>JAANYP010007182.1:0-461996 GCA_020465985.1 Centrapalus pauciflorus
CATCACATCCTACCCCACCAACGAATTATGAAATTGGATTCCAATTTCATTTTTAGCCAACCAAACATGATTTGGATTCCAATTCCAATTCCTTGCTTCCAATTCCTTAACAGATTCCAATTCCTTTTAAAACATTCTGCGAACCAAACGCCACCTTACAGTTTCTCGAGCTTCTTCTTTGCTGAGTTTATTCAACAAATTACGGCTCCTAGTCGCGAGCGATTTTTGTTGTATCCGGAGTTTGTTATGATGATAATCCGCCACTGCTTGCTGGATTTACCACCTTCTCCTGAGCTTGTTGTTGTCGCAGGCATTGACAAAAGGATTTTTGCTGACTGCCAGTCTCATAGCCAGAGAAGGGCTGAGAATGTTCGACCGCAGAAAACTCCGCTGTTCGGAGCTCTGCTTGATCCAGATTACGTTGCTCTAGCCGGAGACGGATGGCTGGATAATGAGCAACAGGGTCCAGAAGGGGCTCAAGAAGCAGGTGCGCCATCACAGCGAGTGTCGATTCCAGCACAGGCAGCAGTGGCTTCTCCTGCTATCGTTAGAGTTGATCCAAGACAGGAAGCTTTAGAAGACATTTTTGCTCACGGGGGAGTAGCTCAACAAGACACTGCTGAAGAACTAATGCAAGATATTCTTCAACCTCGTGAAGCCCCGGGCAACATTTTTGAGGTCATTGAAAATTATCAGCCAGAACAATCAACTGTGGCTGTTGAGACTGATTCTGAGACAGATTCCGATAACGCCAGCGATGTTAGAGAGGCAACAAATCCTACGACGGCTCTGGGTATTTTTGGTCAAGATTAGTGGTGCCACCACAGACTGAACAACAGGAGTCGTGTGTCTCCAAGATAAAGAAGATGATGACGAAGCATATGAGCTTGACGAGGAAAGTTTGGTTGCGAGGCGTCAGAGGGCTATAAGCGTCAACGAACATATCAATCAATCCATTTTACCTCAGCAGCAGAATCTTCATAGGCTGACCAGACTCTTTTTCAACTTAAAGCTCAGGTTGATGATCAGACTGTTAAAAATCTACAGCTATCAAGGGCAGTTCTCAAGCTACAACAGCATAATGCAAAGTTGGATCAGATAGTGGCTGAAAACAACAAAAGATTGCCACCCATGAGGCTATGTTGGAAAAGATAATGAAAGATGGTGTAGCTTAGGGGGAGAGTTGCAAAGAAGACACTCTGAGGAAAAGTCAGAGGGATGATGAGGGATACGGCCCTAGTGCAAGTAAAGACAGTGAGCTGGCAGATCTTTCTAAACAACAGACTGCTCAACTTGCTGATCCGCAGGGGGAGCCTGGATCATCAGACATTGACAAGGGAAAAGGCAAGTTTCCAGAAGCGACAGAGGTTATAGAAGAAGAAATAATTGGAGCCTTGGCGGGATTATAAGAAGAAGAGTTAAAATTTGATTTTGAAGACTTCTTAGAACAGGAGGATCTTGAGGAAGGCGAGTTTAATCCTGAAGATGTACCTGATTGGAAATCCGATGATGAAGTAATAGTAGACGAAGATGATGAAGTTGATGAAGTTGTTATACATAAGCAACCTACCACGAATGTATATATAAATGAAGATCAGAATGTGATAGACCTTGATATGTTGAGATCTGCATCTAATGATGAATCAGAATCTGATTTGCCTGAGAGGGAGCTTACAAAAGTTAGAAAAAAAGGAGATTGTGGTTTAAGAAAGAAGAGAAGAAGGCGGACTTGGCAATGAAGAAGAAGATGAAACTGCCAAGTCCAGGATAGTTGACAGGTGGAATTCTAAGGCTAAAAGACTTTAGTTCATTGCCCAACTATGAAGTAAAAGAGTTGGCCTGGAAAGAATTGATCAACCTATGAGACGACCCTTATCCTGAAGTTGTTGCTAAGATTATCAGAAAAGAGGGTCGATCTGGAAGGTTTGATAAAATTAAACCAAGGGTTAGTAAAAGAGTTATGGACGAAACAAGAATAGATCCTTTGACTTGTAAGCCATGAATTAACTTGTTTTACAAACATGTTAAATGCTTGAAGAAGGTCCCGTTAAAGACTATGTCACAAGAGGTACTGAGTAACTTGAAGTGGTGGTACGTTAATAACGAGACAGTTGAGGCTATAATGGAGGATAATTATGAGAAGGTCATTTTGAAAGTATACGATCCATTGCATCTTGTAAACCTCTCTCAGGGTGATCCGCAGAAACTTCATGAGCAGCCAATTTTCTTTCATGAAGGTTGGAGTTCAGAAGACAAAAAATACTAGAGAGTGGTTAAGGTTTGTGTTGAACAGGGTTTACGTGCAGGTAGTAATTTAAATAAGCCTAGTTCTATAGATCAATCAATATCAACTAGAAGCTATCGTCCAGGGGGAGTCTGTTGGTACCCCCTGTGTGACGACAGGAGTCTAGTTTTGTAATGGATAGTCAGTTGTAATAAATAGGGCCGTATTAATACAAATCATGATTGTTTGTTCATATTTATGTCTTAAGTTCATGAGTGTGTATTGTGTTCATGTTTGCATGTTAAGTTCATGATTGCTAGATAAGTTCATGTGATATGAACTTATGAGGACAAGTTCATGCGATAGGAACTTATGTGGAGAAGTTCATGAGGCACGAACTTATGAGGATAAGTTCATGAGGCACGAACTTATGAGGATAAGTTCATGAGGCACGAACTTATGAGGAGAAGTTCAAGAGTCACGAACTTATGAGATTAAGTTCATAGGGTACAAACTTATGGCTCATAAGTTCGTACAAACTTAGCCCTGATAAGTTCATGAGGCATGAACTTATGAGGATTAGTTCATGAGGCATTATGAGGATAAGTTCATGAGGCATGAACTTACGAGGATAAGTTCATGAGGCATGAACTTATGTGGATAAGTTTATGAGGCATGAACTTATGAGGATAAGTTCAAGAGGCATGAACTTATGCGAATAAGTTCATAGGGTACGAACTTATGGTTCATAAGTTCGTACAAACTTAGCCCTGATAAGTTCATACGAACTTATCTGCATGGGCTTGAACTTATAAGTTCGTGCGCTTGGGCCATGCACGAACTTAAGGGTTATATCATGAACTTGTGGTTGCATATTCATAAACACTTTCAGAATTCGCAGAATTGAGTTTCAGACGATTCGAGAGAGTTTCAGAGCTTTTAATATGAGCAATACATCTTATGGGGTCGATACTTGTTTGGCTAGCATCGTGTTTGGCTCTGTGTTTCCCGTGTGTGTGTTTGTGATCGATCTGTTAAAGTTAAACGAGGATTCTGCACTCGTTTGACATCGTCACACCTTGATAGATCCGCCAGAAGCGGCCGTGATCATATTTCTACTTTCTTGACTTACCGCAAAAAGAAGTTTTTGATTAGTATCCATTTAGGAATTTCATGATGTGGGCATGTTCTTAATAGTTCATTTAACCTATCAGTAGCCAATGACACGAACCAGTTTTTCGCTTTTTCCTTCAAGGAAGAATGAAATAGTCTAAGTTTAAGGGCATCTACGGTCATTCCCCTGACGTGGTTGGCCTTGCATATAGCAGTGAATTCTGCTAAGTGCTCATACGGTTCTTCGCTTGGTGCTCTGTGGAAAACCGGTATGATGCTAAATAGTTGAGGCATAATTTCAGGCTCATTATCCGTAATTGGATAAAGACTGGGTGATGTATCAGGAATATTACCCGACCTATAATGGGATTCTACGGTTCTACGCTCTCCCACTGGTCTTTGGTTTTGTTGAATTTCGATAAGAGTGTTCGACCTTCTCGTCTTCCGAACTAATTACTTCTTCAGCGCCTCTCTCAGGAACAACATTCTTACTTTCGTTAGCTTATTTTGTGGCTCGTCTATTTGATCTAACAGTTTTGACTAGTTCCAAATAAAATTTCAACGGTGAAATTGTACCGGAATAGCGTGTGTGCATAAACCTATGAGAACTAGGTGAAGAACTAGAATTTTTCTTTTTGGTTAGAATCGATGCTTGCGCCACGATTCTCTTTTCTTAATAATACTAAAGGCCACATTAAAACTAAAACTAAACAAATAAAAGAAAAGCAGATAAACAATCAATAAAATAACTAAATAAACAATGAAAGCAATTAAGCAGATAAATTGAAATAAATTGAATTAAACTAGTAAACTAAACTAAAGCTAATTACCAAAAGGGTTAAAGTCGTACAAATGTAAGCTACTTTACTGAAATTATCGAAATGACTAATCTAGTTTTTTTTTTTGCCTCGTTGGTACTTGTACTTAATAATGACCTGTCGATATAGTAATTGGGACCGGTAAACATGCTGAGTTGGCGGTTTTTCTAATTCAACTGATTATGTGGCATGTTTTTAATGATGTGGTGCTTATGTGGACATGAAACTTTCATTTAGATTATTTAATTCATTTCTTTAAATTTCAAAACGTTACCATTATTATTATATTATCACTGCTCTTATTATTTGAACCCAGTAAATTCAAACCTTCATCAATTAACCCAGATTTCTGGACATTCAAACAATATTTTTTGACTTATAAATCAACCAACCCAAAAATTTGAACCTTCAAAGAAACACAGTCAAAATTAGAGTTCATTGAAGTTATCAGAGTTTTATCCACCTTCATGTGGGTTTTCAGATTCAAATCCATAGGCCAACCACGACCCTCTCCGAGCCTCCGGCCACCACCATGGTCAAAGACAAATCACGATCTAAAGGAGTCAAAGCCAAATGAAATCACAATTGAACCTATAACAAGAAACACTAAACGATTTCTTGAAAAATTAAACCCAGATCTATAAAAAATCAAACCTAGATCTGTAAACGATTTCTTGAAATCGTTGAAGACGAAAAACCAGAAACAATATGATGAACATGTGAGGAAAACCAGAAACATTTCAAAGCTTACTGCACAAAACCAAAACCCAAGTTTCATGTTTGTCATTCGTCAAAATCGAAATCTCCTAAATCGAGATCTGTGCCAACAATAAAATCGAAATCAACCATTCGTCAAGATCTGGAACCATGGTTTCATGTCCATTACCTCCTCCATAGATTTGTACCAAGAATGGAAGAACAGAGGTGCATAGTGGTGGCGTTTGGCACTTCGGTTAACTCCAGTCGGTGGTATGTAGGAGTTGCGAATGTCAATCGGTGGGAGGTGGAGTCGGCGGTGATGACGTCGATGTCTGATCAAGGCGTTGTTTCATGTCCATCACCTCCTCCACAGATCTGTACCAAGAATGGAAGAACAGATGGTGTTTTGTTCTGATGAAGGCGACAAATGAAAGCATCCAAAACTTATTCTTGTCTTTGTGGTTTAAATTTAGTTTGAATTCATTATTTTTATTACTTTTTTATTTATTAACATATTGAAATGATATATAAATAGAATATTATTGACCATAATTAATTTTTAAAAATCCACTTCAACATATAAATCCATGTCATTTAGAAAAATAAAATAAAATTAAAGTTTTACCGGTACAACCGGTTACCAGTCGACGAATGTACCATTTGAATGATAAAACTCGAGTACAAGTACCAAATGGGCAAAAAAAAACTAGATTAGTCATTTCGATAATTTCAGTAAAGTAACATACATTTCTACGACTTTAACCCTTACCAAAATACGTGACTGTAAGCGCAACCACTCCCCGGCAACGGCGCCAAATTTTGATATGAGTGTCGTTACCTCGCCAAAAATAACCGCTAAAAACCTTGGAAGCTATGGTAAGTAGGGATTGTATCCACAAGGAGCGTGAGGTTAATTACACGTATTCGAGCGACTAGCGTTGCAAACTTAATTACTTGGAAAAGTGAATGATTATGAAAAATCGTTAGTTGCTTTATAAAACTAATTACTTGCATGATTGTAAAAGAAAAGAGACTTAATTGGTTGGTTGATTAAATACGTTAACGAAGGTTATCATTCCCGGATTCCACATCTAACTTCATGTTTAATTTCATAAATGATATAACGATTACATCAACCTAACCTTTTTATAAATGTTATTAATATCGTTACGTGATCTTGGGCATAGCACGTGTTACTTTGATAACTCATCTTAATTAAACATATAACTCGACACGAATAATAAAATATCAACAAACTATCTTACGAAATGCAACCAAATAAATAACAGTCAACTGTTTACAACCAAAACATAAACCATAAAACATGCAAACATAAAGATTCGTTCGTAGAAATACACACTTAGCGTGATGCTTTCTCTGAGAATGATTAATGCGAGCTTAGCCGGACATTGTTGGTGTAATACTCCAGAGTTCTGAGTTCATCTTCCTTAGCAGCGCCATAGCTTGTCTCGTTCACTCTTCGTAGTCGTATTTGTTTAACCGTAACCTTTTTCTAAGCCTTTCTCTAGGAAAAACGCGACCCTTTTTCGTTTGGAATGCTCTTGTATTTATAGACAACCTTTAAAACCCTAAAAACGGTGCAAAAATTATTTTTACGGGTAAGCGCAGCCGCGGGCGCAGGTTTGCACCCCCCAGCGCCTAGGTCTGCGTTCGGGCTGCGTCTGGCTCTGCGCTCCTCTTCTTTTGAAGGCTAAAACGTTCTGTTGAGCACTCGGTTGGGGAGCATGGCTGCGCCCCCCCTTGCACTTGGCTCTCTAAAAATGTTCTCTCATTTTGCTTGATTTTTCCAGACTTAGACTTGAAAATGGTTACCTACACAAGCGATGAAATTTATCAATAGTAGCACATTCTACGGCATATTTCCATTTAAAAACCAACTCTTTTATATCTTAAATATACAATTAAATACAACCCGATCAGTTTGGTAGAGGGAAATGAGGACAGAGAAATGGAAATGAGTACATTTCTGTTGTTTATTTGGAGACTGAGATTTCAAAATGAAGAATTAAGAGAATATTCATTCTCTCCCATATGACTGGAAATGGGGAGAAATGAATACTGAACTCTCTTGAGAATTAGAAAAAACATGGGGATTTTGCTCCACACAGTAGGGATGAGCTCGGTTTTGGAATCGGTACAAAATGACCCGAACCCAAATTTCTCGAAAACCGAAAATGTGCTAACTCAAGAACCGAGAACCTGCCCGAATATGAAACGGTCTTGTCTAGTTCGGTTCGGTTTAGTTCCGGTTATTTCTCGACTTTTACAAAAGAAAAAAACCCGGATAGGACCAGACCAAACCCAATGGAATCAAAAACTGAATTATAAGAATTAGGATTGAGCTCGGTTCCGAAATCTGCCCGAACCCAATTACTGAAAACCAAATATGTGTAAAATCAAGCAATGAGAACCGGCCCGAATATGAAACGGTTTAGTTATTTACTGACTTTTATAAAGTAAAAAATAAAATCAGACCGGACCGGACCGAACCCGATGGAATCTAAAATTGAATTATAGGAACCGAGAACTGGTTTGCTGTGGTTCGATTCTGGTCTGTAGGTCCCGAAAGGTTTCCCAAGTATATAGCCTTAAGCTGTAGAGGGGGGGGGGGGGCTGAATATAGCTATTTAAAAACTACACACTCTTTTCTCAATGTTTGTATGTATTATCAACAGAAGTTAATTACTAACAGGCTTGAATGCGGAAAGGTTCAAGCTGAGATGACAGATACAACACTATGTTAACTAATCTTAGACAGACTTAAACTAGTTACAATGAATACACTCACTAGGAATTACTCACTATGTTTACAAGACTCAAGGAAACAGCTTGAATAAGAACAGCTTAGACACCAAGCACTGTTTTATTCAAGCAGACTTGCATGCATGAAAGACACACTTGAATGCACGTTCACTCTTGGCTTCAGCACTTAGCTTTTTGGCTTCTCCTTTCAATTCTTGGAAGTTTCCTTTTATACTCACTCAGAGGATCTAAGAGAAGCTTCTTCATTGGACGAAAGGAAAAAGGTAAAGTCTTGTTGAAAAGAGAACATAAACTTTTCTGCACATTCTGAAAAGCAGACTTGTCTTCATGTGTGTGGAACTTTTGTCTTTTCTTTTTGTCTACTGTTGCATTAGCTTTAACTAAATAAGAAATGTCAACTTTGCGTCTTTCTTCCTTTGTTAAGGCCTATTTTGATATAAGAAAAAGGTCTGTCACCCTTTTTCAAATATCCTTTTGTCTTCATGTGACAGAACAGCGTGGGCAGGCTGAGCAGTTCTGTTTTCCACTTTGTCTTCGACTTTGTAAATTGATCTTTTAGCCAAAAACAATACATGAGGACTTGGAAACATATTCCATAGAGTGTTTAGCCTGTTCACAAAGAATAGGTTCTGTTTACAAAGAACAGAACACTTGTAAACTGCCCAAGCTGCTCGCCAGTGTAGAGCAGCGTAGACAGTTTATGTCCAGCCTGTTCAGCAGACTGAACAGCTTGGGTAAACTGTCTTTGTTGCAACACATGCAACATATAGAACAACTTTGGACTGATATTGCAAATCATTTTCAGGTTTCAATAAGGCATATAACAGGCCTTAAATTCAACCTTCAAAAGCATCAACAGGTTTGATTAAGAATCTCCCCCTCAGATGCAGAACAGGTTTAACTGAGGCCTTTTTGTGCCTAACAATCTCCCCCTATTTGCAATAACCGGTCTAAGCTGGCCTTATCAAAAATCACTATATATTTTTACAATACATTTGCTGAAATAAAAATACAACATCAAAGTAAAGTAAAAGATCAGTTTATATATACACTGATTCTTGATTACATAACACAACACATGTTTTTACAAAAGTACAACTGATGTACTGATGTATATTACAACTGATGTAAAAGAAAAATTACAACTTATGTAAATAAAGTACAACTAATGTACAGCAGGTTTTGGACTGTTGGTGTTGGGAGGAGATAATGGTAAGCCTGTCCAACTGATAGATGGCTTCCATTCTTCTCCTACCCTGATGGTAGATGTACTTCAAGATAGTGGTGGTGGCATTCCTTCTTCAAACATTTTCTCCAGGTGCTCTCTGGTTTCATCTAATTCTTCAATTTCAACTCTAAGGAACATAAAGTTTGGATGATTGAGCTCTCCTCTTTCATGGAATCCTCTAAGCTGATCCCAAATAGCTGCTCTCCACTTGACGGATTGCTTAAAAGAGTTTGACAGTCTGAATGCCACAAGCTGTTTGAGGCCTACTTTGTGAAGATCAGATGCTCTTTGAAAGCATTTCTTCTGTGTCAGGGGATCCACAAAAAATACCCCCAGCTCAGGCTCTTCAATCAGCTTTCCATCTTCAAATTCTACTCCCTTAGGCAGACTGTGGTTTACTCCTTTGATTTCTACAGCGATATCACCCTGTTCAATCATAATGAGGAGTTCCTCCAGCTCAGTATCCTTCCTTGTCCTCATGGCCTTTATCTTAGGTTGTGTCACATAGACACCTTCACTAACTTCTTTTGAGATCAGGCCAAGATCCTTCACTCTCTCCATCAGCTTTTTGACATATGCCCTGACTGTCTTAGCCGTTTCTGACTTAGATTCGCTCAGAGCAACTGCCAACTCAACCCATTCCCTGTACCCCATCTGTGCAACATCAGTGTAGTCATAAGTGTCTAGTTCTGGGCCTGTTGCACCCATCCTGGTTATTTTCAATTTCCACTGACTGCCTTTTCTTGATATGGGAACAGCTATGACAATTGCTTCCTTGGCAAGCCTTCTGTCAGCTACATCCTGAAACTTTTTCCTTGCCAAGTTATCAAAATAGAATTGGGCCCTTGCAGAGGATGCTTGTTTTGGTTTGGTCACAGAGACCAGGGCACCCTTAACCTGTTCGATTTCCTTTTCACCTGCTGATTCCTTAGCAGCTTCCATCAGTTTCTTTTGGACATCCAGAGAGGGAATTTTGATTTTACTTACCTCTTGAATTGCAAAAGTTCTGGCAGCTTTGGCAGAGGCCTCTTCTTTTCTTAGAGCTTCCAGGGCTTGAAGTTGTTCATCCCTAAACTCAAAATACTTGTCCAAGGGAAGACCCATTTCCTTGGCCCTGGCTTTGTGAAATTTGAGGTCTGCTGCTTTCTGCTATTGAAGATCAACTGCTACCTTTTCTTTTCCTTTAGCTGCTGTAGTAATAGCAGCTTCAGGAAATTCTTCTTCTTCTTCTTCTTCTTCTTGTTAAATTAGATGCCTCCTCCTGCTGCTTGGCCTGTCCTCAGGAATGAATTCCTCCCCCTTAGACTGAGCAGGGTTTGGAGATTCAGCCTGAGTAAGCTGAGCAGCTTGGGAAGCTCCTTCCATTGTACCTATAGTTGATGTCCCTGTTGGTTGACCAGTGGGTATTGTAGGTACTGATTTCTCCTTAGGAGAAGAAGTTTTCTCCCCCTTAGACTTAGTTTTCGAGGCAGATGACTTCTCCCCCTTTGAAGGAGATGCACCAGCACCTTCAACACCTGGTCTGCCTGAAGACACATAGTCAGCAGGCTTGCCAGCAGTTTTGGCAACAGGCTTGGGGCCAACCAGGCTAGTCACTAAGAAAGCCAGGTTGTCCTTCATCTTTGCAAGTTGGGAAAGACAGGTTTGAAGAGAAGAGGTGTGGGTATCAGCAAGGGAAGTCAGCTTCATGATGTTTTCTCTATCAGAAGCTGTGAACAGCAAGCTTTGAAGCTGTGCAAGATGTAGTTCAAGAGAATCTTGCACATCAGCAAGGTTTGATGACACAGAATTGGATAGAGAACCAATAAGGGTATTCAAGCTGGCCAGAGTGGCAGGAAGTGTAGAAGTGCAAGAAGTTAGGAGAGATGACAGCTGTTGAGATATAGCTGCCATTGAGGACACTGAGTCCTGTTGGAGTGAAAGAATAGAGGAAAGGGAAGTAGAGACACTTTGCAGCTGTGCAGTGAGTGCAAGCAGCTGTGGAGAGTTGTCAGGTTGTGTAGTGGCTGGGAAGGAATCTTTGAATAGATCAAAGAATCCCTTAAGCTGTTCAGACACAGAGTCTGAAATGAGAGAGGGTAGATAGGACATAGAGGATTCTAAAGAACCAACTTTGTTGGTCAGCAAGGAAAGCTGATCCTTCAAAGGCAGGTTTTAGGGGATGGAGGTGTATGAGTGGATTGTTTGGAGTGAGTAGATGGTGATGAAGAGGATGAGGCTGGTGTATGAGGATGTGATGGAGAGGGAAGAGGAACAGTTGAAAGAAGCTCCATAGCCTGAGCAAAAGTAATGTGGCTCAGCTTGGAGGGGTCAAAGGGTCATTCAGCAGTGGCAGTAGCTGCATCATTAGGAAAAGGGGTTGATGTTGGGGGCCTTTCAGATGCTGCTTGTGTTGCAACACCTTCATTAAAGCCAGTGGGTGTTCCCTCTACAGTGCCTTGGTGTAAAAGCACCTCATCATGGGGAGATGGGATATGCATTTCAACATCAGCAGTGGTGAAACCTGCTGATGGAGTTTACATAGAAGGGGCAGCCTCACCCAAGCGATGGTATGATCCCTGAGGTTCATCAGCTTGGGTTGTTGGTCCCTCAGCAGCTGTTTGGTGTAGAACAGTTGTATCATAGGGAGCAGAAATTTGAGGCTGAGCAGCTGATTGGTCTATACCAGCAGTGTGGACACCTCGTGCAGACTCAGGGTGAAGAGAAGTTTGAGGAGGAGACAGTGTGGACACAGTATGGAGTGGAGAGGGCTCCTGTCTTTCAATATTCTCAGCCTGTTGGGAGGCTGGAATAGTTGAGGTGGCTATCTCCATTTGTACAACTGGCTCTTGTTGGGAGGAACCAGAGGGTCTAGGCTGACTCTGGGTGGACTCAGGTTGGAGTGAAGCAGGCTCCAATTGTGCTGAACCTTCTCCCAAAATAGGAGAGGCAGCAGGGGTGGCTTCTATTACAACTGAACCCTGTTGAGAGGGAACAGAGGAGCTGGTTGTTAGGGCTATTTTCCTTTTGGCGAGTGATTTGCGTTGGTATTTGATGGATGAAGTGGGTGATTGTGGAGAGGTGATAGGGTCTGTTTGGACAGGGTGTGAGACTGGGTCAGGAACAGTTGGGTTGGCCTGTTCCATGGTCTCAGGTGCCACAGAGGCACCAGCCAAAAGCTTCAGGTTCAACAGATGAACCAGGGTGAGGAGCCTGCTCCCCCTCAGCCAAGAGGCCAAGGAAGCAGACTCAGACTGAGCTGTTTTGGCCTGGACAGGCCCAGCTTCAATGGTTGCCAGGGTCCTTTTGACAAGCTTGGCCCTGGATTTGGATTTTCCCTTGGGAGCAGGTTCAGGATCCACCCTCACATCAGAGGGTCTTTCCACTAATCCTAACAGCCTCCTCATTGGTGTTGACAGAGGAGGCTCATTGGGTAAAACAGGAGTGTAAAACACTCTATTCCCTATTACAGGGAATGCAGTAGTCTTAAGTAAAGGCTGAGAGGAATATAGTTGCTCACCACAATGATGTTTGAAGATGAGGCTCAAAAACCTTGGATACCGAACAGCAGCTGGACGGTTTCTTGTTGTACCAGGTTCCTCAAATTCAGAAAAATCCATTTGGCCATGTCGATTGTTGTCCCATCCACCAGCTGTAGAACAATGGGGACTTCGTCACGGCTTAGTTGGTCGAATGAACCAACTTTACTTCCGAAGCACATTACCACCAAGGCAAATAGAAAACTGTAGGTCGGAGACAGGTCCTTCCTAAACAATGTTGCTCCGATTTTGGGTTCTGCTACACCACAGAAACGTAGCAGATTGCCCATTTGATCATCTTCAGGTTGAGGCATGTCATAGGGGTCAGCAGTTGGTAGATGAAGAACCTCCCTGAGAAGATCAGCTGTGATCTCAATGGTCCGAGTCCCATTGAGAATAGTCCCTTTTATGACTTTGGTGTTGGGGTTGTAGGCACAAGTGTACCAAAACTCGTACACCATCTCCTGGTACAGGGTACCAGGAGTGGCAGTCATAGCGTAGTTCAACGGATGAACTCTCAGAAATTCCACCATTTGTTCATAACCCTTCCCCACATAGTTTTTGGGAATGGTTAGGTTGGCAATGTAGTTTGTGGGTTTGATGGTCAGCATTGTGGTAACTGATGAGTGTTTAACTACATCATCACCAACGAACACTGGAAGAAAGGGGTTGTTTCTTTGAGCCATTTTTGAAGGTTTGGGATTTGGAGAAGCAGAAGACACTTAGTCGATTTAGGGTTCTTGAGAATTTCTGGAAATAGTGAGGAAGACGAAGATGAAACAGTAGGGGGTATTTATAGGATTTGAATGTGAGTGGGTATGAGAGAGAAACATTTGGGCGGTTGATTTGAAAAGGTTGTTAACAGAAAACGGAACGGTTGTCCATGTCAGACCGTTTGTCAGACCACTTGAGCCCTTTTTAATCACTAACACACGTAACCCACATTATCCGCAGTAATTAAGTTAAATAAAAGCAAAAATTAAGTAACTTAATTTTGAAGAAAGGTAGTTAAAAACTGTTGGTCTAAGCTGTTGGTCAAATCTGTGATGAGCAGGGTCATCACAAGCTGTTCACTCTTCACACTGTGCTTTCAACCTGTGTTCTAATGTAAGATCAGGTTGTGTTCATTAGTTGAACATGATACAAGACAATGTCTTGTAAATCAGTGTGAAGGAGTGAGCAGGGTGGAGAATAGACCATCAGAGCAGGCTGGACGAGTAAACTGTTATTGTTCAGCCTGTTATATGTTCAAGCTGTTCAAGGATTTCAGAAGATGGCTAAGTACAGAATATGCATAACCTGTTCTGTCTAAGCTGTTCTGAGAAACTTGAGCAGTGTGAGACATACAAAGTCTTATACCTTTGAGGACACTTAGTCACTTTTGTTTAACCTGCCCAGCTTGCTGACAAGGTAATTAAACCTGGTTTCATCAAGAGGTTTGGTGAAAATGTCTGCAAGCTGTTCATTTGTGGAAATAAAACTTACCTCCACATTACCTTTTTGAATGTGATCCCTGATGAAGTGATGTCTGACTTCAATATGCTTTGTTCTTGAATGAAATACTGGATTGTTGGAAATGGCTATGGCACTTGTGTTGTCACACAGAATAGGAGTTTTCCTATACACAAGCCCATAGTCTTCAAGCTGATGCTGCATCCACAGAATCTGCCCACAGCAGCTTCCAGCAGCAATGTACTTAGCTTCAGCAGTAGAAGTAGACACTGAGTTCTGCTTCTTGCTACACCAACTGATCAACTTACCACCAAGAAGTTGACATCCACCTGTTGTACTTTTCCTATCTAGCCTGCAGCCTGCAAAATCAGAATCTGAATAACCTGTTAGTTCAAGACTTGAGTCTTTGGGATACCAAAGACCCAAACCTGATGTGCCCTTCAAGTATCTGAAGATTCTTTTAACAGCAGCTAGATGAGATTCCTTTGGGTCAGCTTGGAACCTAGCACACAAACAGGTGGCAAACATAATATCAGGTCTACTAGCAGTTAAATATAGCAAGCTCCCAATTATACTGTCACACCCCGTTACCCCGGTTGGCAACGAAGCGTGACGTCGCGGAAGCATAACCATAATCATAACGAACGACCACTATATGGACGTTTTCAAAAAAGTACAACGGTATAATTTTAAGAGATATAATGTTTTACATAACCCAAAATGATAAAGAGAAGTTCGCAAGGTACAGAGATTTAAATACATAATTAAATCATCCAAAATAATGCAAATAAATCTTAAACGGTTTGAAACTGAGTGCGACTCCTTAAATGCGGAAGCTTGAAAATACTACCGATGTGATAGACTTGCCTTAATTTCCTGAAAATACACGCTAAAATACGTCAACAGAATTGTTGGTGAGCTCATAGGTTTACACGAAAATCTGACATGTATGGACAACAATAATAGAGATTGAATTTAGAAAATCATAAATTCCATGTTATGTATTACATATAAACCATCATGCAACCGAAGCTTAATTAAAATGAGTTTGCCCTGTGCAGTATTCCCATACGTAATACCGTGTGTTAAATATATATGCATTCGCTGTTAGCCGACCCGAACTAACCCGAATGGGGGACATGACTCCCGATAGATCTATCCACAATATATTCGTGCTTATAAATAAATGCAGTTAATGGTTCATGATATAAGGGCTGATGGAACCACATGTGTAATACATAATAGAAATGAAGATATTTTCGTGTCCATATAAAAACGAAGCATGTATTTCATCCCCAAAACATACAGTGTGAAAATGGGGGCTATGAGAACTCACCGAGATTGCGATGGCAAAAACTAGCGTAAAAAGCTATTTAGCGTGAATGGAGGGATGATGGGTCGCGTGAGTTTAATCGAGTCCTAAATAATAATAAGAACTTAATATCTCTAATATATGATGATATATATATATTTATATATATATATATATATATATATATATATATATATATATATATATATATTTATAGATTTTTATGTCTTAAATCACCAACCTTAGAATTTATAAATAAAAACCGCTTAAAACGTGAATTTATATATATATATATATATATATATATATATATATATATATATATATATATATATATATATATATATATATATAATTTTCCAGCTTTTTCGGAGGTTTTTCGGCCTACTTTGAGGCTGTTTTTGACCAAGCTCCAAAATGTTTTAGACTTTGGTTTTCTAGGACATTAAACTACTATATACAAATGATTTTTAGAATCAAGAACGACCATTTTTCGAGATGTTTAGGTTGGTGAAAAAGCTCGTTAAAAACCCTATGCTGGCCATTTTTGAGCTGTCAAACTTTCGGTTTCCCAAATAATTTCTGGAGGTCTTAAACTCCAAAATAAATTATGAAAAATTCCAGATCTATAGTTAAAACATAGATCTAACTTTTGAGACAAGAATCAACTTATTTCGTTAAGTTATGAATTAGTTATGATTTTTCAAAGTCGATATAAATTTTCTGCCGAAAATCCGCAGTCTATAAACTTGAAATAACGTATGATTCTTGTTGTTTATTCAAAGACTACTTGTATACAAGTTATAAAACACATATATATTACTTGTTTTCATAATATTAACACTTTTATGATGTGTTTATATATTCATAAACACATTTAAAGAAACAACTTAAAAACAAAAACTAGAAACTTATAAACTTGAGTTTTTATGAAATTGTTGTTGATGGTGATTATATATGTTATGCAAGACTTATATAAACATAAATATATGATGAAATAAGTTAGTATTTACTTACTATGATGTATTTGGAGTATGAAATTCAGAAGAAGTTGGAACTCTTGCAAGATTTGAACCAAGAACACTTGAATTTCACCAAGAACACTTGAATTTCACCAAGAACACTTGAATGAAAATGTTTGTAGTGTGTGTGTGTGTGGGATCCGGTTTTGAGAGGAAAAAAAGAGATATTTTAGTGTGAAAATAATGAAAAGGAAGCCTTCTATTTATAGGCAAAGTCTTGGTCTTTTAAATGGAGGTGGAGTGTAAGATCATGTTGAAATGAAAGGAGAATGGGGTGTGAAAGATTTGATTATGAAAGGTTATGAAGTTGGGAAATAAAAAATTGAAATCAAATCTTGGGTAGTACTACCCTATGGCCAGATTTTATGGATTATTTTCATGTATTTATATATATATTTTTTTGTATAAAAGTATTTAGAAATGTATTCTTGTATTTCTCTTTTTTCTTTTTTTGTAATTTCATAAATACTTTTGGATTCATTGTTTTAATGAATTGTTTAGTCTTGCATAATTAATGTTAAGTAAGTGTATTAGTGTATGATTAGTGTTACTAATCATAGTTTAATTTTGTACTTAGTTGAATTAATCCATCATATCGCAAATCGATCGGATTAATTGATTTCCCGATTCATCGCACCGATGAATTTGATTCTAATTGAGTTGAATTTCCTTATGAACATTGTTAATCACTTTGATTAATTGCTAATGACCATTGAATAGGTTATAATTGGCTATTAAATACTGATTAGGTCATTGTTGCTAACCTGGTTTGGTGCCGGATGTTACAGTCTCCCCCTGTTAAGGGAATTTTGTCCCGAAATTAGCTCGTGTTCTCCACTGCTTGAGTATCTGAGAACAGCTGAGGGTATTTTTCTCGAAACTGATCTTCATGTTCCCACGTAAACTTAGGACCTCGTTTAGAGTTCCATCTGACTTTTATTATCGGGATCCGACTGTGCTTTAGTTTCTTGACTTCTCGGTCCATTATTTCTACAGGTTGCTCAATGAAGTTCAACTTATCGTCTAACTCCAGCTCGTCCATGGGTATAACGAGTGATTCATCAGCCAGACACCTCTTAAGATTTGACACGTGGAAGGTGCTATGAACGTTACTAAGTTCTGGGGGCAGATCGAGTCGGTAAGCTACCGGGCCAATTCGTTTAGTGATCTTAAATGGTCCGATATAACGAGGATTGCGTTTTCCCCGTTTCCCGAAACGGATTACGCCTTTCCAAGGCGAGACTTTCAACATTACTTGATCTCCCTCTTGAAATTCTAAATCCTTCCGTCGTACATCGGCATAGCTTTTCTGTCGATCTCGCGCGATCTTTAATCGGTTTTGAATCTGGGCTATCTTTTTTGTAGTCTCTTGGATGATCTCAGGTCCGGTAATCTGACTATCTCCTACCTCAACCCAACAAAGTGGTGATCGACACTTTCGTCCATAGAGTGCCTCGAATGGGGCGGTCTTAATACTTGAGTGATAGCTGTTGTTATAGGAGAACTCTACTAATGGCAGGTGCCTGTCCCAACTTTTGCCAAAGTCGATAACACATGCCCTTAGCGTGTCTTCCAACGTCTGAATCGTCCTTTCACTCTGACCATCCGTTTGCGGGTGGTAGGCTGTGCTCATATCGAGACGTGTACCCAGTGCTTCTTGCAATGACTGCCAACATCTTGATGTGAACCGGCTGTCCCTGTCTGATATAATTGATACAGGTACTCCATGCCTTGAGACGACTTCTTTAAGATAGATTCGTGTTAACTTATCCATCTTAACTTGATTGGCAGGAAGTGCGCGGTTTTGGTAAGTCGATCCACAATCACCCAAATAGTGTCATAACCTCCAGAAGTCTTTGGCAAGTTGGTGACGAAATCCATGGTGATGTTTTCCCACTTCCACTGGGGTATTTCTGGTTGAACTAGCATCCCTGATGGCTTCTGGTGCTCAGCCTTAACCTTCAAACATGTTAAGCACTTGCTGACATAGGTAGCAATGTCAGCCTTCATGTTTGGCCACCAGTACATTCCTTTCAAGTCGTGATACATTTTATCTGACCCTGGATGAATAGCATATCTTGTCTTATGCCCTTCATCCATGACCAGCTTCCTTACTCCTCCGAATTTTGGTAACCAAATTCTGCCCATGAAGTATCGACATCCATCTGGCTTGATTTCAAACTGCTTATCCATACCTCTCAAGGCTTCATCCAGTAAATTACCCTCCTTGACTGCTGCTTCTTGTGCCTCGCGGACTTGAGAGGTTAGGTTTGACTCTATAGTCATGACCAAAGCTTGGACTTTCAATGGTTTAACCCGTTCCTTTCGGCTCAGGGCATCAGCTACGACATTTGCCTTCCCCGGATGATAACGAATTTCGCAGTCGTAATCGCTAAGCAGCTCAACCCAACGACGTTGCCTCATATTTAACTCTTTCTGATTTAGGATATGCTGAAGGATTTTATGGTCTGTGAACACCATGCACTTGGTTCCGTACAGGTAGTGCCTCCATATTTTGAGAGCAAACACCACTGCTCCAAGATCCAAGTCATGAGTCGTATAGTTCACCTCGTGAATTTTGAGCTGCCGTGATGCGTAAGCAATGACTTTATCCCTTTGCATGAGCGCACAACCTAATCCATTGTGTGAGGCATCACAGTAGACCACAAAATTGGTGCACTACACAATCTTTGCTTTAACTGTTGAAACGCATTTTCTTGCTCTTCACCCCAGACATATTTTACATCCTTCCGAGTCAACTCTGTTAGGGAACCTGCTATCTTCGAGAAGTTTTCAATAAATTGTCTATAATAACCGGCAAGTCCTAGAAATTGGTGGATTTCCGTGGGAGTTCTAGGAGTCACCCAGTTCTTTATGGCCTCGATTTTTGATGGATCAACTTGGATTCCCTGGCTGTTGATCACGTGTCCAAGTAATTTAACTTCTCGCAACCAAAATTCACATTTTGAGAATTTGGCGAACTGTTCCTTCTCTAACAGCTCTAAGATCAGCTTGAGATGTTGTTCGTGCTCCTCCTTATTTCTGGAATAGATGAGGATATCGTCTATGAACACTATTACAAATTTGTCCAGATACGGTTTACACACTCGATTCATGAGGTCCATGAATACGGCTGATGCGTTGGTCAAACCGAATGGCATCTCCTGGAATTTGTAATGTCCATAACGAGTTCTGAATGCTGTCTTGGGAATGTCTTCTTCCCGAACCTTTACTTGATGATAACCGGATCGCAGATCAATCTTAGAGTAGAAACTAGATCCCTGTAGTTGGTCAAACAGGTCGTCAATTTTGGGAAGGGGGTAGCGGTTCTTTACTGTTAACTTGTTTAGTTCTCGGTAGTCTATGCACATCCTAAAAGATCCGTCTTTCTTTTTCACGAATAAGACCGGAGCTCCCCAAGGTGAGGAACTTGGTCGAATGAATCCTTTATCCATCAACTCTTGTAATTGATTGGATAGCTCTTGCATTTCAGAAGGAGCGAGTCTATATGGGGCTCTTGCGACCGGTGCAGCTCCCGACACCAAATCGATTTGAAACTCTACTTGCCTAGTTGGCGGAAGCCCAGGCAAATCTTCCGGGAAAACCTTCGGATAGTCACAAACCACTGGAATATCCTCGAGTCGTTTCTCCTCCGACTCTTTTTCTACGATTTGTACTAATACCGCACGACACCCTTTTCTAAGGCACTTTAATGTTCTTAGGCCGGATATGACATTTAGTTGACGGTTCTTTCTTTCCCCTTGGACTGTTAGGACCTTTTTCTTGTGGAGTGGTATCCGTATCACTTTCTTACCTCACAAAATCTCAGCCTGGTTGTGTGACAACCAATCCATACCAATTACTACATCAAAACATCCGAGTTTTATAGGCATCAAGTCTATCTTAAAGGGATGATCTGCCAGCTTCAGCGTGCATTCCTTAATAATACTACTTGCCTCTATTATTTTGTCGTCAGCCAGTTCTATAGTATAAGAGTTGTCTAAGGGAAAAGGAGTGGCATTCAATTGCTTACTAAACTTATCAGATATAAAGCTCCTATCAGCCCAAGTATCAAAGAGTACGTAAGCGTAAATGTCATTTAAAAGAAACGTACCTGATACCACATGGGGATCCTGACGAGCGTCACCTGCTCCTAACATAAAAGCTCTCCCCTGAGCTCCTCCACCATTTCTCAACTTCGGACACTCACTCTTGAAGTGCCCAGTAGCTCCACATTCATAGCAGCCTCTCTGACTGCCGCCATTGACACCCGGGGTTCCAAATTTACAGTCTTTGGCCACATGGCTAATACGTTTGCATTTTTGAGCTCGTTAAAAACCCTATGTTGGCCATTTTTGAGCTCTCCCCGAGCTTTTTCACCAACCTAAACATCTTAAAAACCCTATGTTGGCCATTTTTGAGCTGTCAAACTTTCGGTTTCCCAAATAATTTCTGGAGGTCTTAAACTTCAAAATAAATTATGAATAATTCCAGATCTATAGTTAAAACATAGATCTAACTTTTGAGACAAGAATCAACTTATTTCGTTAAGTTATAAATTAGTTATGATTTTTCAAAGTCGATATAAATTTTCTGCCGAAAATCCGCAGTCTATAAACTTTAAATAACGTATGATTCTTGTTGTTTATTCAAAGACTACTTGTATACATGTTATAAAACACATATATATTACTTGTTTTCATAATATTAACACTTTTATGATGTGTTTATATATTCATAAACACATTTAAAGAAACAACTTAAAAACAAAAACTAGAAACTTATAAACTTGAGTTTTTATGAAACTTGTTGTTGTTGGTGATTATATATGTTATGCAAGACTTATATAAACATAAATATATGATGAAATAAGTTAGTATTTACTTACTTTGATGTATTTGGAGTATGAAATTGAGAAGAAGTTGGAACTCTTGCAAGATTTGAACCAAGAACACTTGAATTTCACCAAGAACACTTGAATTTCACCAAGAACACTTGAATGAAAATGTTTGTAGTGTGTGTGTGTGTGTGTGTGGGATCCGGTTTTGAGAGGAGAGAAAGAGATATTTTGGTGTGAAAATAATGTAAAGGAAGCCCTCTATTTATAGGCAAAGTCTTGGTCTTTCAAATGGAGGTGGAGTGTAAGATCATGTTGAAATGAAAGGAGAATGGGGTGTGAAAGATTTGATTATGAAAGGTTATGGAGTTGGGAAATAAAAAATTGAAATCAAATCTTGGGTAGTACTACCCTAAGGCCAGATTTTATGGATTATTTTCATGTATTTATATATATATATATATATATATATATATATATATATATATATATATATATATATATATATATATATATATATATATATATATATATATTTTGTATAAAAGTATTTAGAAATGTATTCTTGTATTTCTCTTTTTTTTTTTGTAATTTCGTAAATACTTTTGGATGCATTGTTTTAATGAATTGTTTAGTCTTGCATAATTAATGTTAAGTAAGTGTATTAGTGTATGATTAGTGTTACTAATCATAGTTTAATTTTGTACTTAGTTGAATTAATCCATCATATCGCAAATCGATCGGATTAATTGATTTCCCGATTTATCGCACCGATGAATTTGATTCTAATTGAGTTGAATTTCCTTATGAACATTGTTAATCACTTTGATTAATTGAGAATGACCATTGAATAGGTTATAATTGGCTATTAAATACTGATTAGGTCGTTGTTGCTAACCTGGTTTGGTGTCGGATGTTACATATACCTCTGTAAGCTGTTACTGAAACAGCTTTGCCACTGGCATCAGCATCCAATTTTACATTGGTTGCCATTGGGGTTTTAATAGGAGAACTTTGATCAAATTTAAACTTTTTCAAGAGATCTAAAGTATACTTTCTTTGATTTATAAAAATTCCAGTTGAGGTTTGTTTAACCTGTAATCCTAGAAAGAAAGTAAGTTCTCCCATCATACTCATTTCATATTTGGATTTCATGAGTAATGAAAAATTCTTGCATAGCTGCTCATAGGAAGAACCAAATATTATGTCATCCACATAGATTTGAACAAGCATAATATCAGACTTCACCTTCTTTATGAACAGTGTGGTATCCACTTTACCTCTAGAATACCCATTGCTCATAAGAAATTCAGTAAGAGTGTCATACCAGGCTCTAGGGGCTTGTTTGAGACCATAGAGAGCTTTGTCCAACTTATAGACAAAACCTGGATGTTGTTCATTTTCAAAACCTGGAGGCTGCTTGACATAAACTTCTTCTTGCAGCTTTCCATTCAAAAATGCACTCTTCACATCCATTGAAATACCTTAATGCTCTTATGAGCAGCGTAGGGTAGATACAAATGAATTGCTTCTAGCCTGGCCACAGGAGCAAATGTCTCATCATAGTCAATTCCTTTCTCCTGTCTATAACCCTGAGCAACCAGTCTTGCCTTATTTCTAATGACATGACCTTGCTCATCCATCTTATTCCTGAAAATCCATTTAGTGCCAATTATAGTTTTGCCTTTAGGAGCAGGGACCAGCTTCCATACCTTGTTTCAAACTGATTGAGTTCTTCTTGCATGGCAGTGATCCAGTTGGCATCTTTTAGTGCTTCATCCACCTTCTTTGGCTCCATTAGTGAAACAAAACTGGAGAACATGCAGAAGTTCCCTAAGCTGTCCCATCTTGTTTGTACCCCTTTGTTGATGTCACCATATATTTGATCATTGGGGTGACATCTGATCCACTTAGAATCATTCTTCAATGAGGATTCTCCTAAGTTATCAGCAGCTTCAACAGGTCCTGTTGAACAGCTCTCAAGATTTTCAGACACACTGTTGTCTTGAACCTGCTCAGTTGTTGAACATGACTGATCACTGTTGAACATATCAGCAGAGGAACCAGGAAAATCGGCATTGATAGGTTCAGGACATGCAGTTGTAATTAAGTCAGTACACTTATTCACACAGGGTGTATTGACATAATCATCATCATGCCCATCATGGTTAACAGGTTCCACACCGGATGTAGTGGAAGCTTTTGAGTCCTCTTCAATATTTGAATGCATGAGATCATCAAAGTTTAATTCTCCTGAAACTGATTTAGGAACAGCTTTGGTGGAGGCATTCTTGGACTCTTCAAAGGTGACATTGATAGATTCATCTATCAACTTTCTTTTGTTGTTGTATACTCTGTAGGCTTTGGAGATAGCAGAGTAGCCAACAAACATACCTTCATCAGCTTTTGGTTCAAACTTTGCCAATTGGTCCCTTTGATTCATAATGAAGCAGGGACACCCAAACACATGAAAGTAACTGACATTTGGCTTCCTCCCTTTGAGCAGCTCATAGGGAGTCTTGTTGAACCTTTTCACCACTAAGGATCTGTTTTGGGTGAAGCAGGCAGTGTTAACAGCTTCAGCCCAGAATGATGAAGGTAAACCAGATGCACACAGCATGGTTATAGCAGCTTTAATGAGAGTTCGGTTTCTCCTTTCAGCAACTCCATTTTGTTGTGGAGTTCTTACAGCTGAAAAGTTTTGAGTAATTCCTTTCTCTTCACAGAAGTCTTCAAGAGTACTATTCTTGAATTCAGTACCATGATCACTTCTAAGCTGCTTCACTTGGGCAGAGTTCAACATTTCCATCTTTTTCACAAAACCAATAATTTCTCTAGCAGCCTCTCCTTTGCTCTTCAGGAAGATAACCCATGTGTACCTGGAGAACTTATCAACCATTATTAGAGTGTATCTTCTTCCTCCTAGACTTGGGACATTAACAGGTCCAAACAAGTCCATGTGGATTAAGAAGAGAGGAGTGTCAATAGAAAAATTATGTTTGGATTAAAAAGATGATTTTCTCTGCTTGCCTTTCTCACAAGCTGTGCAGAGTCTATCCTTAGCAAAAGTTATAGAAGGCAAACCTGTCACTAACTCTTTCTTACGGAGTTTGTTAATGTTCTTGAAGTTCAAATGTGACAGCCTTCTGTGCCATAGCCAATTTAGATCTGCATTTGTCCTTGTGAGAAAACAGGTTTCAGTTGTGGGATCAGCAGATTGCATGTCCACAACATATACACCTTTCTTTCGTTGAGCACACAACACAACTTTGCCTTGGGGATCCAATATGTAACCCAGGTGTCAAAGTTAACCTTGTAGCCAGCATCACACAGTTGACTTATGCTAACAAGGTTATGTTTCAGCCCAACCACATAGGCTACTCTTTTGAACAATGCAGCACCAGCTTTAAGAGTTCCATATCCCTCAGTGGATCCTTTTACATTGTCACCAAATGTGACTTTTGGCCCTTTTTCAGGCCTGAGATCACTCAGCAGCTCCTTACAACCTGTCATGTGCCGTGAGCAGCCACTGTCCAAGTACCAAACCTGAGATGGTTGTTTTTCCTGCAGAGTGACAAGAAGAATATTAGTCATTTTTAGGGGAACTCATCACAGAGATGAGTTCTCCTACTTCATCAACATTTGTTGATCGATTTGTGATATCAACACTAATATTCCCTATTTGAATGGCATCAGTTTGGATACCACTCTCATTGACTGAGATGTTTCCAACACTGTTTATGTTAGCTGTGAAGGAACCATCAGAGTCAGTTGGTCTCATGTCCTCAGTTTCAGGACAGTTTTTGGCCAGATGTGTCTTCATTCCACATTTATAGCACTTTCTCCTCTTAACATTTTTGGAAGAAGACCTTTCAGAGACACATTCTGAGTTATTTCTGTTGATTTTATCAGCAGGTTTAGCAAACTTATTACTATTTGATGAATCAACAGCTTGAGTGGAAGGTTCAATAGCAACAGCTTTGCCTGTCTCTTCTTTCCTCTTTTTAGGAGGACAGATGTCAAAGATAGGAAGCTTAATTGGCTTTTGAACTTCCACAGGTTTAGGGAACTTATTCCTAAATCTCTCAGGCTGAGCAATGGCTTTGCCTTTGTCCTTCCTAAGATGTGATTGATGCTGCCTATCAACATAATCATTATTTCTGGTTTTGAAAAACTTATTCTCATTTAGAACTAGTTTACTATGATTAGAAAACTTATTTGAAATCACAACACGTTTGCCTTCGACATGAGACTTACCCTTGATAAATGCAGACTGCTTACCTTTTGAAAACTTATTTTAAAAATGTTCAGCATTAAAAGGATTAGTGTGCCTTTTACCATCAGGTTTAGATCCAAATCCTGTTTTGTCAACAGGTTTGGTGTCCACAGCTGCAGTTTGGGCATGCTTTCCTTTCTTTTGCTTGTGTGAATGAGTAGAGCACTTAGCAGGCTGATTTGATGGAGAATTCATTTCATCAACAGCTTTTGAGCTAGGTTCACACGAGCTGTCAGTGTTTTGAGGCCTGAAAAACCTGTTTGATGAGATTAATTTGCCATTCACTTTTTGAATGGAAGTGTTTGGAAGCTCACCAAGAGTGGACAAGTCTTCTTTCAGATTATTAACCTCAACAATGGAAGCTGCTGCGTCAAGATCCCCTCCAAGATAGGCTTGGATTTGTGCAGGGATTTGTTGACTTATGCAGTGGCTGACTTTTTGTGCAGATTGGCACCAAGAGTCAACTATCTTTTGAAGCTTAGCATGTTTTATGTCGGTTTCTCTCTTTTCTTCTAGTAAAATAGAGTTGATGTGTTTTAATTCATCAAGCTCAGCTTCCAACTTATGGAAACTGTCCAGTTTACTAGATTTTGTTTCAAGATCAGTTTTAAGCTTAGAGATTTCAGATAATAAAACAGTATGCTTCTCAACAGCAGCTTTCAGATCAACAAACATATATTCAAACATTTTAACTTTTTCTTCAGAACTGTAATCCATAAAATTTTGTACCTTATACATCATTGTAGGGTTCCAGTTCTCCAAGCTGCTAAAAGCTTCAGCTTCAGCCAGATCCAGTTTGAAGTTGCTTGTTGATGGGACATCAGTGTTGGCCATCAGACAGTGATTGTCTTCTTCATCAGATGATGAATCAGACTCCTCCCAGTCACAAGTCTTTGCTATGAGTCCCTTTTGCCGGTTGGAAACTACTAAGTTTTCCAACTTCCTCAGCTTAGCCATGGCCATACGGTACTTAACCCTATAGCCATCATCCCTGTTTGTCTTGTGTGGTTTGGATGACTGACCAACAGCTTTTGACACACAGTCAGCAGCTATGTGGCCAGGTTTGCCACATTTGAAGCACTCAGCTTTGGTCTTATCAAATGCCTTCTTTTTAACAGCATTTGAGCTTCCATGCAGCATGTTTCTTCCAAACCTTTTCTTGTTGAACCTTTTGACAAACATGACTATCATTTGCTCATCATCCTGTTCAGCAAGATCTGCATTGTCTTCCTCATAAGACATTTCCTCCTTATCATCAGCCTGTTGATCAGGTTGAGTGAACACATCACTCACTTGACTTACAAGTTGTCTCACACTGGCCACAAAGGCTGCACCTTTCTTAGATATTTCCAACGCATTTCTCTTCTGCTGCCTTGACTGCTCATCATTCAGTAAGGATCCATACAGGTTAACAAGATCCATACTTCTGATGGTACCTGAATTCCTTAAGATTATAGAAAAATAATTCCATTCTTCAGGCAGGATGTCTAAGAATTTGTTTACCAAAGTCAGGCTGTCCTTGGTGATCCCAACAGCTTTGAGATCATTTACAAGAGCAGTAAACCTGGTGTAGGTTTCAGTGAGAGTCTCCTTTAGTTTTGCAAAGAAGAGTTCATACTGTCTAACAGGATTATTAATCCTGTTGTCTAGTGTGATTGTGGGTCCATCATAGACGGTACACAAAGTATCCCACATCTCCTTTGCAGTCTTCATCTTCTCAACCTGTTTGAACACATCATCAGGCAGAGAGATGACCAGGTTATTTCTGGCCTTTGCATCAAGAGCCACCAGTCTTTTGTCTTCATCAGACCTTTGAGCTTTTGCTTTCTCAAATGTTCTGATTTCAGGAGCAGCTCCTTCAACAGCAGGAGTTATCGTTGTAACAGAGGTTGACACATAGGGACCCTCCATTACAATCTCTGGTAGTTGCACATCCAGATTCTCTAAGTAGAGCATCATTCTACACTTCCAACCAGAGAAGTTCTGATGATTGAATTTTGGAGGTTTGCCCATTGAGCGATTGCCATAGTATGAGGAACTTGCAGCACTGTTGTCCATGAAAACTTTTGGAGAATGAGAGATCTAGAATGACACACACTCTAAACTGCTCTGATACCAGTTGTAGGTCCCGAAAGGTTTCCCAAGTATATAGCCTTAAGCTGTAGAGGGGGGGGGGGGTGAATACAGCTATTTAAAAACTACACACTCTTTTCTCAATGTTTGTATGTATTATCAACAGAAGTTAATTACAAACAGGCTTGAATGCGGAAAGGTTCAATCTGAGATGACAGATACAACAGTATGTTAACTAATCTAAGACAGACTTAAACTAGTTACAATGAATACACTCACTAAGAATTACTCACTATGTTTACAAGACTCAAGGAAACAGCTTGAATAAGAACAGCTTAGACACCAAGCACTGTTTTATTCAAGCAGACTTGCATGCATGAAAGACACACTTGAATGCACGTTCACTCTTGGCTTCAGCACTTAGCTTTTTCGCTTCTCCTTTCAATTCTTGGAAGTTTCTTTTATACTCACTCAGAGGATCTAAAAGAAGCTTCTTCATTGGACGAAAGGAAAAAGGTAAAGTCTTGTTGAAAAGACAACATAAACTTTTCTGCACATTCTGAAAAGCAGACTTGTCTTCATGTGTGCAGAACTTTTGTCTTTTCTTTTTGTCTACTGTTGCATTAGCTTTAACTAAATAAGGAATGTCAACTTTGCGTCTTTCTTTCTTTGTTAAGGCCTATTTTGATATAAGAAAAAGGTCTGTCACCCTTTTTCAAATATCCTTTTGTCTTCATGTGACAGAACAGCGTGGGCAGGCTGAGCAGTTCTGTTTTCCACTTTGTCTTCGACTTTGTAAACGGATCTTTTAGCCAAAAACAATACATGAGGACTTGGAAACATATTCCATAGAGTGTTTAGCCTGTTCACAAAGAACAGGTTCTGTTTACAAAGAACAGAACACTTGTAAACTGCCCAAGCTACTCGCCAGTGTAGAGCAGCGTAGACAGTTTATGTCCAGCCTGTTCAGCAGACTGAACAGCTTGTGTAAACTGTCTTTGTTGCAACACATGCAACATATAGAACAGCTTTGGACTGATATTGCAAATCATTTTCAGGTTTCAATAAGGCATATAACAGGCCTTAAATTCAACCTTCAAAAGCATCAACAGGTTTGATTAAGAATCTCCCACTCAGATGCAGAACAGGTTTGACTGAGGCCTTTTTGTGCCTAACATGGTACGGTTTAGATAAAATGAGTTTTTTACTCATCTCTAATTGCAATTATAGGAACCAAGAACTGATCCGAAAATGAAACATTCTGGGTCGGTTCCGGTCAGGTTCTAATTCGATTCGGGTAAAATGTATTTTTTGCTCAGTGCCAGTTTCTTATTCCTTTTATCAAATTGTTCCTTCATCCCCCAAACCCTACCAGCACCTTTTCCTCAGGCCATCCGATCTTTGTTGTCATTAGCCAACATTACTCTCTTTCTCTCTACCATCACAAGGTACTATCAATCTCTCGCTTGCTCTGTAACTCTTTTCCTATGTTTCACGGGATACTAGTTTAATATATTTGTTTCTTTATATCACAAGTTGGAATGACTTTGTTTTGGTTTGAATCAAATTGTAGTACTTTGATTTATTTGAATTAAATTGTAATACTATATTTAATATTTTATTGGGTTAAATTATGTTGGTAATTGTTTTGTTTGATCAATGAAATATTTAATTATTAGTATTTTTTTTTGGTTTGAATGATGAATTGTTTTGAAAAATTATGATTGCAAATAATAAAACTTATAGAATTCTCTACTGAATTCTGTATTGAACCAAACAAAAGACACGATTCACTGTTACATTTCTCTGTTGAATTCTCTATTCTACTAAACAGTTGAATCAATTTGATTTCTCCAAGCCAATTCTCTTTTTCTATAATTTTATTCTCTGTTGTCATTTCTCTACAATTCCATTCTCTATTGTGTACAATTGGATATTCCATTTCCTGAAAAAGACGGTGAAACGCCTCGTTCTAATAACGCGGCGCTTTTACTATAATTCTGCAACATAATCCTCGAAGTAATAAAATAAAGCGTTCGAATCTCAACTTCAATTTCAATACGTAAATAAACTAAAACCACCACATTCAGAGTGCGCTAAAATATAACATCTAATTATTACAACCAAATTGAAAGTCTAGGGATCTACCCATCCCAAGTACAAAATATAAATCCGAGTAAATGCGGAAGTCCTTCTGATACCATAAATGCTCAAACTCAAGATCCTGAAGCTGGTGCCTTTCCCTTATCAGCTAAACCTGAAAATTTGTCCCCACAACCGGGGTAAGCCGTCGCCTAGCGAGTAACAGATTTAAAAGCACAGACAAGCATATATAACATGTTCACCACAAATATCAGCTCAAATTCAACATGTGTAGCATTACGACTCGCTCGATTTAGCATACACGAATAGGGTATTGTTACCGGCTCGCCCGATAACAAGTACACGGCGTACGACTCGCTCGGTTAGCACGTGTACAAAAACATGCGGCTCGCCCGCCATACAATTCGGAAGCACACAGCAACCTCGCTTAATCCACATAATACACAGTATGCATACTGGGGAAAGGGTTCACAGATATCGGCTCAAGGCAACGAAATAAATAACAACATTCAAGGCTAAGCATGGTAGTTAAAGAATAATCATGGCAATAGAAACGAAAGAGATATCCAGTGCAAGCATATCATTTATGATCATTTGCGAAATTAAATCAATTACTCACAGTGTCTGCAATCTGTACTCGCCAAGCGTATACCCGCTAATAGCTGAAAGCACTAACGAAATCCACACGCCTCAATCGAATTTACTAAAGACCTGATATCAAATCACATTGCCTATTTGTCAATATTCTTAACTCTATATTTTTACAAAGTCCGTTATCAATTTTATTAATAAAATCTCAGGGATTAAGTCGGTAAATTTCGATTTATTTGTTAATGTTTACAAAACCCCTTCATTAATAATTAATCGGTACTTCTGTACATAAAATGATTTATTTTTGTTACATTAATAAAGCAATTTTATAAATTAAAGTAATAATTTAACCTTAATTATAACACCAACTATGATTAAAAGTATTAATTGAAATTGCACCAACTTAACTAGAACAACTAGAGTATTTTACATATGGAATATTTAATTCTATCTATTAGTTCCTATTTCAATTTAGTGAAAGTTCAACTCAAATAATAATTCTTAAATCTAAACTACTTTATTAAATTAATTAAATTAGTCATCAAGTTACTAATCTCTTTCTACCTTATATAAACTCACAATATTCATATAATCTAAATAACAATTTCACATAAAATGAATTTGTACTGGACTTAGAAATTTATAACTAACCCAAACCCAAAGTTAATGATAAATAAAAAAAAAGACAACAACTAAATTAAAACCCAAAACCCCAACTTTAATCTTTAATATATCTATGAGCCCAATTTCAATTATATATGATCAGCCCATTAACTAATTTAATTAAAAGCCTAAGGTTTATAACTAACTAAGCCCATAATTCCCTAGCCCAACACTTGTAACCCTAACCCTCTTACCCTTCCCTTTCTCATTTTGAACAACAACAAAAAAAAAAAATATGCAGACAAAATCCTTCACTGCATTCCCCCTTCATCCAGATCGCCGGCCAGAGGCGGTGGCGGCGCCGGCCGGCCACTCTCTGGTCGGTTTTCATTCTGGCAACCACCTTCACCCCTTTCTTCTCCCTCGATGAATACCTGAACAGAAAAAAAAAAACGCAGACGATAACAGGAAGAAAGCAGGGCAGCGCCGGCACACATCTCCAATCTATTCTCGGTGCAACAGAAAACGGAAAGAGGAAACAACTATAGCAAGCACCACCGGCCAAAGGAAAGTGGCGGCGGCCTGTGGCCACGCTGCTACTTCACCGCCGAACACCCCCCCTCCGGCCGATTCCATTACTAACACACTCAACATCACTCTAATCAACCCCTTTATTTTCTAAATTTTTTTCTCAGACTCAAGTTTTTCCCAAAAAATCATGGAATCTCATATGTGTTGTTTAAATCCGAAAATAAATCTTAAATATGATTCCAGTAATATTTTTAAACTCATTTCTATATATATATATATATATATATATATATTTTAGATGGAAACATTAGATGATACACAAAACCTTGAAACTCCATTGATGGAGATTTTCTCACACTTTAAAAAATGAAGAAGATGAATATTATTATATATAATTTTTCTGTCACCTTAGCCTGAAAATTTCTTCATCCAATTCACATGACAATCGTTTGCTGATAAATAAATCATAGAAACTTAAAGGGTTAGTGAATACCTTCAACCAAGAGATGATAAATTTGTTGATCAAGCCTCCAATTCCAACTTAGAGGAAAAACTCAGATTCAAGAATGTATGTGACTGTGTGTTTTTATGATAGAAAAAATGATAGAGGTTGTATGGAATGTGAAATGAAAACAACATTCTGTTATAACTATTTTCTTTCACCACCTTTCTTTTCTTTTTATTTTCTTTTCAATTTTTTTTGGTCACCTATAAATATGTATTTATCATTATTTCTTAAAAATGCCCTTAAACATTTAAAGATCAACAACCAAAATTTGATAATCTATATATTATTTTCTCGAATTAATAATTAAATTAAGTGACTCGAAAATAATTAATTACCTCGAAATTTAGCGGGTGTTACAATCTCCTACAACTTGGATTGATCTCGTCCTCGAGATCATAAGAAATTAAAGTAAATCGAATGTCTCATTTACATCTTTGTCTTAGATTTCCACGTATGTTTTCAGGCCTCAGTGCTATGCCACCTCAATTTAAAACATCTTGACAAATCTAAGTCTTATATCAACCTGATTATTCAGAGTGGGTATCCTCCTATCGGCATTCTTCAATTTTTTTTTTTTATTATAAAAATCAACATCACATCCATCATGTACGTTAATAAACTCCAAAGACAATTTTAGTTGTTAATCTTGCGTACCGATGCACTTTATAGTCCAACACATTATAATGAACTTAGAATTACGCTTCTTAATTTGTATAATTTCCTCCGCGGACGATACTCTTAGCATCACATGACTATCAGTTTCAAATTCAAGTGATCTATGCTTAAACCGAATATATTTACGATTGATCCTGAATAACTTCAAATCACTCCCAATTAATCTAAATCCAATCATGTGCTTAGACTTCAACGCTAACAGTCAATATTTACATGATAATGCTTACCTCTACAATTCAATAAAATTCTTTTCTATTGCATGTCATAGCAAATCTTATGAATTCACGTATTAATGACTAGCTGACATCCTTTTACATCTAATAAACTTCTCCATCACTTCAATGTAAACATCATCGCTGCCAATTCTAAGTCACTTATCAAAAATTTTTTTTTTTTTTTTCTAATGGTCCTTCGGCCACTTCAATGCATAATTAATTATTCTTCCTTGTTGCATCAAAACACTATAAATACTTATATTTTTATCTACTCGCTAGAAATTTTAATCTTACTTCCTGAACAAATACTACGAGCATTATAAGCATTCAACTAATTCATACCACAATCATCTTCAATTCCCTAGTAATTATAACTACAAACCCTAAAGTGAAATCTTGATCACCAAGACTAAGCATATATGTAAATCTCTTAAGCCTATGACACACGCTTGCTTACGGTCTCAACGTCTATGGAATCAAATAACATAAAAAAATAAATACATCCAGATAATATACAAAAGAGGCACATATATAAAAATGAATAATGTCACCCCAATTAAATAACAGATAAATAAGAAAACATTAAGAAAACATTAAGTCAGAAATACCCGCAACCACATCAGGAGTCTCGTAAGTCTCATCGGCGGTGATCTGAAAAGCACGATTCGGAACTCTATCAATGTCGCCTTTCCTCGACTGAGCTGGTCTCGCAGCAGGCTGACTCATAGATGCAATGCTAGCACTCATATTCTGACTCTGTCTCCGCTGAGGACAGTTCCTCGCCACATGGCCCTGAACCCCACAATCGAAACAAATCAATGGATGAATCGGACAGTTAACTCTAATGTGCTTGGTATCTCCACATGCGTGACACCCTCTAGAAAAACCACTACATAATCCAGTATGTCTCTTCCCACACTGCTGGCAATCGTGCGGCATCTGTGTCGCTGATGTATACTGCTGCTGGGATTGGGAGAAAGAAGAACCAGATGATTTTGCAGAAGTCTGAAATAACCGATCAGGACCCGCAGTCCTAGCTTTCTTGGGTGATGACGTCAACGAAGTAGTAGAACCTATCAGTGCTCGTTCGCGCTTCCGCGCACTCATAACTGCCTCCTCAAGGGTCTTATAGCTCTGCATCTCAACAAACTCTTTAATTTCAGCACGAAGCCCAGTAACAAACATGTCTACTCTCGTCTCCTCATCTAACGCATATCTAGTCACAAACTGAGACTTCTCCCTGAACGCAGCCTCATACTCCTGAACTGTCAGACCCTCCTGTCGTAGAGCTAAAAACTGTCTCTCAATCTCCCTCGTCAAGTCAGCTGGACAGTACTGATCCTGAAATCTCTTCCTAAACTGAGCCCAAGTCATCGTCCCCACCAGATCGGAACCAATAGCCCTCGAAGTGTTTTTCCACCAAGTCAACGCTGGACCCAATAGCATCCCCGCGGCATACTCTACCATATCAGTCTCTAAACAGTGGCTCAGGCGAAATGCCCTCTCCGCACACTCTAGCCACTCTAGAGCCTTCACAGGCTCCATAGTCCCGTCGAATTCCTTGGCCCCAGACCCCTTAAAGGCCTTGAACGAAGCACGATCAGGTCGTCGTCCACCAGTCTCAGTCTCCACAATATTTCCCCCGCCAGTAGGAGCAGATACCAAAGGATTTCCCGCATCAGATCGGGATGAAGCAATCAGATCACGAATCTCCTGAAAACCCTGCTGCACCTCCGCGCGGCTCTCATTCATAACATCTCGTACATAACGGGTCATGTGCCTCATCATCCAGGTCTCACGAGGGGTCAACGGTCCTCCCTCGGGTCCAATATCATCATCTAAATCATCCCCATCCTCACGCTCTCCGTCAGAATGCTCTATATCCTCTGACTCTACAATAACTCGCTCATCGCGTGGATGACTGTGGCTCTCATCATCAGCCATGATTCTGAAATTAAATTTACGAATTAAATTAAATTTCAGTTATATTTTCATACTTGATTAGTTTCTGGTTTACTCATAAGGGTATACGTTCATATATTTATGAAGATTACAGTTAAACCCTATCTTAACCGTACCCAATTTCCTAAGGCCATCAGGATAGAGTTTATCTCGTAAAATCATAACTTACACTACTAATGATCTTACGGTTTAAGACTAAGCACCAACAAGTACTTAATTCACTTAAACCAAACCTGGCTTTGATATTGAAACGCCTCGTTCTAATAACGCGGCGCTTTTACTATAATTCTGCAACATAATCCTCGAAGTAATAAAATAAAGCGTTCGAATCTCAACTTCAATTTCAATACGTAAATAAACTAAAACCACCACATTCAGAGTGCGCTAAAATATAACATCTAATTATTACAACCAAATTGAAAGTCTAGGGATCTACCCATCCCAAGTACAAAATATAAATCCGAGTAAATGCGGAAGTCCTTCTGATACCATAAATGCTCAAACTCAAGATCCTGAAGCTGGTGCCTTTCCCTTATCAGCTAAACCTGAAAATTTGTCCCCACAACCGGGGTAAGCCGTCGCCTAGCGAGTAACAGATTTAAAAGCACAGACAAGCATATATAACATGTTCACCACAAATATCAGCTCAAATTCAACATGTGTAGCATTACGACTCGCTCGATTTAGCATACACGAATAGGGTATTGTTACCGGCTCGCCCGATAACAAGTACACGGCGTACGACTCGCTCGGTTAGCACGTGTACAAAAACATGCGGCTCGCCCGCCATACAATTCGGAAGCACACAGCAACCTCGCTTAATCCACATAATACACAGTATGCATACTGGGAAAAGGGTTCACAGATATCGGCTCAAGGCAACGAAATAAATAACAACATTCAAGGCTAAGCATGGTAGTTAAAGAATAATCATGGCAATAGAAACGAAAGAGATATCCAGTGCAAGCATATCATTTATGATCATTTGCGAAATTAAATCAATTACTCACAGTGTCTGCAATCTGTACTCGCCAAGCGTATACCCGCTAATAGCTGAAAGCACTAACGAAATCCACACGCCTCAATCGAATTTACTAAAGACCTGATATCAAATCACATTGCCTATTTGTCAATATTCTTAACTCTATATTTTTACAAAGTCCGTTATCAATTTTATTAATAAAATCTCAGGGATTAAGTCGGTAAATTTCGATTTATTTTTTAATGTTTACAAAACCCCTTCATTAATAATTAATCGGTACTTCTGTACATAAAATGATTTATTTTTGTTACATTAATAAAGCAATTTTATAAATTAAAGTAATAATTTAACCTTAATTATAACACCAACTATGATTAAAAGTATTAATTGAAATTGCACCAACTTAACTAGAACAACTAGAGTATTTTACATATGGAATATTTAATTCTATCTATTAGTTCCTATTTCAATTTAGTGAAAGTTCAACTCAAATAATAATTCTTAAATCTAAACTACTTTATTAAATTAATTAAATTAGTCATCAAGTTACTAATCTCTTTCTACCTTATATAAACTCACAATATTCATATAATCTAAATAACAATTTCACATAAAATGAATTTGTATTGGACTTAGAAATTTATAACTAACCCAAACCCAAAGTTAATGATAAATAAAAAAAAAGACAACAACTAAATTAAAACCCAAAACCCCAACTTTAATCTTTAATATATCTATGAGCCCAATTTCAATTATATATGATCAGCCCATTAACTAATTTAATTAAAAGCCTAAGGTTTATAACTAACTAAGCCCATAATTCCCTAGCCCAACACTTGTAACCCTAACCCTCTTACCCTTCCCATTCTCATTTTGAACAACAACAAAAAAAAAATATATGCAGACAAAATCCTTCACTGCATTCCCCCTTCATCCAGATCGCCGGCCAGAGGCGGTGGCGGCGCCGGCCGGCCACTCTCTGGTCGGTTTTCATTCTGGCAACCACCTTCACCCCTTTCTTCTCCCTCGATGAATACCTGAACAGAAAAAAAAAACGCAGACGATAACAGGAAGAAAGCAGGGCAGCGCCGGCTGCCTCTGCCGCCGACCAGCTCTCTCACTACACACATCTCCAATCTATTCTCGGTGCAACAGAATACGGAAAGAGGAAACAACTATAGCAAGCACCACCGGCCAAAGGAAAGTGGCGGCGGCCTGTGGCCACGCTGCTACTTCACCGCCGAACACCCCCCCTCCGGCCGATTCCATTACTAACACACAAAACATCACTCTAATCAACCCCTTTATTTTCTAAATTTTTTTCTCAGACTCAAGTTTTTCCCAAAAAATCATGGAATCTCATATGTGTTGTTTAAATCCGAAAATAAATCTTAAATATGATTCCAGTAATATTTTTAAACTCATTTCTATATATATATATATATATATATATATTTTTTTTTTAGATAGAAACATTAGATGATACACAAAACCTTGAAACTCCATTGATGGAGATTTTCTCACACTTTAAAAAATGAAGAAGATGAATATTATTATATATAATTATTCTGTCACCTTAGCTTGAAAATTTCTTCATCCAATTCACATGACAATCGTTTGCTGATAAATATATCATAGAAACTTAAAGGGTTAGTGAATACCTTCAACCAAGAGATGATAAATTTGTTGATCAAGCCTCCAATTCCAACTTAGAGGAAAAACTCAGATTCAAGAATGTATGTGACTGTGTGTTTTTATGATAGAAAAAATGATAGAGGTTGTATGGAATGAGAAATGAAAACAACATTCTGTTATAACTATTTTCTTTCACCACCTTTCTTTTCTTTTTATTTTCTTTTCATTTTTTTTTGGTCACCTATAAATATGTATTTATCATTATTTCTTAAAAATGCCCTTAAACATTTAAAGATCAACAACCAAAATTTGATAATCTATATATTATTTTCTCGAATTAATAATAATATTAAGTGACTCGAAAATAATTAATTACCTCGAAATTTAGCGGGTGTTACAGACGGCTTATGTGTATGTGAGGTCATTGATTGAGTGGAAACATTCTCTTTGTAATCACATATTCATCAATATAATCACTAGATGTTTATTGTTTGAGTGAAATATTATTACTGGGATCATATTTACAATTGGTGTCAGAGCCATTAGAGTGGTTTTCAACCTGAAAAAAATCAGATCTGAGATTAATCGGCTACTGTTCATCGTCTTTTTGGCCTCTGGACTCACGCTTTTGATTCTAAATCCCCTTTAATCTACTGGTTTTGCTAGTATTTTGCCATATCTGTGATCGATTTCACTGCCAGACTCATTTTCGAGCTTTATTTGTTCAATTTATTCAAGTTTTAGGGTTTTTTTGTCCATCTGATCTGCGTCAAACTGTTCTTCATCTTTCAGCCCATTTTTGCTTAAGAATTTCACTTATTTAGGTGATTTTAGGCTAAATTGGTTCATTAAAGTTGTCCTGTAATTACTTTCGAGCATTTAGGTACAAGTTTTAGAACCTAAATCCTCCATTTACTGTAAATATGGATTTATGTTCTTGAACTGATACTGTTCCATTAAAATTTTTATACTAAGTGTCAAACTTCAGATTTAAAGCTTGGACCATAACTTCGAACCTCAACCTCGAATCAAATGAACCATCATTCGAACTTCGGATCCCATCATTTGAACTACGGATATCATATTTTCTTTAGCAGTTTTACTTGTTAGATCATTTCCAAGTTCTTGTCTTTCATTCAAACTTCGGACCCCAAACATCCGAAATTCTAATCATCTAATTGTCATCTTCGCATTTGTAAGTTTCTACAATGGAACTTCGGATCACATACATCCGAATCTCGGATCTGTCAATTACCTTTGCACCACATTCCATCCGAACTTCAGGCCACCCGAATTTCAGATCTCCCATACTTCGGATCTACACTTCATCCGAACTTTAGGTTCCTCATCCGAACTTCTTCAAGTTACCATTCCACAAGATCATTTTTTAACTGCACTTAGTATTATTCAATTATGTCCAGAGAAGTTGTCGTTCTGGGATCTGAGAACCGACCACCTGTTCTGTATCTTGATGAGTATGAACAATCGAGGAAATGGTTCTTAAAATTTGTGAGAATGCAACCATTGGGGCAGCTCATGATTCAGTTCATCCAGGAAGGACATGCTCTGTTCTACTTTGCCTGCTGTTTCCACAGCCGTTCCTCCTATCCCTGCCTACAAAGAATCCAAAGGTCCACAAGATGACAAACAGAGAAAGAAAGAGAGAGAGAGAGAAATAGAGAGACAAACTATGAATCTCAAAGCAGAAAACTAATTGTATCAAGCCCTGCTAACTGACATCTTTATCAGTGTGGATATTAAAATGTCTGTTAAGGAAGTGTGGGATGAATTAGAAATGCAGATGCTTGGGGTTGATCTTAATGACCAAGCAAAAATTAAGGAGGCAAATGCCAAATTCCTTGAGTTTAGGCTATGGATGGTGAATCTCTACATGCTACCTTCGCTCGATTCTGCACAATGCTGAATGAGCTGAACAAACTCCACATTTTGAAAGAAAGTGATGACATCAAATATTCAGTTTCGACATTCTCTTGGTTGCCGCGCGGTTAAGAGGGGTCTAGATCTAAGCAAAATCTCCATTAGTGTGTTGTTCAATGAGCTGCAAAAATATCAGAGTGATGTTGATGTTCACAAGCAGATGGCCATGTCTGTAGCATGTTTGCTTTTGATTGAGAACCACATTTCCAAGGCAAATGACCCCTTGGCACTCTTATCCAACAAGTCTGTTGTTCGTTAACAAGTTCAACCACAACCACCTGTTCAGTCTACCTATAGGTATAATCCTTCTGGGTCTTCATCCTAATACCCAATGTATGGAATTCTGCCGATATCTGCCTACATTCAGCCCCTTGATGCTGAAAAATCAGATATACATGAACAAATCAATTAAACACAAGTAGGTAACATGCATGTTCTTTATTTCAACTTTCTAACTCTAATTGATGACCAATTTCGAAAATGAAGAGGTATGAACATACACATTCAATGTACAGGAACCGTAGGTTCCCATACATACACACCAAAAACAATTAAATGAAGCTATTACCTTAAATCTTTGTTATAATCTCGTGCTTGATGCCTTGCTGTCAAATCATCTACATCAAAAGCAATTTTATCAGCATAAGACTAATAACCAGCTTCGATATGATATAGGTCCTAAGCGTTATCCTAATGAGCGGCAGGATGAGAGACGAGATGAGAGAGATGACAGAAGAGAGGAGAGGCGATATTATGAGAGGGGATAACCAAGGGATAAGTGGAGATATGATTGAAAAAAAGACGAAAAGGTATGAAGAAAGGAGAGAATATATAGATGACAGAAGGTCTAAGAGAATATATGAGATAAGAGATGAAGATAAGAGAAAGTATCAACGTCGAGAGGACATCCGTAATTCCCGACATCCTGTGAAGAGATGAAAGGCCGAAGGCAGATGAAGCCAAACCTACTGATGAGCGAGGCTGCTACAAATGTGGGAAACCAGGTCACTTTGCTCATAAATGCAAGAATCAATCTGAGTGTGACCTGGGATACTACGAGAGAAAGGTGGCTATGTTGAAAAAGAGGGCTAACACAATGGCATTTGTGGCTCAAAAGGACTACTGGGTCGATGAGGAATCTGATGAAGAGAACGATAGAGGTCGCAATTGTTACATGGCTGACCAGAATGACACCAATGTTGACACGCTGACACGTCTGACTATCTATCAGACACGACTATCGAGGGGGTGATCACTGACGACACTCCAGCCTGTTTGATGACCAACTCCGGTGTAGTCGAATGTTCCACATCAGATTCAGAGACTAGCGAGGTACATTGTATTTACTTTTAGAATTCCTTATACGCTTACTCTGTTAGTAATGAAAGTAAATGACACACACAACTTCTTGAATTAGAAGCTAAATACAATAATGAAAAGGATAAGTGTGTGAAAGTGCAACAAATCATAAAAACTATCAAAGAAATATTTGAAACTTTTGTGAAAAACTGGATAAATGAACATAATCTTGTAAAAACTTTCCTTCTTGCAAAAGTCATGGCTGAGGAAAAGAACACTTACCTTAAGAGTTGTATTGATACAATTACTGAGGAAAAGAGTTATTTGAAGTCGGAATTATTTGTTTTAACAAAACGTTTTAAGTTTTTGAACGTTTAGAGTTTAGAAAATGAGAGAAAATATAATATGATTGAAAGAGACAGAATATGTTTGTACTTCCGAATCAAGGACCTTGATGATAAATTTCGTAAAAGGGGACAAACAAATCAAACTATTCATCTCAATCAACCAAAAGAAACTAGGTTTTATCATTCCATAGAAGATATTGGCTTTAAAAATCTGAAGTTTTTGAAAAAGGGCCAGTTTGTCTTACCTATACATGGGACGCGAGTATCAGGAAATCTTCCATCAGTCATCGGAAGATGTCTTGGCCGAGGAGGAGGTGACAAGAAATGATGAAGGAAATAAACAAATTTTCTTTGCCTATGAAAAACTGAATGACTATTATCCTTAGAGAGTACTAACTCTTGAGGACGACTTCTTCAAAAGCTATTCAACGGCAGAGATGAAAGCTAAACATGTTAAACCACTTCCTCATGCTTACATTCTAACTACTATTCTTGAACACATGATTCGTGTTCTGGAAGAGGAATTGAGGATAACTCGTAAGAAACTTCTGCTAGTCAGAATGCGCTTCTTATGAGTGACAGAAGATTTGACAAAGAACTTTTTGAAAACGCTGTTGAGATACTCATTATAAAGAACGGTTTAATACAATTTCTCAAATGTTAATCTCATGCTTAACTATTTTAATACAACTCCTTCTATAAACGTCCAAAATAAATCATTTGAAAAAGGTAAAACAAAAACTGAAGTTCCTATAAAATTTTTCAAAGGTGAGTGCTCAAATTCTTCAAATCCAAAGGTTTCCAAAAGGACTAAGATTACATCAAAATCCTCAAGAAATCTACACACCCAGGAACCTCCTGTCATTTTAAATATTCTAAACATACTGAAATCATCTCATTTTGTTTCCACATATCAAGTGACGAGAATACCCAAAATCCCTAACCAAATTTATTCAAGTTTCTTTGTGTAGAAGGCTATTATGCCAGCATGTTTTATTTCTTTTGATAGTTTAGATGTAATTGAGAATGAAACCAATGAAAATGATGTCATGAGTGATTGTACGTGTTCTAAATATTTATTTTTTGAGTTTTTTATTTTATGTCCTAAGCGTTTTCGTCGTCATGTTCCAGTAATGACCAAATTTGTCCCTTACCCTAAAAAACGACAACGTAAAAAGAAAAATTAAGTGAATGCATCATTCAGCCCCTTCTAATAAAACTAAAAATGTCCCACCTAAGGCCAAGCCTAAGGCAAATATAAAACCACCTAGACCAGAGGTAGCTTCATCACGTAAGGTTCCAAAGCTAGTTGATAAGTCATATTTCATGCAATTCATTCAACATTAAATAGAATCACATGAACAATAATCATCAACACATAAAATCGAATGCTTTCATTAAGAGTTGAGAGAATATTACATTGACGTTCTTGAACAATATTGCACAACCGTTCTTCTCTCATCATGCATTCATGCGCATACCACTTCTCATTCTTACATCAACAGTACAACTCACACCTATTTATACTCAATAATAACTATTGAGTATTTACATATTGAACCCTGAACTTTTACAAATTAATTGTTTTCAACTCTCTATAATTTGTACCTAACAATCTTCCCCTAGAGATGAAAATGATTTTCAATTAAAATTCTACTCAGAGAATCTCAACACTTTTTCTTGATTCTTTTCTTCGATCTCTGAATCTTCTGATAAAAGCTTCTTCTTTATTGTCTCTCTCTGATCTTCACATCTCTTCTTCTCTGACTTTCTCTTTTTTTTGTAAGCACACTCCCCCTTGAATCATTAATAGCTTTTAAATCTCTCCGTTGATCAATTGTTTTGATATGTTGTTGCATTTCTCGTTGTCTTCAAACTACTCAACAGTTTTCTCTGAACTTCAGCTTTTATCCACCTCATGATGATCATAAGCATTATGAACATCATGAAAAATCTTCAGAGACATTGATGCAGTGAATTTACAGTAGTATAAATATAACAACAATTACAATGACAATTACAATTCAAAAATATTACAAGTTATCTCTCTCCCCCTCAAAATGACATTCTCTCCCCCTATTCTGAACAAATATTTCACTCCCCCTCAAATGTATTTTATTTTCTTCCGAAACAAACAAAGCTTTTCAACTTTGGGGAAAATGAAACACATTCAATTTGAGAAATAATGAGTCCAGGTCCACATAGGATTCCTGTTTGCGTCATAGACATAATCTGTGTGACCTACGTTCAGCGCTAGAGTGATGTTAGCACTGGTAGGATTTCCAAATAGTCATCGTGAAATCCTTTTTCATAAAAGAATCACTCTTATTTGTTCTGACTTAGTCACTTTGGAATAGCAGTTTAAAGTCACTCAAACTATTAGACTCAATGTGTCCTAAAAGTGTATAAAATGAGCTCTAGACACAATGTGCACCAAATGAAGTCGGAGACCGGAGCAAATGTCTTCCTTGTTTCAATATCAATAATATCCAAATGATATATCGACAGAAAGGTGCTATATCTCCATGATTATTGAAACAGAAATCTTTTAAGAGATAACTGAGTGGTTAGTGGGGTTAAGTGCATGCGTCACTGGGTCCGTGACGTCTTTTTCAATATCAAGTCACTTAGGGCTTGACGAATTATGAGGATTACCCAGCCGACACAGTGTGTGTAGGATTATATTTTCTTCAAATCCTTTCTCAACTCTCAGCTCTCAGCATTTTTCAACTAAGCTCTGTCCGACTCACTTTTAAAAAAAACAAGACAACCAGCTTCATAGTGAAAGCATGATCTGATGCACCACCGTCTCCTTTTAATATACCCCTCTCATTTACATTTTACCTCTGCTCGACCCTGTCAGTATCCCAGGATAACTGACACTTCTCAACTAATAGACCTAAAGAACCCCCACCTATCACACAATTTGGTGCATAATCGGAGTCAGGAGAAATAATGTTCCACTTTTTAGCTCATAGGATATCACACAAAAAATTATTAGAATTTTCAGCTCAGATGAATTAAGAGATGTAATTCAAAATGAATGTAGGGGAATGATGAGTTGGGAGATATCATAATGAAATGAAAAATCTGATAGAAGAAACGAAATGAATCAGATTTTTATTAAAGAATTAGCTCATGAGAGATTATGAGAGAATTCAGTATGAAGGAATAGGAAGAATTCTAACAAAGAGAATCTTAGAAGCAATGAGATTATGAAAAATCAAAGAGATTAGATCAATTAACCTCAATGATGTAGAGAATGAGAAATTAAGATTCTTAAAAATTATTCTTTTTCAGCTTAAAAATCTTTTTATGTGTGCAAAAAATATTTTCGTGAAAAATACACACAGTTTTGTAAAAAAAATGTCCTCGTCATAGTATTTCTAAAACTCCCCCTGGAAATAAGCATACAAAGTTAGTGAACTCATTGAAAATAAACCAGGCGCAAAAAATTACAAAAATAAAACTCCTTCTTTGTCAATTCAGCTTCAGAGTTGAATTCAGGGCTGGGATTTCAGAAAGATTTGTCTTTCAGAATCGGATTCTATTTTGTAGTGATTAGAAGCCTTTGTTGCGGAAGCTCGGGTTTCATTCTGAAATAGCTAAAAGCCTTTAGCTTGGATTCTGTATTGAGATGTACAAAATCCATTTCCAATGAAGACCGGGTTCTAGTCTGAATTGACTAAAAACCATTTTCCAATGAGGACCGGGTTCTACTCTGTTATAAGAAGAAGCCTCAGGAATTTAAGAACGGGTTTTGCACTGATGTGTACAGAAACCTATAACCTGTAAAATCAAGATGTCTTTGGTATCCAAACAGATTTGGATCCAGACTTATTAGCACTCTTGGGTACCCATCTTAAAACGGGTTTTGGTACCCACTGTTTGGTGCTAGCATGTTTTTGATAATACTTGGTATTTTTAGGTGAAGATGTTTTCTTATAAGAATAACCAGTATTTTCAGAAACTTTTGAAAATTTTGCTTTCGAAGATTCACCAGGGTGGATCTTGACCGGAAGTTTTTTAACCATCTTATCTTTGCTTTTGTTTATCTTTAACAGATATTTAAGTTTAAGATTTGAAGTTGAATCAATATTAGGTGTTTCGTGTTGATTCTTTGCACTTTCGAAAAATAAATCATAGTGATCAACTTTACGTTCTAAACAAACTAAAGAAATCTTAACCTCTGATTCATTTGAAGAAGAATCATTAAATTGTTTAGTACGATGAGATATTTAATCTTCCAATCCTTTGATAATGACCAAATAAGAATTTCTGTCATTATCAAATGATTGGTAATCAGTTTTAATAGAATGTTCTTTAATTAAGAACATCTTTCTTTCGTCTTCAAACAATTTAGATTTTGCTTTGAAATCTTGTTCTTTAAGTAAGAACTCATGTCTCTCTTTTTCAAGTAAATCTTTAGTTAAAGATAACTTTTTTTCAACAGCAAAAAATTATTCAGAATTGTTTTTAACATAACTTTGATCAGTATGATCTGTCTTAGAAAGTGTTTCTTCAAGATCTTTAATTTTCTTGTACAACTCAGATCTTTCAGGCAAAAGATATTTTAGCTGAGTTGCATTATGAAAATTCTCTCGTTTAGAATTAACAAGTTCTTTTGATAATTCAGATATTCTCAATTTAAGAACATTATTCTAAGAATTCAAATTCTTTTGTTTTTCTTGTAAACCCACAATTTCTTCCTTTAGTTTTAATACATCACGTAAAGCAAAAGCTTTATCCGTATTTATTTGAACAAGAATGTCATAATTGTTCTTACGAATCTTTTCAGATTCAGTAAGTTTTACAATCAGCTTAGACTTTGAAAAAAGTTTATATGCCATTTTGAATTGCTTGAAACTGAATTTCCAAGATCTTGTATGGAAAAATGTGTGAATTCTGATAAAACTTTGAAAACTAAATCTATGAATGATAACTTGTGAAAAATCATATCTGAATTAACTTTTTGACTTTAAAGTTTCATCTTTTCTGCAGAAAAATGCCCGTAACTTTTTTCTGGAGTGGAATTGAGCCTCGAAAAATTATGGCCAGTTTAAGCAGCAAAGGGAAAATAGTCAAAACTAGAATTATGATTTATGAAACTCGAAGCACTATGGATGAAACTCGGATGCCTAATGATCAAACTCGATAAAACAAGTATCAAACTCAAATGATGAGTTACCAAACTCGAATGTTGAATGATTGAATTCGAATGAAAAAGAAACAAACTCGGTTGACACTTTAACAAACTCGGATGAAGAGTAATCAAACTCGGGTGAAAGATAATGAAACTCGAATGAAGGCTTCACAAACTCGATTGAACCTTGATGAAACTCAGTTGAAGTGTTATAAAACTCGGTTTAAGCTTTGTAAAACTCGGTCAAAGCTACATAAAACTCGAATAACACCAAGAATGAAGTGTTGCCCGAGATTCAATCGTTTTTGACAGATTCAAGTCAAAATCCACTAAATTTTTTAAAATTTGAATGAACTGATTTACAAATCACAAAGAAAGCTCGTTTTGATAGCACAAACAACCTTTGTGAATTAACTTTGCCTAATTTCAGATCAAAAGTTCAAAATTTGACAAAAAAACGTGTAGAACACAATATTTTCAAAAACTCAGAATAATCCAAATTAAATATTGTATGTTTGGAATTAAAATTTGAGATTCACCTCATTAGATTCACACTCAAAAACGTCACCTTCGATCCAAAATTCAGATCATTTCATCCACAGAATCAGAATCCAAAAATGATATTCGAATTTTCAAACTTTTCTTTATGAAACATGTAGGTCCCAAAAGGTTTCCCTAGTGTATAGTTCTAAGCTGTAGAGGGGGGTGAATACAACAATTTAAAACTCAACACTCTTTTCTCAATGTTTGTATATATTATCAACAAGTGTTAATTACAAACAAGCTTGACTGCGGAAAGGTTCAAGATGAGATGACAGATACAACAGTTATTTCAACTAATCTAAGACACACTCAGACTAGATACAATGAATACACTCACTTAGATGAACTCAATGTTTTTACAAGACTCAGATGGACAGCTTGAGTATGAACAGCTTAGACACACATACTGTCATATTCAAGCAGACTTGCATGCATGAAAAACACACTTTAATGCACGATCTGATTCCACACTCTTGGATGTCTCACAATCCTTAGAAGCTTCCTTTTATACTCTCACAGAGAATCTCAGTGAAGCTTCTTCATTGGACAAATGAGATAGTGGGATGTCTTTCCAAAAAGACAAAACACCTTTTCTACATATGCTGATAAAGTAGATTTGTCTTCATGTGGCAGAATCTTTGTCTTTTTCTTTTTGTCACTGTTGTATAAGACTTTAACCAAAAGAGGAATGTCAACTTTGCATCTTTCTTCTTCTGTTAAGGCCATATTGATATAAGAAAAGGTCTGTCACCCTTTTCAGATATCCGTTTGTCTTCATGTAATAGAACAGCGTAGGCAGGCTTTTGCAGTTTCTGTTTTCCGCTTTGTCTTCGACTTGTAAACTGATCTTGTAGCCAAAAACAATACATGAGGACTTGGAAACATATTCCATAAAGTGTTTAGCCTGTTCACAAAGAACAGGTTCTATTCATAGAGAAGAGAACACTTAGAATCTGTCTAAGCTGCTCAACAGAATAAAGGAGCGTAGACAGTTTATGTCCAGCCTATTCAGCAGACAGAACAGCTTGGGCAATCTGCCTTTGTTGCAACGAATGCAACAGGGTAAACAGCTTTGGCTGATATTGCAAATCACTTTTCAGGTTTCAATAAGGCATAAACATGCCTTAAATTATACCTTCAAGTGCATCAAACAGGTTTGATAAAAAATCTCCCCCTATGATGTAGAGCAGGTTTGACTGAGGCCTTTTTGTGCCTAACAGTCTCCCCCTATTTGCAATAATCAGTCTGAGCTGATTTTATGAAGAATCACTATACATTTTACAATACATCTTGCTGGAATGAGATTACAACATTAACGAAAATTAAAAGATCAGTTTATATATACTGATTTTTGATTACATAAACAACATATGTTTTTACAAATGTACAACTGATGTACTAGTGTATATTACAACTGATGTAAAAATAAAAATAAAAGTTACAACTTATGTAACAAAGTACAACTAATATACAAGAAAATTCAACAATTTGGACTGTTGATGATGGGAGCAAATAATGGCAAGCATGTCCAACAGATGGATAGCTTCTATTCTTCACCTACTCAGATAGTAGGTGGACTTCAAGACAGTGATGGTGGCAATCCTTCTTGAAACATTCTTTCAAGCTCATCCCTGGTTTCCTCCAAATCTTGTATTTCAACTCCGAGGAACATAAAATTGGGATGTTAAGCTCCCCTCTTTCATAGATACCTCTGAGCTGATCCCAGTTGGCTTCTCTCCACCTACTAGATTGCCTGAAGGAGTTTGCAAGTCTGAATGCTATAAGCTGTTTGAGATCAACTTTGTGTAGGTCTGATGCTCTTTGAAAGCACTTCTTCTTTGTCAGGGGATCTACAAAAAATGCCCCCAACTCAGGTTCCTTAATCAGCTTCCCTTCTTCAATTTCTACTCCTTTTGGCAGGCTGTGGTCAACTCCTTTGATCTCCACTGCATAGTCACCTTGTTCAATCAAGGTCAGGAGTTCCTCCAGCTCTGAATCCTTTTTGTTTCTCTTGGCCTTAATTTTGGGGTAAGTCATAGAGACACCATTACTTAATTTTTCTGAGATCAGGCCAAGGTCTTTCACTCTTTCCATCAGCTTTTTGACATATGCCCTGATAGTCTTAGTCGTTTCAGACTTAGAATGGCTCAGGGCAACTGCCAACTCCACCCTTTCTCTGTAACCCATCTGTGCAACATCAGTGTAGTTATATGATTCCAGTTCTGGGCCTGTTGCACCCATTCTGGTTATTTGTAGCTTCCACTGTTTACCTTTTCTTGAAATGGGCACAGCTTTGACAATAGCTTCCTTGGCAAGTCTTCTATCAGCAACATCAAAGAACTTTTTCCTTGCCAAGTTGTCAAAGTGTATCTGGGCTCTTGCAGAGTATGCTTGTTTTGACTTGGTCACAGAGACCGGAGCATCCTTTTCCTTACCACCTTCCTTTTCACCCGCTGACTCTCTAGCAGCTTCAAGAAGTTTTCTTTGCACATCCAAAGAAGGCATTTTAATTTTGCTTGCCTCTTTGAATGCAAGAGATATGGCAGCTTTGGCTGAGGCTTCTTGTTTTCTTAGTGTTTCCAGGGCTTGGAGCTGTTCATCTCTGAGTTCATAGTATTTCTCCATAGAAACACCCATTTCCTTAGCCCTTGCCTTATCAAACTTTAGATGCGCTGCTCTTTGGTGGTCAGGGTCAAAAGCTGCTTTCTTCTTTCCTTTGGCTATTGTAGTTTGACAGCCTCAGGGATCTATTCCTCTTCTTCTTCTTCTTCTTCCAAGATCAGATGCCTCCTTCTGCTTGGTCTGTCCCCAGGAATGGATTCCACCCCCTTAGTTTGTGCAGGGTTTGGAGATCCAGCCTGAGTAGGCTGAGCAACTTCAGTGTGATGGGAGTCATCTGCTGCTGGACCTGTTCCTGATGCACCTGCTGCTTGACCAACAGATGCTGATTTCTCCTTAGAAGGAGAAGGAGTTTTCTCCCCCTGAGACATAGTCTTTGAGGCAGACAACTTCTCCCCCTTTGAAGGAGATGGACCAGCACCTTCAATAGCTGATCTACCTGGAGAAACGAATTCAGCAGGCTTGGCAGTAGTTTTGGCAGTAGGTTTGGGGCCAACCAGGCTATGCACTAAGAAAGCCAGGTTGTCCTTAACCTCTTCAAGCTGGGTAAGGCAGGTTTGAAGAGAAGAGGATTAGGAATCAGCAACTGAGGACAGCTTGACTAGATTTTCTCTGTCAGAAGCTGTGAACAGCAAGCTTTGAAGCTGTGCAAGATGTAACTCAAGAGTGTCCTGCACATCATCAAGATTTGCTGACACAGAATTTGACAGAGAAACGATTAGAGAGTTTAAGCTGGCCAATGTATCTGGAAGGGTAGTAGTGCAAGTGGTAAGGAGAGTTGACAATTGTTGGGAGATGGCTGTCATGGAGGACACAGAGTCCTGTTGATGGGAAAGAATAGAGGAGAGTGAGGTGGAGATGTTTTGCAGTTGTGCAGTGAGTGCAAGCAGCTGTGAGGATTGGTCAGGTTGTGTAGTGGCTGGAAAAGAATTTTTGAACAGATCAAAGAATCCTTTTAGCTGGGCAGACACAGAGTCTGAGAATATTGATGGTAGAGCAGTCATGGAGTTTTCTAAAGATCCAACTTTGTTGGTCAGCAAGGAAAGCTGATCCTTCAAAGAAAGGTCTTTGGGGGATGGGGGAGTATGTGTAGACTGTTTGGATTGTGTAGAGGGTGATGAATGAGATGAGGATGAGGCATGTGTTTGGAGATGTGATGGAGAGGGAAGGGTTACTTTGGACATAAGTTCCATAGCGTGGGCAAAAGTAATATGGCCCAGCTTGGAAGGGTCAATTGGTCCCTCAGCAGTGGCTGTAGCTGCTTCATCAGGAGAAGAGGTAGAGGTTGGTAGCCTTTCAGATGCTGCTTGTGTTGCAACACCTTCATTAAGGCCTTGGGAGGTTCCCTCTGCAGCACCTTGGTCTAAAGATGCCTCATCATGGGGAGATGGAATGTGCATTTCGACATCAGTAGTGGTAAAACCTGCTGATGGAGTTTGCATATGAGGTGCAGCCTCACCAGAGGGATGGTATGTTCCCTGAGGTTCATCAGCTTGGGATGTTGGTCCTTCAGCTGCTGTTGGGTGTAGAACAGCTGTATCATGAGGAGCAGAATTTGGAGGCTGATCTACTGGATGGTCTAATCCAGCAGGTTTGTCACCTCGTACAGACTCAGGGTGTGAAGAAGTATTGGGTGGAGACTGTGTGGACTCAGTATGGAGTGGAGTGAACTCCTGTCTTTCAATATTCTCAGCCTGTTGGGAGGCTGGAATAGTTTATGTGGTAGTCTCCATATATACCACTGGCTCCTGTTGGGAGGAACCAGAGGGCCTAGGCTGACTCAGGGTAGACTCTTGTTGGAGTGAAGCCGGCTCCTAATGTTCTGAATCTTCTCCTAAAATAGGAGAAGCAGCAGGGGTTGCTTCTTTTTCAACTGAACCCTGTTGAGAGGGAACAGAGGAGCTAGATGGGTCGGTTGGTTTCTTTTTGGCTAAGGTTTTACGTCTATATAGGCGGAGAGATAAAGTGGAGGATGTGTGCTGTGGAGAGATGAGGGGATCTGTTTGGATTGGTGGGGAGACTGGGTCAGAAACAGGTGGGTTGGCCTATTCCATAGTCTCAGGTGCCACAGAGGCACCAGCCACAAAGGCTTCAGGTTCAACAGATGAACCAGGGTTAGAAGTCTGCTCCCCCCAGCCACAGAGGCTGATGGGGCAGACTTGGACTTGGCTGTTTTAGCCTTCTTGCGGACAGGCTCAGCTTCAGTCGTTTCCAGGGTCCTTTTAACAAATTTGACCCTAGATTTGGATTTTCCCTTGGGAGCAGTCTCTGGATCCACCCTCACAGTAGAAGGTCCTTCCACCAGTCCTAGCAACCTCCTCATTGGTGTTGACAGAGGAGGTTCATTTTGGAGAACAAGAGTAAACAAAACTCTATTCCCTATTACAGGGAATGCAGCAGTACGTAGTAGAGGCTGAGAGTTATAGAGTTTCTCACCACAGATGTGCTTGAAGATGAGACTTAAAAACCTGGGATATCGAACAGGAGCTAGACGTGTTTCCTGCTGCACCAGGTTCATCAAGTTCATGAAAATCCATCTTGCCATGTTGATTGTAGTCCTATCCACAAGCTGTAGGATTATTGGAATCTCATCACGGCTGAGTTGGTCGAATGAACCAACTTTACTGCTGAAGCATATCACCACCGAGGCAAACAAGAAACTGTAGGTTGGCGACAAATCCTTCCTAAACAGTGTGGCTCCAACTTTGGGTTCTGCTACACCACAGAAACGTAGCAAATTTCCCATCTGGTCATTTTCAGGCTGTGGCTGATCATAGGTTTCAGCCACAGGAAGACGAAGGACTTCCCTGATCAGACCTGTTGTTATCTCAATGATCTGAGTCCCATTGAGTATGGTTCCCCTAATGATATTGGTAGAAGGATCATAAGAGCAGGTGTACCAAAATTCATATACCATCTCCTGGTACAGGACACCAGGAGATGCAGTCATTGCATAGTTCAATGGGTGAACCTTCAGAAACTCCACCATGTCTTCATATCCTTTTCCCACATATTTTTTTAGGGTGGTTAGCTTTGCCAGGTAGTTGGTGGGTTTCAATGTCAGCATCATGGTAACAGACGAGTGTTTGTGCACATCGTTACCAACAAAAACAGGAAGAAAGGGGTTGTTCTGGCGAGCCATTTGGAAAGTAGTGGAAGTATTAGCACAGGACACTTAATTGAAGTTTTAGGGTTCTTTGGAAGTTATGGAAGAAGTAAGGAAGACGAAGATGAAACAGTAGAAGGGTATTTATAGGATTCGAATGTGAGTGGGTATGAGAGAGAAAAGTTGGGGCGGTTGATTTGAAATATTCTTTAACGGAAAACGGAATGGTTGTCCATGTCAGAACGGTTGTAAGACCCCTCGAGCCCTTTTTTGTCACTTCCTGGATGTGATCCCTGATGAAGTGATGTCTGACCTCTATATGCTTTGTTCTGGAATGGAATACTGGATTGTTGGAGATAGCTATGGCACTTGTATTATCACACAGAATAGGAGTCTTCCTATATACAAGTCCATAATCTTCAAGCTGATGCTGCATCCACAGCAGCTTCCAGCAGCATTATACTCAGCTTCAGCAGTAGAAGTAGATACTGAGTTCTTCTTCTTGCTACACCAACTTATCAACTTACCACCAAGAAGTTGACACCCACCTGTTGTGCTTTTTCTGTCTAGCCTGCAACCTGCGAAATCAGAATCTGAATATCCTATTAGCTCAAGGCTTGAGTCTTTGGGATACCAAAGACCAAAACCTGGTGTACCCTTAAGGTATCTGAAGATTCTTTTAAAAGCAACTAGATGTGATTCTTTAGGATCAACTTGAAACCTAGCACATAAACAGGTGGCAAACAAAATATCAGGTCTACTAGCAGTTAAATATAGCAAGCTCCCAATCATAACTCTGTAGGCTGTTACTGAAACAGCTTTGCCACTGGCATCTGCATCCAACTTTACATTGGTTGCCATTGGGGTTTTGATAGGATAACTTTTATCAAATTTAAACTTTTTCAAAAGATCTAAAGTCTACTTTCTTTGATTTATGAAAATTCCATTTGAGGTTTGTTTAACCTGTAATCCCAAAAAGAAAGTAAGTTCTCCCATCATACTCATTTCGTATTTAGATTTCATGAGTAGTGAAAAATTCTTGCATAACTGCTCATTAGTAGAACCAAATATTATGTCATCCACATAAATTTGAACAAGCATAATATCAGACTTCACTTTCTTTATGAACAGTGTGGTAACCACTTTACCTCTGGAATAACCATTGCTCATAAGGAAATCAGTTAGAGTGTCATACCAGGCTCTAGGGGCTTGTGTTAGACCATAGAGGGCTTTGTCCAACTTATAGACAAAACCTGGATGATGTTCATTTTCAAAAGCTGGAGGCTGCTTGACATAGACTTCTTCTTGCAGCTTACCATTCAAAAATGCACTCTTCACATCCATTTAAGCCTTGAGCAACTAATCTTGCCTTATTTCTAATGACATGACCTTGTTTATTCATCTTTTTCCTAAAAACCCATTTGGTGCCAATTATTGTTTTTCCTTTAGGAGCAGAGATCAGCTTCCATAATTGTTTCTTTAAAACATATTGAGTTCTTCTTGCATGGCAGTGATCCAATTGGCATGTTTAACTGCTTCATCCACTTTCTTAGGCTCCAATAAGGACACAAAGCTGGAAAGCATACAAAAGTTTCCTAAGCTGTCCCATCTTGTTTGCACCCCTTTGTTGATATCACCAATTATTTGATCATTTGGGTGACACCTGATCCACTTAGGATCTTGCTTCAATGAGGATTCTCCTGAGTTATTATCAACAGGTCCGGTTGAGCAGCTCTCAAGATTTTCAGACACACTGATATCTTGAGCCTGTTCACTTGTTGAGCTTGACTCTCCATTGTTGAACATATCAGCAGAGGATCCAGGAAAATCAGCATTCATTGGTTCAGGACATGAGGTTGTAATAATGTAAGTACACTTATTCACACAGGGTGCATCAACATAGTCATCATCATGTCCATCATGATTAGCAGGTTCCACTCTAGATGTAGTGGAAGCTTTTGAGTCCTTCTAAATATTGATGGAAGGCATAACAGCATCAAGCTGAATTCTCCTAAAACTGATTCAGGAACAACTTTGGTGGAGGCACTCCTAGACTCTTCAAAGGTGACATTGATAGATTCATCTATCACCTTTCTCTTTCTGTTGTATACTCTGTAGGCTTTGGAGATAGCAGAATATCCAACAAATACACTTTCATCAGCTTTGGGTTCAAACTTGCCAGTTGGTCCCTTTGATTTAGAATGAAGCAGGGACATCCAAACACATGGAAATAGCTAATATTTGGCCTCCTCCCTTTGAGCAGCTTATAGGGAGTCTTGTTGAACCTTTTCACCACCAAGGATCTATTTTGGGTGAACCAGGCAGTGTTGACCGCTTCAGCCCAGAATGATGAAGGTAAACCAGATGCACACAACATGGTTTTAGCAGCTTTAATGAGAGTTCTGTTTCTCCTTTCAGCAACTCCATTTTGTTGTGGAGTTCTTACGGCTGAAAAGTTCTGTGAGATCCCTCTTTCTTCACAGAAGCCCTCAAGAGTATTGTTTCCGAACTCAGTACCATGATCACTTCTAAGCTGCTTCACTTGAGCAGACTTCAGCATTTCCATCTTTTTGATAAATCCAATGATTTCTCTAGCAACCTCTCCTTTGTTCTTCAGAAAGATCACCCATGTAAACCTGGAGAACTCATCAACCATTACTAGAGTGTATCTTTTTCCTCCTAGACTTGGGACACTGACTGGTCCAAACAAGTTCATGTGGATTAAGAAGAGAGGAGTATCAATAGATAAATTATGCTTAGATTTAACAGATGATTTTCTCTGCTTGCCTTTCTCACAAGCTGTGCAGAGTTTATCCTTAACAAAGGTTATAGAAGGCAAACCTGTTACCAACTCTTTCTTACATAGTTTGTTGATATTCTTGAAGTTCAAGTGTGATAGCCTTTTGTGCCACAACCAGTTCAGGTCTGCATTGCTTCTTGAGATAAAGCAGGTTTCAGTTGTGGGATCAGCAGATTTCATGTCCACAACATATACACCTTTCTTTCGTTGAGCACATAGCACAACCTTGCCTTGGGGATCCAATATGTAACCCAGGTGCTCATCAAAGTTAACCTTGTAGCCAGCATCACACAGTTGACTTATGCTAACAAGATTATGTTTCAGCCCAACCACGTAGGCTACCCTTTTGAACACTGCAGCACCAACTTGAAGAGTTCCATATCCTTCTGTGGATCCCTGGACATTGTCACCAAATGTGACTTTTGGCCCTTTTTCAGGCCTGAGATCACTCAGCAGGTCCTTGCAACCTGTCATGTGTCCTGAGCAGCCACTGTCCAAGTACCAAACCTAGGATGGTTGTTTGTCCTACAGAGTGTCATGAGAAAATATTAGTTATTTTTAGGGGAACTCATCATAGGGATGAGTTCCCCTACTTCATCAACCTTTGTTGATGGACCCGTGATATCTACACTAATATTTCCTATTTGGATGGTATCAGCTTGGATACCATCCTCATTGACTATGTTACTTCCAACACTGCTTGTTTTTGCAATGATGGAAATAGCAGAGTCAACAGGCCTCATGTCCTTATAGCATTTTCTCTTTTTAGTCTTTTTGGAAGAAGAACCTCCAGAAACATATTCTGAATTATTTTTGTTGATTCTGTTAGCAGGTTTAGCAAACTTATTACTATTTTTAGGTGAATCAACAGTTTGGGTGGAAGGCACAATAGCAACAGCTTTGCATGTATCTTCTTTCCTCTTTTTGGGAGGATAGATATCAAACACAAGAAGCTTGATTGGCCTTTAACCTTCCACAGGTTTCAAAAACTTATTCCCAAATTTCTAAGGTTGAGCAATGGCTTTGCCTTTGCCCTTACTGAGATGTGATTGATGTTGCCTATCAACATGATCACTGCTTTTGGTTCCGAAGACTTACCTTCATTTATAACCAATTTTCCACTATGATTTAAAAACTTATTTGAAACCACAGCCGATTTGCTTTCAACATGAGACTTACCCCTGTTGAAAGCAGGCTGCTTACCTTTTGAAAACTTTTTCTCAAAATGATTAGCATCAAAAGGATTAACAGGTCTCTTATCGTTAGCTTTGGACCCAGAGCCTGTTTTGTCAACAGGTTTAGAGTCCACAACTGCAGTTCTAGCATGTTTTCCTTTCTTTGGCTTGTGTGAATCAATAGAGCGCTTGGCAGGTTGAATCGATGGAGAACACATTCCATCATCAGCTTTTGGAGCTTTTTCACACAAGCTGTCAGTATTTTGAGGCCTGACAAACCTGTTTGTTGAGATTAGCTTACCATTTACTTTCTGAATGAAAGTGCTAGGAAGCTCACCAAGAGTGGACAAGTCATCTTTCAGATTATTTATCTCAACAATAGAAGCTGCTTTGTCAAGATCCCCTCCAAGATATGCTTGGACTTGTGCAGGGATCTGTTGACTAATGCAATGGCTGACTTTTTGTGCAGATTGGCACCAAGAGTCAACTATCTTTTGAAGCTTTGCATGTTTTACATCTGTCTCTCTCTTTTCTTCTAGTAAAATGGAGTTTATGTGTTTTAATTCATCAAGCTCAGTTTCCAACTTATGGAAAGTATCCTGTTTACTGGATTATATGTCAAGATCATTTTTAAGCTTAGAGATTTCAGATAGTAAGACATTGTGCTTCTCAACAGCAGCTTTTAAATCAACAAGCATGTATTCAAACATTTTTACTTTCATCAGAACTGTAAACCATAAAGTTTTGTAACTTGTACATCATTGTGGGGTTCCAGTTCTCTAAGCTGCTGAAGGCTTCAGCTTCAGCCAGATCCTGTTTGAAGTTGCTAGTTGATGGGACATCAGTATTGGCCATCAGATAGTTGTTATCTTCCTCTTCTTATGATGAGTCGGATTCCTCCCAATCACATGTCTCAGCCATGAGCCCGTTTTGCTTGTTGGAAGCCAGTGAGTTTTCCAACTTTTTCAGCTTAGCCATGGCCATAAGGTACTTAACCCTGTAGCCATCGTCCTTGTTTGTCTTGAATGGTTTGGATGACTGACCAACAGCTTTTGACACACAGTCAGCAGCTATGTGGCCAGTCTTGCCACATTTAAAGCACTCAGCCTTAGATTTATCAAATGCCTTCTTTTTTACAGCATTTTAGTTTCCCTGTAGCATTCTTCTACCTAACCTTTTCTTGTTGAACCTTTTGAACAGCATTGCAATCATTTGCTCATCATCAACTTCAGCAAGATCTTCACTATCTTCCTCTTCAGACATCTCTTCCCTTTCATCATCAGCCTGTTGATCAGGTTGTGTGAACACATCACATACCTGACCAACAGGTTGTCTCACGCTGGCCACTAGGGCAACACCTCTTTTAGACATTTCCAAGGCATTTCTCTTCTGTTGCCTTGACTGCTCATCATTCAGTAGGGATCCATATAAGTTTACAAGATCCATTCTTTTGATGGTGCCTGAATTTCTCAAGATGGTAGAAAAGTAGTTCCATTCTTCAGGCAGGATGTCCAAAAACTTTTTTACCAGAGTCAGGCTGTCCTTTGTGATCACAACAGCTTTGAGATCATTAATAAGAGCAGTGAACCTGGTATAGGTTTTTGTGAGAGACTCCTTTGGTTTTGCAAAGAAGAGTTCATACTGTCTAACAAGGTTGTTAATCTTGTTATCCAGTGTGATAGTGGGACCATCATAGACAGTACACAAAGTATCCCACATCTCCTTTGCAGTCTTCATTTTCTCAACCTGTTTGAACACATCATAAGGAAGAGAAATGACCAGGTTATTCCTGGATTTTGCATCAAGAGCAACCAGCCTTTTCTCTTCATTAGACCATTGAGATTTGGCCTTCTTAAAGGTTCTAATCTCAGGGGAAGCTCCTTCAACAGCAGGAGTGATAGTAGTAACAGAAGTTTGCACATAGGGACCTTCCATTACTATCTCTGGCAGTTGCACGTCCAGATTCTCTAAGTAGAGCATCGTTCTGCACTTCCACCCAGAGAAATTTTGATGATTGAATTTGGGGGGTTTGGCCATTGAACCTTTGTCATAGTAAAAGGAGGAACTGGCAGCACTATTGTCCATGGGAAGGTAGGGAGAATGAGAGATCTAGAGTTGACACACACTCTATCTCCTCTGATACCAGTTGTAGGTCCCAAAAGGTTTCCCTAGTGTATAGTTCTAAGCTGTAGAGGGGGGGGGGGGTGAATACAACAATTTAAAACTCAACACTCTTTTTTTCAATGTTTGTGTATATTATCAACAAGTGTTAATTACAAACAAGCTTGACTGCGGAAGGGTTGAAGCTGAGATGACAGATACAACCGTTATTTCAACTAATCTAAGACACTCTCAGACTAGATACAATGAATATAATCACTTAGATGAACTTTATGTTTTTACTAGACTCAGATGGATAGCTTGAGTATGAACAGCTTAGACACACGTACTGTTATATTCAAGCAGACTTGCATGCATGAAAAACACACTTTAATGCACGATCTGATTTCACACTCTTGGATGTCTCACAATCCTTAGAAGCTTCCTTTTATACTCTCACTGAGAATCTCAATGAAGCTTCTTCATTGGAGAAATGAGATAGTGGGATGTCTTTCCAAAAAGACAAAACACCTTTTTTGCACATGCTGATAAAGTAGATTTGTCTTCATGTGGCAGAATCTTTGTCTTTTTCTTTTTGTCACTGTTGCATAAGACTTTAACCAAAAGAGGAATGTCAACTTTGCATCTTCTTCTTTTGTTAAGGCCATATTGATATAAGAAAAGTTCTGTCACCCTTTTCAGAATATCCGTTTGTCTTCATGTAACAGAACAACGTAGGCAGACTTTTGCACTTTGTCTTCGACTTGTAAACTGATCTTGTGGTCAAAAACAATACATGAGGACTTGGAAACACATTCCGTAAAGTGTTTAGCCTGTTCACAAAGAACAAGTTCTGTTCACAAAGAACAGAAAACTTAGAATCTGTCCAAGCTGCTCAACAGAACAGAGCAGCGTAGACAGTTTATGTTCAGCCTGTTCAGCAGACAGAACAGCTTGGGCAATCTGCCTTTGTTGCAACGAATGCAACATGGTAAACAGCTTTGGCTGATATTGCAAATCACTTTTCAGGTTTCAATAAGGCATACACAGGCCTTAAATTATACCTTCAAGTGCATCAAACATGCTTGATAAAAAATCTCCCCCTAAGATGTAGAGCAGGTTTGACTGAGGCCTTTTTGTGCCTAACAAAACAGTACTTCGAAAAATTTAACATTCAGATTTGAAAAATCATTCAATTTGAACCATATTTGGTTCTGATTCCAATTGATAATTCATATTTCACGTAACTCATTCAACATTATACAGAATCATATGAACAATAATCATCAACACATAAAATCGAATGCTTTCATTAAGAGTTGAGAGAATATTGCATTGATGTTCTTGAACAATCTTGCACAACACTTCTTTTCTCAACATGCATTCATGCGTATACCACTTCCCATTCTTACATCAACAGTACAACTCACACATATTTATACTCAATAATAACTATTGAGTATTTACATATTGAACCCTGAACATTTACAAATTAATTGTTTTCAACTCTATATAATTTGTACCCAACACTAGTTGACCCTATATATAAATGGGTGCTAAAATGTTCTGCATCAAGACCAGACATAAATGAATGTGGGATCCGAAAACTGTCATCGTATTAACAGAAAATGGAATACCTAACATGAGAATACTCATTCTTCAATGGGTACCCAAAGTGGTTTAATGTTGATGCAGATGGTTTCTAGTTCATAGGACCTGTTCTTCAAAGAAATGGTTTCTGCGCACCTCAGTACCCGGACTTCATATGTATGGATCACATGCACACAGTTCTGGACCTGTTCATAACCTGACATGTTTTCTAAATACAGCAGTTTAGAATACGGTTTGCATGTCTCTTTATCTCAAACAATTGTGGACTCGATTCAAATGTTTCCCAAATTATTTAAACTGATTATAATGTCTTTTGTTTATTTTAAACATAACGTCAATTTCAGGAAAGTCCATTTGGTATATGGATTCGGGTTTCTTTAAAACACGTGACGGGTAGAAGGAGTTGTTAACCAACGTAGTTGACCAATACTGCAAAACGGTTAACTTCAGGAATGACCATCATGTTCAAATAAAAGGATATGGTGATATGGTCCTAAACAACTTGGTCATCGAGGATAATTACTATGTTGAAGGGTTATTACTCAACTTATTTAGCATATGCCAACTTTGTTACAAGGTTCTAGAAGTTATCTTTAGGGCTATAAGCTGTAGTGTGAAGAGCGATGACATAAAAGAAATATTTTCGGTTCCGGAAACCCAAACATATACACCATCTATGGTGCCAAGCTCATCGTCTAAGATAGCATTTGTCTATTGTGAAAATCATCTTCAAAAGACTCCTGGCTATGGCATATACGTCTATCTCACTTGAATTTTGAAAATATGAACAAGCTGGCATCCAAACATCGTCAAAGGTTTCCCTGAAGTGCGCAATGAAAAAGATCAACTGTGTGGAGCATGTGTGAAGGGATAAATGAAAAGATATTCTCACAAACCCAAACTCGATCCATCTACAAGGAGGATATTGGAGCTGCTTCATATGGATTTATGTGGTCCTATGAGAAGACAGAGTATTAATGGAAAACATTATGTGTTGATTATCATGGATGATTATTCACAATATACCTAGGTGCGGTTCTTGCGATCCAAGGGTAAGATCTCTCAAGAAATCATCGATTTTATTAAAAGAGTCGAACCCCAGCAGCAGTTGTCAGTACAATACATCCGATCTGACAATGGCATGGAATTCAATAATTCGGTAGTTGAGAGTTTCCTTCGATCCAAAGGTATCCATCATCAATATTTAGTCACCAGAATACCTCACAAAACGAGATAGTTGAAAGATGAAACCATACTCTTGTGGAGGCTACACGCACTATGCTCAACTACTTGAAGCCGTTATTCGGGCCGAAGACGTTTCAACTGCCTGCTACACACAGAATCGTTCCATTATACATAAGCACTTCAATCAAACTTCTTATCAATTGTATTTAATTAAAGTACCCTATATCAAATACATATAAGTTTTTGGTTACAAGTTCTACATGCTGAATGACAAAGATATTCTTGGGAAGTTCAACAAGAAAGCAGGTGATGCGATTTTTATTTGATATTTATCCAATTCAAAGGCGTATCGAACTTACAACACTCATACCAAGACAGTCAATGAGAGTGTGAATATCACATTTGATGAGTTGTCTAAACTAGCTTTTGAGGGTTGATAACACGGGACCATGTGTCACTCCTATGCCTGGAGATTCTTCTACTTTTACTTCTTTTTCATCTACAGATTTAATAAAGTTATTTGAATCCTTTATGTGGATTTTTTTAGTACAAGTGTAAATACATCTTCTATTTTAGCACCTATAGATACAACGAATTCTTCAGACTTTAACAGTTCCTCCATCACGATCCTCATCATCCACCAATACACAACCTGTTGAGACAACTCCTATAATACTCTCCCACATCGTACCAAATGTTATCCTTATGCCAGATGCAACTGAATCAGAAACGGAACTAGTGGTACCATCCTTCGAAACCATTAAACAAAACACTTCTTTTATCCCCACACTAAGCACTGAGTTACCTTCTCGTTCTCCCCTTCCACACGAAAAGAAATGGACCCGGGACCACCCAACCGAATAAATCATTGGTGATCTATCAAACGACATTCAAACACAAAGAGACTCCGCTAATGAATGCCTCTTTGCATCATTCTTAAGCATGATAGAGCCTGCTCGTATGGATTAAGAACTAAAAGACCCGGACTAGGTAGTTGCAATGGAAGAAGAACTCAATTAATTTGTGTTAGGCACAAAAAGGCCTCAGTCAAACCAGCTCTACATCTTAGGAGGAGATTTTTAATCAAACCTGTTTGATGCACTTGAAGGTATAATTTAAGGCATGTTTATGCCTTATTGAAACCTGAAAAATGATTTGCAATATCAGCCAAAGCTGTTTACCTTGTTGCATTCGTTGCAACAAAGGCAGATTGCCAAGCTGTTCTGTCTGTTGAACAGGCTGGACATAAACTATCTACGCTGCTCTGTTTTGTTGAGCAGCTTGGACAGATTCTAAGTGTTCTGTTCTTTGTGAACAGAACCTGTTCTTTGTGAACAGGCTAAACACTTTATGGAATGTGTTTCCAAGTCCTCATGTATTGTTTTTGGCTACAAGATCAGTTTAGAAGTGGAAGACAAAGTGGAAAACAGAAATTGCACAGCCCGCCTACGCTGTTCTGTTACATGAAGACAAACGGATATCTAAAAAGGGTGACAGACCTATTCGTATATCAAAATGGCCTTAACAAAAGGAGAAAGATGCAAAGTTGACATTCCTCTTTTAGTTAAAGCCTTATGCAACAGTGACGAAAAGGAAAAGACAAAGATTCTGCCATATGAAGACAAACATGCTTTATCAGAATGTGTAGAAAAGGTGTCTTGTCTTTTTGGAAAGACTTTCCACTATCTCATCGTCCAATGAAGAAGCTTCACTGAGATTCTCAGTGATAGTATAAAAGGAAGCTTCTAAGGATTGTGAGATATCCAAGAGTGTGAAATCAGATCGTGCATTAAAGTGTGTTTTTCATGCATGCAAGTCTGCTTGAATATAACAATAAGTGTGTCTAAGTTATTCATACTCAAGCTGTCCATCTGTGTCTTGTAAAATCAGTGAGTACATCTAAGTGAATGTAGTCATTCTATCTAGTCTGAGTGAGTCTTATATTAGTTAAACAACTGTTGTATCTGTCATCTCAGTTTGAACCTTTTCGCAGTCAAGCTTGTTTGTAATTAACACTTGTTGATAATATACACAAACATTGAGAAAAGAGTGTTGAATTTTAATTAGCTGTATTCGCCCCCCCCCCCCCCCCTTACAGCTTAGATCAATACTCTAGGGAAACCTTTTGGGACCTACAACTGGTATCAGAGCGGTTAGAGTGTGTGTCAACTCTAGATCTCTCATTCTCCCTACTTTCCCATGGACAACAGTGCTGCAAGTTCCTCCTCTTACTATGACAATGGGTCAATGGCAAAACCCCCCAAGTTCAATCATCAGAACTTCTCTAGTTGGAAGTGCAGAATGATACTCTATTTAGAGCATCTGGACGTACAACTGCCAGAGATAGTAATGGAAGGTCCCTATGTGCCAACTTCTGTTACTACTATCAGTCCTGCTGTTGAAGGAGCTGCCCCGGAAATCAGAACCTTTGAGAAGGCCAAAGCTCAATGGTCTGATGAAGACAAAAGATTGGTTGCTCTGGATGCTAAAGCCAGGAATAACCTGGTCATTTCTCTTTCTGATGATGTGTTCAAACAGGTTGAGAAGATGAAGACTGCAAAGGAGATGTGGGATACTTTGTGTACCGTCTATGATGGTCCCACAATCACACTGGATAATAGGATCAATAATCTTGTAAGACAGTATGAACTTCTCTTTGCAAAACCAAAGGAGTCTCTCACAGAAACCTACACCAGGTTTACTGCTTTTATTAATGATCTCAAAGCTGTTGGGATCACAAAGGACAGCCTGATTTCAGTGAGCAAGTTCTTGGACATCCTGCTTGAAGAGTGGAACTACTTTTCTACCATCTTGAGAAACTCAGGCACCATCAAAGGTATGGATCTTGTAAACTTATATGGATCCTTACTGAATGATGAGCAGTCAAGGCAACAGAAAAGAAATGCCTTGGAAATGTCTAAGAGAGGTGCAGCCTTAGTGGCCAGCGTGAGACAACCTGTTAGTCAGGTAAGTGACGTGTTCACACAACCTGATCAACAGGCTGATAATGAAAGGGAAGAAATGTCTGATGAGGAAGACAGTGCAGATCTTGCTGAACTTGATGATGAGCAAATGATTGCAATGCTTGTCAAAACGTTCAACAAGAAAAGGTTTGGTAGAAAAATGCTGCAGCGAAACTCAAATGCTGTCAAAAAGAAGGCATTTGATAAATCTAAGGCTGAGTGCTTTAAATGTGGCAAGACTGGCCATATAGCTGCTGACTGTGTGTCAAAAGCTGTTGGTCGGTCATCCAAACCATTCAATACAAACAGGGATGATGGCTACAGGGTTAAGTAACTTAAGGCCATGGCTAAGCTTAAAAAGTTGGAAAACTCAGTGGCTTCCAACAAGCAAAAGGGGCTCATGGCTGAGACATGTGATTGGGAGGAGTCTGATTCATCCTCAGATGAAGAAGACAACAACTGTCTGATGGCCAACACTGACGTCCCATCAACCAGCAACTTCAAACAGGACTTGGCTGTAGCTGAAGCCTTCAGCAGCTCAGAGAACTGGAACCCCACAATGATGTACAAGGTATAAAACTTTATGGCATACAGTTCTGATGAAAAAGTAAAAATGTTTGAATACATGCTTGTTGATTTAAAAGCTGCTGTTGAGAAGCATAATGTTTTACTATCTGAAATCTGTAAGCTTATAAATGATCTTGACATAAAATCCAGTAAACTGGACAGTTTCCATAAGTTGGAAACTGAGCTTGATGAATTAAAACACATCTACTCCATTTTACTAGAAGAAAAGAGAGAGACAGATGTAAAACATGCAAAGCTTCAAAAGATTGTTGACTCTTGGCGGCAATCTGCAGAAAAAGTCAGCCATTGTATTAGTTAGCAGATCCCTGCATAAATCCAAGCCTATCTTAGAGGGGATCTTTACAAAGCAGCTTCTATTGTTGAGATAAATAATCTGAAAGATGACTTATCCACTCTTGGTGAGCTTCCCAGCACTTTCATTCAGAAAGTAAATGGTAAGCAGGTCTCAATAAATAGGTTTGTCAGGCCTCAAAATACTGACAGCTTGTGTGAAAATGCTCCAAAAGCTGATGATGGAATATGTTCCACATCAAATCAGCCTGCTAAGTGCTCTTCTGATTCACACAAGCAGAAGAAAGGAAAACATGCTCAAACTGCAGCTGTGGACACTAAACCTGTTGACAAAACAGGCTCTGGGTCCAAAGCTGATGGTAAGAGACCTGTTAATCCTTTTGATGCTAAACATTTTGAGAAAAAGTTTCAAAAGGTAAGCAGCCTACATTCAACAGGGGTAAGTCTCATGTTGAAAGCAAATCTGCTATGGTTTCAAATAAGTTTTTAAATCATAGTGGCAAATTGGTTATAAATGAAGGTAAGTCTTTCAGAACCAAAAGCAGTGATAATGTTGATAGGCAACATCAATCACATCTCAGTAAGAGCAAAGGCAAAGCCATTGCTCAAGCTGAGAAATTTGGGAATAAGTTTCCCAAACCTGTGGAAGGTCAAAAACCAATCAAGCTTCATGTATTTGACATCTGTCCTCCCAAAAAGAGGAAAGAAGAAACAGGCAAAGCTGTTGCTATTGTGCCTTCCACCCAAACTGTTGATTCATCTAAAAATAGTAATAAGTTTGCTAAACCTGCTGACAAAATCAACAAAAACAATTCATTATATGTTTCTGGAAGTTCTTCTTCCAAAAAGGCTAAAAAGAGAAAATGCTATAAGTGTGGGATGAAGACACACATGGCCAAAGACTGTCCTGAAACTGAGGATATGAGGCCTATTGACTCTGCAAGTTCCATCATTGCTAAAACAAGCAGTGTTGGAAGTAACTTAGTCAATGAAAATGGTATTCAAACTGATACCATTCAAATAGGAAATATTAGTGTGGATAACACTAGACCATCAACAAATGTTGATGAAGTAGGAGACCCTATGATGAGTTCCCCTAAAAGTAACTAATATTTTCCTATGACACTCTGCAGGACAAACAACCATCGCAAGTTTGGTACTTGGACAGTGGCTGCTCAGGACATATGACAGGTTGCAAGGACCTGCTGAGTGATCTCAGGCCTGAAAAAGGGCCAAAAGTCACATTTGGTGACAATGTACAGGGATCCACAGAAGGATATGGAACTCTTCAAGCTGGTGCTGCAGTGTTCAAAAGGGTAGCCTATGTGGTTTGACTAAAACATAATCTTGTAAGCATAAGTCAACTGTGTGATGCTGGCTACAAGGTTATCCTTGATGAGCACATGGGTTACATATTGGATCCCCAAGGAAAAGTTGTGATGTGTGCTCAACGAAAGAAAGGTGTATATGTTGTGGACATGAAATCTGCTGATCCCACAACTGAAACCTGCTTTCTCACAAGAACCAATGCAGACCTTAACTAGTTATGGCGCAAAAGGCTGTCACACCTGAACTTCAAGAATATCAACAAACTCTGTAAGAAAGAGTTGGTAACAGGTTTGCCTTCTATAACCTTTGTGAAGGATAAACTCTGCACAGCTTGTGAAAAAGGCAAGCAGAGAAAATCATCTTTCAAATCTAAGCACAATTTCTCTATTGATACTCCACTCTTCTTAATCCACATGGACTTGTTTGGACCAGTCAGTGTCCCAAGTCGAGGAGGAAGAAGATACACTCTAGTAATGGTTGATAAGTTCTCCAGGTTTACATGGGTGATCTTTCTGAAGAGTAAAGGAGAGGCTGCTAGAGAAATCATTGGGTTTATCAAAAAGATGGAAATGCTGAGAAGTGATCAAGTCAAGCAACTCAGAAGTGATCATGGTACTGAGTTCAGAAACAGTACTCTTGAGGACTTCTGTGAAGAAAGAGGGATCTCACAGAACTTTTCAGCAGTAAGAACTCCACAACGAAATGGAGCTGCTCAACGAAATGGAACTTCTCATTGAAGCTGCTAGAACCATACTGTGTGCATCTGGTTTACCTTCATCATTCTGGGCTGAAGCTGTCAACATTGCTTGCTTTACCCAAAATAGATCCTTAGTGGTGAAAAGGTTCAACAAGACTTCCTATGAGCTGCTCAAAGGAAGAAGTCCAAACATTAGCTACTTCCATGGGTTTGGATGTCCCTGCTTCATTCTGAATCAAAGGGACCAACTTGCAAAGTTTGAAACCAAAGCTGATGAAGGTGTGTTTGTTGGATATTCTGCTATCTCCAAAGCCTACAGAGTATACAACAACAAGAGAAACGTGATAGATGAATCTATCAATGTCACCTTTGAAGAGTCGAGGAGTGCCTCCACCAAAGCTGTTCCTGAATCAATTTCAGGAGAATTCAGCTTTGATGATCTTATGCATTCCATCAGTGAAGAAAATGACTCAAAAGCTTCCACTACATCCAGAGTGGAACCTGCTAATCATGATGAGCATGATGATGATTATGTTGATACACCCTGTGTGAATAAGTGTACTCACATAATTACAACTTCATGTCCTGAACCAATCAATTGTGATTTTCCTGGATCCTCTGCTGATATGTTCAATAATGGAGAGTCATGCTCAACAAGTGAACAGGCTCAAGATATCTGTGTGTCTGAAAATCTTGAGAGCTGTTTAACAGAACCTGTTGAAGATGCAAACAACCCAGGAGAATCATCATCGAAGCATGATCCTAAGTGGATAAGGTGTCACCCAAATGATCAAATAATTGGTGACATCAACAAAGGGGTGCAACCAAAATGGGACAACTTAGAGAACTTTTGCATGTTCTCTAGCTTTGTGTCCCTAATGGAGCCAAAGAAAGTGGATGAAGCACTTAAAGATGCCAATTGGATCACCGCCATTCAAGAGGAACTCAATCAGTTTGAGAGAAACAAAGTATGGAACCTGGTCCCTGCTCCTAAAGGAAAAACAATAATTGGCACCAAATGGGTTTACAGGAAAAAGATGGATGAGCAAGGTCATGTCATTAGAAATAAGGCTAGACTAGTTGCTCAAGGGTACAGACAAGAGGAAGGCATTGACTACGATGAAACATTTGCTCCCGTGGCCAGGTTAGAGGCAATTCGTTTGTTTCTAGCCTACGCTGCTCATTAGAGCATGAAGGTATTTCAAATGGATGTGAAGAGTACATTTTTGAATGGTAAGCTGCAAGAAGAAGTCTATGTCAAGCAGCCTCCAGGTTTTGAAAATGAACATCATCCAGGTTTTGTCTATAAGTTGGATAAAGCTCTCTATGGTCTAAAACAAGCCCCTAGAGCCTGGTATGACACTCTTACTAATTTCCTTAGGAGCAATGGTTATTCCAGAGGTAAAGTGGATACCACTATGTTCATAAAGAAAGTGAAGTCTGATATTATGCTTGTATTTAGTGTGGATGACATAATATTTGGTTCTACTAATGAGCAGTTATGCAAGAATTTTTCACTACTCATGAAATCTAAGTATGAAATGAGTATGATGGGAGAACTAACTTTCTTTCTAGGATTACAGGTTAAACAAACCTCAAATGGAATTTTTATAAATCAAAGAAAGTATACTTTAGATCGTTTGAAAAAGTTTAAATTTGATCAAAGTTCTCCTATCAAAACCCCAATGGCAACCAATGTAAAATTGGATGCTGATGCCAGTGGCAAACTGAAGCTGCTGAAGCCTACTCAGGCTGGATCTCCAAACCCTGCACAATCTAAGGGGGAGGAATTCATTCCTGAGGACAGGCCAAGCGGCAGAAGGAGGCATCTAATTCTAGAAGAAGAAGAAGAGGAGGAGGACATTCCTGAAGCTGTAACCACTACAACAGATAAATGAAAAGAAAAAGCAACTGCTGATCCTGACCATCAGAAAGCAGCACAGCTGAAGTTTGACAGAGCAAGGGCTAAGGAAATAGGTCTTCCTATGGAGAAATATATGAGTTCAGAGATGAACAGCTCCAAGCCCTGAAAAGACTGAGAAAAGAAGAAGCCTCTGCCAAAGTTGCCAGATACTTTGCATTCAAAGAGGCAAGCAAAATCAAAATGCCCTCTTTGGATGTGCAAAGAAAACTGCTGGAAGCTGCTAAAGAATCAGCTGGTGAAAAGGAAGGTGAACAGGAAAAGGGTGCTCTGGTCTCTGTGACCAAATCTAAACAAGCATCTTCTGCAAGAGCCCAGATGCACTTTGACAACTTGGCAAGGAAGAAATTCGTTGATGTAGCTGAAAGAAGGCTAGCCAAGGAAGCAATTGTCAAAGCTGTCCCCACATCAAGAAAAGGCAAACGGTGGAAACTGTAACTAACCAGAATGGGTGCTACAGGCCCAGAACTGGAATCATATGACTACACTGATGTTGCACAAATGGGGTACAGGGAATGGGTTGAGTTGGCAGTTGCCCTGAGCCAGTCTAAGTCTGAAACGGCTAAGACTATCAGGGCATATGTCAAGAAGCTAATGGAGAGAGTGAAGGACCTTGGCCTGATTTTAGAGGAACAAAGTAAGGGCATCTCAGTGATTACCCCCAAATTTAAGTCCAAGAGAAATAGAAAGGATTCTGAGCTGGAGGAACTCCTGATCTTGATTAAACAAGGTGACTATGCAATAGATATCAAAGAAGTTGACCACAGCCTACCCAGAGGAGTAGAGTTTGAAGAAGGCAAGGTGATTGAAGAACTTGAGTTGGGGGCATTTCTTGTGGATCCCCTGACACAGAAGAAATGCTTTCAGAGAGCATCAGATCTTCACATAGTAGGTCTCAAACAGCTTGTGGCCTTCAGACTTGCAAACTCCTTTAGGCAATCCAGTAAGTGGAGAGCAGCTATCTAGGCTCAACTCAGAGGCTTCTATGAGAGAGAGGAGCTTCAACATCCCAACTTTATGTTTCTCAGAGTTGAAATTCAAGATCTGGAGGAAACCAGGATTGAGATTGAGAAAATATTTGAAGGACCACCACCACTGTCATGAAGTCCACCCACTGTCTAAGTGGGTGAAGAATGGAAGTTGTCCATCTGTTGGACAAGCTTGCCGTTATTTGCTCCCAACATCAACAGTCCAAATTGTTGAACTCTTTTGTACATTAGTTGTACTTAGTTGCATCAGTTGTAACATTTCTTATTTACATTAGTTGTAATAGACACTAGTACATTAGTTGTACTTCTGTAAAAACATATGTTGTTTATGTAATCAAAAATCAGTATATATAAAAAGATCTTTTACTTCACTTTAATGTTGTAATTTTATTTCAGCAAAATTTATTGTAAAATGTATAGTGATTTTTGATTAAATCAGCTCAGACTGATTATTGCAAATAGGGGGAGATTGTTAGGCACAAAAAGGCCTCAGTCAAACCTGTTCTACATCTTAGGGGGAGATTTTTAATCAAACCTGTTTGATGCACTTGAAGGTATAATTTAAGGCCTGTGTATGCCTTATTGAAACCTGAAAAGTGATTTGCAATATCAGCCAAAGTTGTTTACCCTGTTGCATTCGTTGCAACAAAGGCAGATTGTCCAAGTTGTTCTGTCTGCTGAACAGGCTGGACATAAACTGTCTACGCTGCTCTGGTTTGTTGAGCAACTTGGACAGATTCTAAGTGTTCTGTTTTTGAACAGAACCTGTTCTTAGTGAACAGGCTAAACACTTTATGGAATATGTTTCCAAGTCCTCATGTATTGTTTTTGGCTACAAGATCAGTTTACAAGTCGAAGACAAAGTTGAAAACAGAAACTGCACAGCCTGCCTACGCTGTTCTGTTACATGAAGACAAACGGATATCTGAAAAGGGTGACAGACCTGTTCTTATATCAAAATGGCCTTAACAAAAGGAGAAAGATGCAAAGTTGACATTCCTCTTTTGGTTAAAGCCTTATGCAACAGTGACAAAAAGGAAAAGACAAAGATTCTGCCATATGAAGACAAACATGCTATATCAGAATGTGCAGAAAAGGTGTCTTGTCTTTTTGGAAAGACTTTCCACTATCTCATCGTCCAATGAAGAAGCTTCACTGAGATTCTCAGTGAGAGTATAAAATGAAGCTTCTAAGGATTGTGAGATATCCAAGAGTGTAAAATCAGATCGTGCATTAAAGTGTGTTTTTCATGCATGCAAGTCTGCTTGAATATAACAGTAGGTGTGTCTAAGCTGTTCATACTCAAGCTGTCCATCTGTGTCTTGTAAAATCAGTGAGTACATCTAAGTGAGTGTAGTCATTGTATCTAGTCTGAGTGAGTCTTAGATTAGTTAAACAACTGTTGTATCTGTCATCTCAGCTTGAACCTTTCTACAGTCAAGCTTGTTTGTAATTAACACTTGTTGATAATATACACAAACATTGAGAAGAGAGTGTTGAATTTTAAATAGCTGTATTCACCCCCCCCCCCTTTTCAGCTTAGATCAATACTCTAGGGAAACCTTTTGGGACCTACAATTTGAATAGCTCAGAGTTTGGCTTTGAGTTCCCAAGCCTAAAGATCGAGCAATCATCGGAACTAAATGGTTTTGTAAGAACAGAAGAGATGAAAATGGAACACTGATAAGGAACAAGGAGAGGCTAGTCACGAAGGGTTAGTGACAACAAGAGGGAATAGATTATGAAGAAACCTTTGATCTGGTTGCGCAGATTGAAGCCAATTGAATCTTCTTGGTGTTTGCTGCTCATAAATCTTCAGTCTACCAAATGTACGTCAAGACAGCCTTCTTCAATGGTTAACTCAATGAGGTGGTGTACGTTAAAAAACCACAAAACATTGTTGATGCACATAAACCGGACCATGTTTATGTGCTACATAAAGCTTATTATGCTTTAAAACAAGCACCTTGGGCATTGTATGATAGCCTATCCAATTTTATTGTCGCCATCGGTTTCAGTAAGGTGTGGTGGGCACAATACTGTTCACTAAAAGGGATGGCCTGCATTTAGTTCTAGTCCAAATGTTTGTTGACGACATTATATTTGGCTAAACCGACCCTAAGTTTTGTAATGACTTTTCAAACCTCATGTAGTCCAAGTTCAAGACGAGCATGATGGGGGAAATGAACTTTTTCCTCGGACTGCAAGTAAAACAACTTGATGATGAGATGTTTGTTAACCAGTTAAAAAATACTCTTTATCTACTCAAGAAGTATAAGATAGACTCTTGCACGACTATAGCAACTTCGATGGCTTGCAACTGTAAGCTAGACACCGATCGTTCTGGTAAAAATGATGATGGTAGAGCTTATATAGGAATGATTGGACCATTACTCTATCATATGGCCAGTAGACCAGACATAATGTTTTCGACATGTCTTTGTGCTCGCTTTTAGGCCAACCCTAAAGAATTACATCTTGTTGCGGTAAACGCATCTTACGTTATCTTAATGGTTCACCTGAGCTTAGTCTGTGGCATCGAAAGGGAACCAATTTCAATCATACTGCCTTCTTCGATGCTGAATTTGAAGGTTACCGAATAGATAGAAAGTGCACTTGTAGTGGAATATAGTTTTTATTAGATAGATTGGTGAGTTAGGCGTCTCAAAAGCAAAAATGTGTTTCCATATCCACTGCTGAGGCTGAGTATGTAGCATACAGTTACGTGCTTATGGATTTTCCCTTACCAATATCCTTATTTACTGTGATTCACGATTTCCAATTGCTATATCTTTCAATCCCGTGCAACACTCTAGAACAAAACATATAGACATCAGGTATCACTTTATTAAAGACCATGTATAAAAGGGGACAACAGAACAATATTTTGTTGGCACGAAATTTCAAGTGGCCGACATATTTACTCAGCTTTAGACGAACCTTGTTTTCAATTCTTAGTATCCCAAATTGACATGTTGAATCCACCCACTAGTTGAGTTTCAGATATTTTTAAAATAATTTTGTTTCAAGTTATCCTTGAAACTAAAGCTTCTTTCTTTTAAAGTCCTCTGTCAATTTAACTAACAGGAAGTGTCACCAAATTATTTATGTGTTCATTTATCTACTTAAGTTTTTATTAATGGTGAAACTACTAACTGCTATATGTGATGTTAGTTTTAAGTGGGAGACTACAAATGATCCAGGTCTGTTGGGATTTTTATATTTTTTTGGGGGTAATTGATTTATTAGGATATATATATATATATATCTGTGTGTGTGTGTGTATTTTTTTATGAGGGGGAGTATTTCTTCTGCTATAGGTTTGCACAAATTTTTGAAGACATGTTATGTGCACATTTGTAGGAGGAGAAATAAAGAATTTTAATTTATCTGTTTAATTTTTTATGTCTAATAATCAAAAGGAAAAAACTCAAAAAATATTTTAAATTTCTTTGTGTTTGAAAATTTGTCAAAAGATCAAATTTTTATGGGCTTCATATTTTGTTTTTGTTTGTTCTTTTTATTTTATCCTTCGGCCCAGTTTCCCAAAACCTCACCCTTCCATCCGTTATAAAAGGCGCGGGTGGGGCGGACTGAGTCTTCTCCTTTTGCTCTATTCACCTGTTGCTTCAAACACACGAAAACAACCACCATTTTTAGAATTTCAAAAGCTTAAAACCGACGTTTTTCTCCATTGTAGTCAAGGTTGAAAGCATTTTTGTGCTTCATATTCATCAGGTACCATATCCCATCCTTTGTTTTTACGTGGATTTTAATTTCTGTGATTTAATCGGGGTTTCAACCTAGTTTTTATGATTTTTAGGTTAATTTGAGTTGTTATGCTTGATAGTGCTAGTCTTAATGTTACACACGCTTAAATTGCAAGTTAAGATATGTTTTATAGTTTATTTTGAATGTTTTTACTATTCCCGCATGCATGACTGTTCATATGTTCGTATGTGTTTGTTTTTTTTTTTGTCATAATTCAAACTTCGGATCACCCGAAGTGCGCACGAAACATACAAACTTCGGATGACATTATCTAAAGTTCTTGCACACATGCACAACTTTGAAAAATTACTAAGTGTTGCATATTGGACTCTATCTTAACTTCGGATTGGATGTTCATCCGAACTTCAGACCATCCAAAGTTCGGACCTCCTTTGTTAGTTTTACTTTTGTGTTATTTTGTCGAAGTGTTAGGTCATGGACCTCATTTGAACTTCGATGTCCATCCGAACATTGGATCATCCAAAGTTCGGATTACTTAGTTTAAGCTTAGTATTATTTGTCTAACTGTTGTTTATCCGAACTTTAGGCCATCCGAAGTTTCGACCTCATGTGTTGGTGTTCTTAGACTAGGTACTTATGGGTTCATCACTTCATCTGAACTTCAAATCACTTGAAGTTCGGATCCCTAGTGACTTCTTGAATTTATCCTAAGTTAGGTTATGTAACATCCGTCTTTTGGACCTGGCACGTGGAATTATTTTAGTTGATAATTATTTAATTAATATTGGGTTGGTCCAATTATATCCTCTTTCGTGGATTAATACGTGTCGGGATTGGGCTTGCGTGTCACCGGGTTATAATTTTAGTGGATAAATTATATCTTTGGGATCTCAGGATTAATTGGGTATAAATACTGAAAAAGTGATATCGGGTTCGGGTTAATGGGTTCGGGACCAGCTAAATAGAAAACGTACATATAGATGCTCCCTTATCCATTTTGAGATAAACCCTAAGGTATATATGTGTGTATATTTGTGAGATTCAAGCTAAAAGAAAGGCTCCAAGGTGAGAATTTGTTGATAGAAGGCAGAGTAATCATCTTCATCTCCTTCTCTTAAGTTGTGGAAGTTGCAAGGGTAAGTAATCTATGGCTTAACCTTTGATTTTGTGTTATGTATTGTTGTGTATGGAAAGTTAGCTCAAAAGCATGAAAGAGAGGTTGACATGTACTGCGTATGTGTGTTTGTTTGGGGTTAAATTCGGTCTATATGGGAGTTTTGATGCTCCTGGGCAAAGCTGAAATCGCAGAGCACGAATGGGGCTTTCGCAGAGTCGCGACGCGACCTACAGGGGGCCCCCGGCGCGACCAACGGCATGCGTGGGATTTCCAGTTGGGTCTCATGAAAGGGGTTTTAGGCCGAATTCGTGTCGGTTTCCTTCGGGATTGTATCGAGTTGAGTTTGTTTGGGTTTTGGGGTTTCGTTGGGATGTCGAGTCTGGTCTTGGTTGGGTTTCGGGTTTCGTGGGTCGGTCGGGTCCGAGTCGGTTCGGGTTACCGTGATATTGTCATATACTTGAATAGGGATTGTGATTAACCGTTAGGATCCATGTGTTAATAGGATGAGCAGATAGCGAGCCGGGTTTGATTAGGGAGGACAGAGTTCGGGAACTCAGTCAGGTGAGTACTCGAGTTCTTTCTAAACGCGTGCTTCATTTGGGATTTTAGCTGTGTTGCTATTATTTGTGCGTGTTATATATATGAGACAGGGACGTGAACCTCAGGTATATTCTATTTCCTTATACGTGTTATGTGTGAAATATGAGATCGATTCCGGGGGTCCGTGATGAGTTCCATACGGATGGTGAGTCGCGAACGGGATCGCGCGGGTTGACTGTCCATAACAGTCCTTGGGGCGTATATATACGTCAGGGCCTGTACCGGGTAGCTTCCGTTCTACAGGGTATTGCTGACCATTGTTATGTGCGGTGTGTCGGTCGGGGAATGGGTCCCCATCGGGATTGTGTGTGCCTTCAGATCTCATACTAGTGGTTTTATACCTGAGATGCGTGCTGGGAAACCGGGACAGGGGCAGGGACGGGGATTGTGCTTATGTGCAGTGTCAAACCCTCGTGTGCTCACGTGTAACCTCCGGCATTAAACCAGGTTAGCAACTATGACCTAATCTGCGTTTAATAGCCAATTATAACCTAATCAATGGTTATTAGCAATTAATCAAAGTGATTAACAACGCTCATAAGGAAATTCAACTCAATTAGAATAAAATTCATCGGTGCGATGAATCGGGAAATCCATTAATCTGATCGATTTACGATAAGATGGATTAATTTAACTAAGTACATAATTAAATTATGATTAGTGACACTAATCAAACACTAATACAATTACTTAACATTAATTATGCAAGACTAAAACAATTCATTAAAACAATGCATCCAAAATTATTTATGAAATTACAAAAAAAAAAGGGAAATACAAGAATACATTTCTAAATACTTTTATACAAAAAAAACAAAATACATCATTTTTATACATAAAAATCGGCCAACAACACAAGGGAACACACTTTTGTGTCCCTTTGACTTTTTATAAAAACAATGAAAAGAATTCTTCACTTTTTCTACTTTTCCAACATGTTGGTAAAGTATTAAACATCACCTTTATCCTCATCATTTGCAAGACTAAAACTCTTCTATAAATAGAGGATTCATTCCTCATTTCATTCACACCTTCAAGCATCAAATTCTCTCTTTTCTTCCTCTCCAAAACCGGCCAACAAGGGTGCAAGAATACCAAAATTTGCAACTTTGTGTTCTTGCATTATTTCAAGCATTTTTGGTGCAACAAAGTTCAAGAACTCAACTTCTACTCATTTTCATTCTTCTAACACATCAAAGTAAATAAATAATAACTTATAACATCTTATATTTATGTTTATATAAGTCTTGCATAATATATATAATCACCAACAACAACAAGTTTAATAAAAACACAAGTTAATAAGTCACTAGTTTTGATTTTAAGTTGTTTTCTTCAAATGTGTTTATAAATATATAAACACATCATATAAGTGTAAATATTATGAAAACAAGTGATATATATGTGTTTTATAACTTTTATACAAGTAGTCTTTGAATAAACAACAAGAATCACTAGTTATTTCAAGTTTATGAACTACGGATTTTCGGCAGAAAAGTTGTATCGACTTTGAAAAATCATAACTACTTTATAACTTAACAAAATGACTTGATTCTTGTCTCAAAAGTTAGATCTATGTCTTAACTAAAAATCTGGAAGCTTTAATAATTTATTATGAGGTTTAGAACCCCCAGATATTATTTGGAAACCCGAAAGTTTGACAGCTCAAAAATGGTCAACATAGGGTTTTCAACAAGCTTTTTCCCTAACCTAAACATCTCGAAAAATGGCAATTCTTGACTTTAAAAATTCTCTGAATATAGTAGTTTAATGTCCACGAAAACCAAAGCTTAAATCGTTCTGGAGCTTGGTCAAAAACAGCCTCAAAGTAGGCCGAAAAACCATCGAAAAGCTGGAAAATTATATATATATATACTTGACGTTTTAAGTGGGTTTTATTTATAAACTTGTAATGTTGGGTGATTTAAGACATAAAAACCTATATATATACATATTATCATATATGAGAGTTGTTAAGTCCCTATTACCATTTAGGACTCGATTAAACACATCCGGTGCATCACCCATCAATCTACCCTAATTTGCATTTTACGCAAATATTTGCCATCACAAGCTCGGTGAGTGTTCATAGCCCCTATTTTCACACTATTATGCTTTGGGGTTGAAATACATGCTACCTTTTCATATGGACATGGAATCAACTTGTAAGGTCTACGACTGCAAGATCTATCTAGACGCGGATCCGTGAACGAGTGCGGAATCCTCGTTGACGGTTAGACGGACAACTCTCAACCAACGGAACACGGAGACTATTAGACGCTGAACGAACGACACACGAACGATCCTACGTTCTAATTCTCTCCGAAACGGCACTCACCTAGCTGATAAACTCGAGATCGCCTCTTGCTTAATTCCTCACGAATTCTGCAAAAAGTCCCTTAATGATTCGAGTCTATCCCTAATTATAGACCCTGATTCGAGTCTGTTGTGGGCCAACCTCGAATCTGGCCCAAGGCCCATTCGAGTCTGTCCATATTGACAGTCTCGAATCTAGCCTTCTTTCGAATGTATGGTTACATTCGAATCTATCACAGATTCGAATGTCAACCCATATATAATTCGAATCTAGCCTTTTACATAAACAACTAAGTGTTGAACCTTACGTTATTACTTATGATTGAATTTATCTTTGTACTTTATGTTTGAACTTCTTGTAATACGTTACATCAAGTTCAAACATACAAACACTAATAAATATCAACCATATATAAACATATATATCACACACTTGCTAAAATCACAATGTAGGATCACTTAGACTGCTGTCGTCACACAGGATGTACCAACAGACTCCCCCTTGACGATAGCTTCTAATAATTCACACATTTGATTTAAGAACTTGGTTTATTTATTGATTCAAAACACTACCAGCATACAGACCTTTCTCGATGCATACCTTGACCACATTTTCATACTTACTAGCCTCAGTATCCATATGTGCGTCACTGGAAATCTTACAATTATACAAAATCTGCAGATCTTCTTTAGATAGGTTTACCAGGTGAAGCGGGTCATAGACTCTAAGAATAACATTTTCTTCTAAGTCTTCCATAACCGCTTCCCCAGTTTCCGTGTCAGCATACCACCACTTCAGATTCTTCAGAATATTTTGTGGCATTGGCTTGAGAGGAACCCTCCTAAGACATCTAGCCGGCTTGTAGTGAATCCTCATCCAAGGTCGTCCAGTTAGAGGATCAATACGTGACGGATCCTCTACTCTTCTCCCGACCCTTGGATTCAAACGTTCGAACTTCCTTGATCTCCCTTCCTTTCTTATGATTCTTTCGATTACGCTCGCGTAGGGATCATTGCCAATGTTTATAAGATCTTTCCAAGCTAGCGCAGTGATTTCGATTTTTGGCAGGGAGTTGAACGCTTTTAAAGTTCGCCTCATGTACTGAAGCCCGTCTTTTCTCTTTATTATAAATAGCTGCAGATCTCTGTCAAAGAACCAGCTTAGAATTCGCTCAGACAGCTTCCCAGTACCTGGCACTCTCATTGTCTTTTTAATTGCTGCTTCCTTCTCCTCAGCCCTGAACCATAGCTTTCGTTTTTCTTCATTAGTTAGCTCTCTTGCAGGTTCCTCTGTCGATGGCTGAGGATTCAATGCAACATTAACTATATCTGCATCGACAATTTTATTTCCATCAATCATATAAGTATCCGTGATAGGATTCTGCTGCACAACTATCTCGTCAGCTTCATCATCCTCATCAGCAAGTACTTCATCATCCGACCGCCAGTCTACTATCTCCCCTGGCACAAACTCCCCTTCTTCCAGCTCTTCATCTTCATTATCAAAACCTACATCCAGTGGATCATCTTCAAGATCCATGAGCGCTTCAATCATCTCGCTGATCTCAAAGTCTGTAGGCTGTTTAGATGAACTAGCCTCACCCCTTTCTCCTTCGCCTTGACTAGGCTCCCCCTGAACTTGTGTAACTTGAGCTGCAGGAAAATCTACAGACTCAAACTCTTTATTCGCACCGGGATCATCGCCTTCATTATCATCTCTTCTCTGCACCTCCTAATCTCGGCACGATGTCTCCCCCTGAGCCTGTAAATTTTTCATTAACTGCTCAATTAGGGAGCGCATCGACCTTATCTCAGCCGCCTGATCGCAAACAAAAGTTTTGATTTCTACGTTCTCTTCCTGGACTTGCTCCACAATCTTCTTCAAATCGGCATTTTCTTTATCAAGATTTGCATTATGAGTCTGAATTTCTCCGATCGCCTTGGTTAGGCTTAAGATTTGGACATTCTGGAAGTCAACGCGAGCTTTAAGCTGCAGAAACCTTTGATTGTCAGTGTATGTGGTCGAGGCAGATGGAATGGACTGTATAGGAGTAGGAATGAACGGTGATGGTATATACGGTTCATCTTGAGGTGGTGGTGGTGGTGGAGTGGTGGTTTGAGGTTCCTGATGTTGTGGACTTTCTGGTTGATCTACAGGAGCTGAAGACGATCCTTGCATGAACCTGTGACGTTTGGCCCGTTGCCTTGTCACTAGTTGAGGAACTTCTTCTTCTTCAAAATCAGACTCTTCCAATTCCCTGTTCACGCGCCTCCTCGAATCACCCTCATTTATAATCAATCTTGAACCATAAGTTCCAATTTTGAATATCTGGAACTGCAGCTGCCGGAACGTCCGCGAATTCTGAGTCGGATTCCGAGGATGTTAATCCGTCATCTGCCCCTTCTGGCTCGTATTCCTCCACATCTCTAAATACATCATCTGTATCTACTGGGGGACTAAGCAGCTCATCCACTAATGCTGCTGCCACATCTTCATTGGCATGTGGACCAGATGCCCATATTTCTTCCAAGGTTTGAGCAATCTGCTCAGATTCAGGAATAGCACTTGAAGGCCCTGCTTCCTGTGCTTGGGGCTGTTCGCTCGTAGAAGGCCTGGAAGCCTGGATTTGACTCGCGGCTGGTCTTTGTCGGCGTCTTGGGTCACGCGGCCGAGCACGAGGCTGTTGTTGCTGTTGATGTTGTTGCTGTTGTTGTTGTTGTGGAAACTCAACGACCCCTGCCCAGTTGGCAACTTCCGGGGCTTGAAAATCCCTATCCACTATAGCTCCGAACAATGGACGAGCAACAGGAACAGCCAATCTTCCTCGGTGTGAGGAACAATCAGCGAAAATCCGTTTGTCCATAATGTTAACACTCAGAGAATCATTTGACGACGGCAAGTCTGGCAAGAAATGTCTAATCAGCATCATAATGAACCTTGGATACAACAAGAATCGTTCCCTTTCCGGAGCCGTAATTTGATGAACGAACTCCGAGAAGAACATCTGCGAAAAGCTGAACTTCCGATTATATACCAATGCAATAACTCCAGATTGGATCTTTGATACTATGTAATCAAAGCCAGCTTTCTTTGGCGCAAAACAGACCATGAATATGTGCACCAGGAATCTCCATTGCCCAATCAGGCCACTCTTCATGTATGACGACTTTGTCACATCTAAACTGTAGCCCATTCTTAGAAAAGCAGTCTGCCTAATACTTAATGGAAAGTCAATAGGCCCATCTTCTTGTTCTTGAGAACCCAATTGTAGCACTTGGCGCAACATATCTGCTGAGAAGACTAGAGGTTGGCCAGCGATTCTGGTTCTGATAACTGTCGGGGTGACAGTACAGTCCACCTGTAAATGATCGTAAAACTGGCGTACATACGAAATTACAATTGGAATGTTATGATACAAAGCATAGCTAATCCTAGACTCAGCTAGGAAGTCCAAAACTTCACGAAAACCCTGCGCCTCAGGGATATTATTATCTGGATTAAGGACCATATTATGCTTCGGGACAAAAGCGCGAACTGCCATATCTGCACAATAAATAAAACTGTTAGACTCATTAAAAATCAATAAACTTGTTTAAATTCAAAATTTGTTTTATTTTGTACTTGATTAAATACAAAATCTAACACAATTAAATTTCCACAAGTTTAATAAAATTTAAATTAAACAAAGTAAATAAAGTACAGATTCGAAAGTAACAGATTCGAAGTGTCCATATTCGAGTGTAATGGACAGATTCGAAGAGTCCCTTTTCGAGTCTAATGGACAGATTCGAATATCATGGTCATCTCGAATCTAATGACAGATTCGAGAAACCCATGAACAGATTCGAAAGTCCTGGAATAGACTCGAAGCCCCGACGTCTGATTTTTCAACTAAAACCCACGATTTTAACCATTTTGAACTTGGTAAATCACATACATTAGTTCAACTAGGTTCTAATCAATGATTTATGCCTTTAATTTGATCTTTTATAGGTCCAATCTTGGTAATTTAACAAAAACCCTATTTCGACCTATAAAACTTCAAAATTTGATGTTTTAGCCTAAAATTGTGTATAAAACTACACAAATCTTGTACAATCCGGTTGATTATACCTAGAAGTGTCTGTAGAATCGAACACAACGTCTTCAAAGTCGACAAAATGTCGTTTAGGAGAGAAACGGTAGACTCGAGAACAGATTCGAAATCTCCAATATAGATTCGAGAGTATAGATTCGACAACAGTAAGTATTAAATGACTTCACTGTTGACCTATATATACTACCAACCTTCGAGTCTAAGTGTAGATTCGAATCTACTGACAGATTCGAATTACTCCTCATTCGAGTCTGTCTTAGATTCGAAACTACCAATACTTAGAAAAATTTCGAAAATTTTGAAATAAGTTCAACTTTTCCAACTTTTTTCTACGGTATCGTGTAACCGGATAAACTATGCCAATTCTTTTACCCTAAGCTTAAAATAATTCACGCATTGATTATTTTATTCATCTTTGAATGTACCCTTAGTAATTTTTGACCTTTTACCTAAGTAAAAATTAAACTAAACTAAAATAAAATAAAATAAACTAAGGTATAAATAAAATAAAATAAAGTAAAATAAAATTTTGACCAAAAAATTTAATCTAGACTTAAGAAAAATTTACAATCTAAGCTAAATACTTAACAACATATTTTTGATGAGTATAGTCTAAGAAAGGTTCAATCAGATAGCGATGTCTGATACTAACTTTCAGTACTTAAACTTTCACACTTAATAATTTTTTATTCCTTTGTTTGTTTGTCGTGACATACCTATTTAGCCGATTGTTGGTATTTTGCCCCTTTTAAACATTCTACATTTCGGAATATCCCTTGGCCTTTTTATTTATCAGGAAATTATCTTACGTGACGCAGACATAGACATACTTTTATGATCAAGGCACACAGACAAAGATTCTAACTTGTTGGTATTTGCAAACTTTCTTTAAAAGACAAACATCGGACACAGGTTTGTATTTTCATACAACAAAGTGTCTTAGTTTGACTTAAGGGTTATTTTTAAAGTTAGTAGACAGCGGTGACAGGTCTGTACTGACGTACAACAAAGCGACATGTCTGCTAACCCGAATCTAAACAGAGACAACAGGTCTGTACTTACGTACAACAGAGTTGCATGTTTTCGACTCTCAGTTTTACATGATATTTCTATTCTTTCCATTTTCAGATGTATTTGATGTTGCCATACATCCCCAGAAAGTTTGCATACCTCATTTAGACTCAATGTTTGTATGTCTTGTACATAAAAATTAAGACCGATTGGTCGTACATCTAAGTTAGTGACACGCTTGACTTTTTCTAGAATATTTTATTAGCCTTGAGATTCCTTATATGTATTATGCCTACCAACACATCAAACTAAATAAAGTATAACACTTAGGATTTAATTGCATTATGTGTGAAAGCCTAAATTCTTAGAGTCTGTAACGACGGTGCTAATTTTCGTCACTTTGAATCTATGAATCGAAGACTTAACTCCTTTTCTGATATTCTCTTTTTTTGTATTTTTGTAATTTTCTCTCTTTTTTCTTTTGTTTTTCATAAGAAAAAGCAGTAAAATAAGCTAACCTACTAATTAGAAACTTACTAAAAATAGAAACTTTCCTAAATTAGCAGACTACTGTAAAGAAAGAAATATTACGACTCTAAAAGAAAATAAACTTACTACTACTAAGGTCAAATTACTCTGGGTTGCGCATTCCATTCAGTTGAATTAAATACTCAAACCGTGTCTTATCAAACGCTTTGGTAAATAAATCTGCATTATTATCTTCTGTTGCCACTTTTACCAGTTTGATTAAGTTCTTTTCAGCACAATCACGAATAAAATGATGCCTAATGTCTATGTGCTTTGTTTTACTGTGTTTAACTGGATTATTAGTTATAGCAATTGTAGATTGATTGTCTATCCTAATAGGAGTTTGAGTGTAAGCCAAACCGTAATCCCGCAATTGTTGTTGTATCCACAGAACCTGTGAACAGCAACTACCAGCAGCTACATACTCGGCCTCGCACGTTGACACGGCTACCGATGTTTGTTTCTTGCATTGCCAGGATACCAGTCTCCCTCCGAGGAACTGAAAACCGCCAGTCGTTGATTTGCGCGTCAAGCTGCATCCTCCGTAGTCCGAATCTGTGAACGCCTCCAACTCTAGATCTCCCTCCGCGTGATACCAAAGACCCAACTTCGGTTTCGACTTGAGGTATCGTAGAATCCGCTTCACAGCCTTCATATGCATCTCCTTCGGATTCGCTTGAAACCTAGCACAAATACACACAGCAAACATTATGTTAGGTCTTGAAGCAGTTAAATACATAAGTGACCCAATCATGGCCCGATATAAAGTCGGATCCACATCGGTATCACTTTCAGTACCCGGCCCGAGATTGTGATTCACTTGAATCGGCGTGCTAAAGTGGGCAGTCAACTTAGTTCCCTCCATCCCAAACCGTTCTAATATGTCATAGACATACTTAGTTTGATGGATAAACATTCCTTCCTTCTTTTGGTCAACTTGTAACCCTAAAAAGAAATTCAACTCCCCCATAGCACTCATCTCGAACTTAGACTTCATCACCTTCTCGAAATCTTTGCACATCTGTTCGTCTGATGATCCAAAGATGATATCATCAACGTACACTTGTACCAAGATAAAGTGATCGCCCTTCCTCTTAACAAACAAGGTACTATCTATCCTACCCCTTTCAAAACCGTTCTCTAACAGATGGTTGGATAGAGTCTCATACCATGCCCTAGGTGCCTGATGTAATCCGTATAGAGCCTTATCTAAGCGATATACTCTATCAGGATATTTTGGATCTGTAAATCCGGGCGGTTGTTCTACATACACCAACTCCTTCACTTTCCCATACAAGAAAGCACTCTTAACGTCCAGTTGATATACCTTAAAGCCTTTGAAGGAGGCAAACGCTAGAAACAACCTAATGGCTTCCAGCCTTGCTACTGGTGCAAAAACTTCGTTGTAATCGATTCCCTCCTCTTGGTTGAAACCCTTTACAACTAATCTCGCCTTGTTGCGCGTGACTATACCCCGATCGTCTCTCTTGCACTTAAAAACCCATTTGGTTCCTATTGCAATCTCCCCTCGAGGTAACGAAACTAACTCCCACACTTCTAGTTTCCTAAATTGTGAAAGTTCTTCCTGCATCGCTTCAACCCAGGAGTTGTCCTTAAGTGCCATTTGCACATTTTTGGGCTCTACTTGCGATATGAAACATGAATATAGACATGTGTGATATGCCTCGGAGTCGTTTATCATCGAAAACAACACAGTGTTGTTATTTACACTACTCCGAGTCCTCACACCCTCGTTAGGATTTCCTATGATGCTATCTATTGGATGGTTCTTGTTAATCCTAGAGGTCTCTATTTCATCAACCCTTAGATTATCTCCTAAGTTGGATCCTATTTCACCTAAAGGCGTAACAGGCTCAGCTTCTACATTTTCCTCCTCACGGACGTTTTCCTCAGAGTTAGAACTTGATGCTTGAGTCTGATTCTCAGTGATCGGTGCTTCTTGATCAGCAACTTCTGGAGATCCATCTACAGTCGCAGTAGGCTCGGATGTAGATTCGAACGTGGTCCTTGGAAAGATTTGGCCATCGTCGTTCAGATGCAACGTCGCCAAGTCATTCTCGATTGTACCTGCATTATCATCCAGAGGAATGTTAAATGACTCAAATAACTTATCATAGTGAAATATCCATTCCGGACCAGTTTGGGGTTCATGTGTATAACTTGTGACTTCAATGTTATACACAATTTCCACAGTACCAGTTGTTTTGTTAAACACCCGTTTGTTTGGTGAGTTTGGCACATAACCTAGGAAGTATCCTTCGTCAGCCTTTTCACCAAACTTCGGTTGATGTTTTGTTCTTAAAAGTGTGCATGGTACTCCAAACGGTTCGAATCCAGTTAAGTTAGGTGGCCGTTTATTCAAAATTTCATAGCATGTTTTGTTCAATGATTTGACTGTAAGGACTCGGTTTAAAATGTGGCACGCGGTATTCACTGCCTCCCCCCAAAACATGGTAGGAAGCTTTGAATCCGAAAGCATAGTCCTTGCAGCCTCAATCAAAGTTCTATTTTTACGTTCGGCCACCCCATTCTGTTGAGGTTCATATGGTGCACTGAATTGATGCACTATGCCCTTTGATAGGCAATATACACCAATTACAGTGTTTTTGAATTCAGTTCCATTATCACTACGAATATATTTAACCCTAGTTCCGTATGAGTTCTCCACTTGGTCCAAGAACCCGATGAGCCTTGCAGCCGTCTCGTCCTTCGTACCTAAAAAGAAAACCCAAGAAAAACGTGAGTAATCGTCGGTGATAACTAAGCAGTACCAACTACCTCCAATACTCCTTTTGTTGATTGGGCCGAAAAGGTCCATGTGCAACAGATCGAATGTTGAGGCTATGGAATTCTGCTTCTTGGACTTGTGTGTCTTCTTGTGTTGTTTGCCCTTCATGCAAGGTAGACACTTATCCTCGAACTGAAAACTTTTCATGGGCACACCCTGCACCAGTCCATGCTTCGTAATGTAATTCATCTTCCTCAGGTGCAGGTGAGCCATGCGTCTGTGCCACAGTACGGACTCCGTCTCTGAAGCTTTTGATAGTAAGCAGATCGGACCCATCGAAGTATCTGGCTTGTTCATATCGAGCATGTACAAGTCATTCTTCCTTGGCGCCCGCATCAATATCCAATCTTCAGGAATTTTGAATCCAGGCTTTAGCACTAACGCCTCAGTGTCAGTAAATAACACCGAGTTCTTCTTATCACAGATTTGAGAGACACTAATGAGATTATGAACCAGTTTATCAACGTGATAAACTTGATCCAAAGTAATCGTCCCATTAGTGACTTCTCCAGTTCCAGTGATATTTCCACCCTTGTTACCCGCGAATGATACAAATCCCCTATTACCCCCCTTGAAGTCTGTGAGAAGACTTCTTTCCCCCGTCATGTGCCTGGAGCAGCCACTGTCGACGAACCACTTGTTGTTTGGACCGGTAGTTATCTCCTGCACATGAAAGAAAAGAGGTTAGTTATCACGGGGAACCCAAGCCATGACTGACTTGGTAATACCATTCTCGTCCACATACGTGAACTCTTTCAAGTACCCATCTCGCCGTTCAGGTGACTTGGGCCTTTGAACTGAATTCTGTTGTGGTGCCGAGTGATTTAAGTTCACTCTTTGCCTTGGTGTAGGCATTTGTTGTGGAGCTCTAGAATAATTCCTATTATATGCCATTTCTGACTGTGATCCTTGAGCTCTTACCGGTGCATACTGTCTAACTGGAGTATGAGACCTAACTGGAGTATGTGACCTGCTAGGTGTGGTGCTCCTATAGACTTGCTGTGGTGCTGACCTAGATTGATTATTGACACGATTCGGTGAATTTGTCCTAATCACTTCCTTTGGTCCAACCTTAACCGGTGTGTTTTTCACAACTTGTTTGGGTGCGGCCTGCACAGTTTTCTCGGTAGGTTGAGAACTACTGCTGCTTGCCACACTGGGTGAGGGCTTAACAGGTGTTGGGGTCACTGTCTTAGGGGTAACATCTGCTTTCCTAAGTGGACAGTGAGAAGCAACATGCCCTTTCTCGTGACATCTAAAGCAAGACATCTTATCCATGGACTTTTTGGTTGTTCCCTTAGATCTAGGTGTCTCACTAGTGTCTACTGCCTTTGGTACATCTACAGTGTCTGTCTCGTCGACCTGGTCAGCCCATGAAATTTTCTGTTTTCCTGCAGGTGTTTCACTGGAGGAAGACACAAATTTCACTTTCTTGACCTTGACGATTGAGTCAACCACCTTAGGTGTATTATCAACTGTAGGCTCAGGTGTCGGTTCAGGTAGGTCCTCTAAGTCTACTGACTTGTCAGTTTTCTCCTGAGGCTGAGGCACATAGTTCGCATTGAATGGTGGAGGAATTTCATGAAAACCTAGACCTACAGGCTTCTTAGACTGTCTTTGGGCATCTAAGACTTTTCCTAGGTTTAGGCTCGAATTCCTAAACTTTTCCAGCTTGCTATTCGCCTCTGCTACCTTAACCTTGGTCTCGGCTAGCTCTATATCCTTGTCCTTAAGACTTTTAGTTAAGGCCTCTACGTGCTCATACATTAGTTCTATCCTAACACACTGCTCGCTGAGTTTGTCTTTTAGAACTACCACGTCTTGAGCATCAGCCTTAAGCTTTTCTTTTAAATCTTGCTTTATATCATTTAGGCTAGCGTTTTCTATTTTTAAGTTATCATTTTGAGCAGATATGGTTTTATGTGATTCTAAGACTAGATTTAACCTATCATTAGAAGTAGCACACAAAGCACATAATTCTGAAAATAGAGAATAAGAAAGACTAACCTTAGAGTTATCAGATTCCAAGTTGGCCATCTGAGCAGCAAACTCCAGCACGGTCTGATCATTCGCCTTCTCTACCCACATCGGACTGCTGTCCCGTGTGGTCTGCTCGTCTTCGTCACAACCATTCTCAGTAACTTCAGCCATGAAAGCTCTAGCATTGGACTCAGGATGTGAACTCCAGTCATAGGTACCATCTAGCTGTGTGTCAGAAGTGACATTGGATAGTAGACCCACTAGATTGGCTTGACCAGAAGAGGAACTTGGAAGGTATCGTTGTTGGGACTGATTTTCGTACTGTCCCTGATGCTGACTCTGTCCTTGGTATGTCTCTACCTTCGGTCTCTGACACTCCCTGGCGAAGTGTCCCAATCCCTGACAGTTGTAGCATTTCACCTTGGACTTATCAAACCCGATCCCCTTGTTATTCATTTGCAGATTCCTCCCAGTTCTTTTGATGAATCTTTTTACCCTCTGGGTCACCATGGCCAGTTGCCACTTAAGATCCATTTCCTCTAAGTCATCAGGGTCGACCTGATCGTAATCTTCATCCCATAGAGCTGGGTCATTGATTTTCCCTTGAACACAATTTCCGTATGCGGCCACAAAAGAAGCAAGTAGATTCAGATGCTCTTCCGCTGACTTTGCGCTCATGGGCATCTTCGAATAGCTCTGACTTGTCGATGCCTGTTGGACTTGAGGTTGCGATTCTTCCGATCGTCCTAATCCTAAGAACGCGCGATTCAATGAGTCTTCAGACTCTGGTGGCGATGACGTTTCTCCGGTGAAAAACGCTGTAGCACTCTTCGGTTCAGCTGTCACTGATGATTTAGATGTCTTTCCAAAATACATAGCCGGATTCTGGACTTGCTCGTAATCAGTCTCAGCCTTAATCATCTCGAAGTGATATCCCCTCAACGTTCCCACAATGTCATCAAGTGATTGAGCATAATATTTGTCCTCATTCAGCTTAATCATTGCCACGTACATAGCCCATTTGGCTGGTAGGGCATCAAGAAGCTTGTTGTTCTTGTCAGTGTCCGAATACTCAATTCCATGACTTTCAAGTTCCGTTATCAGATGATAGAACCTTGTGATAATATCATCCAACTGTTCATCCTTAATAGCCTTGAAAATCGCAAACTGTTGGGTCAACAGCTCTGTACGCTTTCTACGCACCCGAGGATTACCTTCACACCTTTTCTGGAGAGACTCCCAAAGTTCCTTCGACGTCCTTTGAGTCCGAAATGTGTGTAAAATATTTTGAGGTAAAGCCATACGGATTATGGAGAAAGCTTTGTTTTCAGCTTCAAATAGTTTCTTGTCATCCTCTTTCATCATCTGATATGACAAGACCTTTTGACGGCCTTCAACTTCAGATACTGGCGGAATGTACCCTTCATCTATGCACACCCACATGCGCATATCATTGAATCGTACAAAATCTGTAAATCTGTCCTTCCACCAGTAATAGTCCTCAACTTTCATCAGCTTTGGCGGTGCATTTGCCTTCCCAACTTCGTGATCCATCTCAAGGAATTTCTGAAGATTTGACATCTTTTCTGAAACAAATTGAATTTGAACTTAATTAATTTAATTCGAAACTGATTTAGACTAACTTATTCGAATCTAGATAGATTCGAAACTAATTAATATTAAATCTTTTGAGATAAAATTCGATTAAGTCTTAAAAGTCAATTAGATTCGAAATAATGTCAGATTCGAACAACTCCTTAGATTCGATGGTCCTTAGATTCGAAGGCTCAGCAGATTCGAATGTCAGCAGAGTCGAAGCACAGAATCGAAACAGTAACAGACTCGAAATAAACTCGAAACAACACAGACTCGAGATCCAATTCGAATGAAGTAACAGATTCGAAACAAAGTAGACTCGAAACTCGCTGAAATTGACTCGAAAGGAGCGTATTTAGGTTAGACTCGAGACTAAAGTGAAACCCTAATTACCCCTATAGATTCGAGCGCCGCAAACTCGAAAAACGGCTAACACGTTGATTTTTTGACGTTTTACAGATTAAACCACTATTTTTCAAACGAAAAATAATGATTTCGATCAAAAACGTGAAAAACAACAAAGTGTTTCCCGAATATGAATTTGCTAAGCTCAGAAACACGTTTTTGAGAGCAAAACCGTCCAACTAGCGTCAAGAAACCTAGAATGTATCTGATGAACACGAAGAACACCAAGAACACTCCGCTGGCTCTGATACCACTTGTAAGGTCTACGACTGCAAGATCTATCTAGACGCGGATCCGTGAACGAGTGCGGAATCCTCGTTGACGGTTAGACGGACAACTCTCAACCAACGGAACACGGAGACTATTAGACGCTGAACGAACGACACACGAACGATCCTACGTACTAATTCTCTCCGAAACGGCACTCACCTAGCTGATAAACTCGAGATCGCCTCTTGCTTAATTCCTCACGAATTCTGCAAAAAGTCTCTTAATTATTCGAGTCTATCCCTAATTATAGACCCTGATTCGAGTCTGTTGTGGGCCAACCTCGAATCTGGCCCAAGGCCCATTCGAATCTGTCCATATTGACAGTCTCGAATCTAGCCTATTCGAGTCTATGGACTCATTCGAATCTATCTCAGATTCGAATGTATTCCCTCAAGAAATTCGAATCTAGCCAAAATACTTAAACTCTTAAGTGATAAAACTTATGATATTACCTTATGATTGATTTTATCTTTGAACTTTATGTTTGAACTTCTTGTAATACGTTACATCAAGTTCAAACATACAAACACTAATAAGCTTCAATCATATATAATATATTTATAGCAAACACATGCTAAATCACAATGTAAGACCACTTAGACTGCTATCGTCACTCGGGATGTACCAACACAAGCTGCTGCTACTAATCCTCAACCAGAAGCCATTTCACAAGCAAAGCTTGATCAGGTGAAAAAAGTGTTATTTGAGCATCAGCTTCAAAAGGTGATGGAGATTGAAAAGACCCTCGACCAACTAGACTTCTCAAAACCTCCCATTACATACTGGTATACTAAGTCAATGGATGACATTGATTTAAAATATCATTTTGTAGTTAGAAGAGAAGCTGGTCCTGAGGAAGAATATAAGAGTATAATGCACCTAGTTCAAGGGATAACCAGGGATGAACTTACTAGAATGCACCATATTGGATCTGTGAGTCAAGTTAGGTCTTCACTACCCCAGGTCAAGCAGGCTATAAAAGATTTGAAAAGCATTTTTGATCCAGAGTCCATCAGAAAAGATATAGAAGATGCCAAGGAGATGAAGATTGCAAATGTGGATCTGTATGTGAAATCAAAGACATATAGACTCAAATTTACAAATGGATCCAGCATGTTCTTCAATTTTGAATTCTTTGATCTTCTAAGAGCATGGCTACTGCAAATGAGCTCAGTGAAGATATACTGTGATTGAGAAGAATTGAAAAGAGAATTTTTGAAGGCAATTAAGCAGAAACTTTCACAATTGTAAGTTTTTGGATGCCTTAGTTTGTAGATAACAGTTTTACTTTGTTTTATTTTCTTATTTGTATAGAAACTTAAAGTCTTGTGTAAAGAATTTAAGTTAGGGGGAGATTGTTGGGAAATATTCTAAGTATGTCAAGCTGTTAGTTAGATTTCTCAAACTGTTAGTAGATTGTCTGTGTAATTACAAAGTTCAAGCTGTTAGTTGAAGAAGTTCGAGCTGCTAGTTCAAAATTTCAAGCTGCCAGTGTTCAAACTCAAGCTGCTCAACAGCTCAATACACAGAAAGTGCTGAAATCCAGGAAAAGATATATTCGAAGATTCAAGCATATCTACTATCAGAGAAATCAGAGTTTCTCAAGGAAACAAATCAGAAGGCATTATAAATATACATAGAATAGGTATTCTATTAAAATGCTGCACGTACAAGTTTATATTTCAAATTGTAATTGCTTTTCTGATTAAGTTTTCATAAGCCTCTAAGGTTGTAAAACCCTAAGAACAATCTGTGTTCTTCGTCTAATCAAACAGATTAGAGGTGATTGTAATCATTGAGTTTGGCAATAAAAGTGATTGATTGATTATATTTATGTGTTATTTGTTTTGAAAGCTTTTCTTAAAACAGTTAAGTGTTATTCCGCAAACTTCTTAATTGGACTTTGATTCAATACAAGGTTATTGGTTTATACTCTGATTGATTCAAACCAGTTAATCTTAGGTAGTAATTTTGATCTTGACCGGAGGCACATTTTCAGCAAAAGAAGATGATGAGACTTGGGAGTTAATGAATCAACTCAGTAAGGGTCTCAAGGTTCAAGCTTGTTCTGAGAATAACATAGGAGTTTAAGTGATGGGCATATAAAATGACTAGAAACGAGAGGTTAAGAGCGAAATTTCAGAGTTAGGTATGAAAAGGGATCAACTGATGAAGGGTCTTAATGCAAACTCATGTGTATCGGTTAACTGCGTCAAATGCGGTGATCCATCTCATCATTCCGAAGCATGTCCTCAAGTGCAATCCACTGAGGAGTTTGCTAACGAAGTCTATCGTTTTAGAGCTCACAAGGAGACGGATAACCCATTTTCGAAAGTTTATGATCCAGGATAGATAAATCATCCTAACTCCCAATGGACGAATGATCAGTCTACCGATCATCAATCTAAACCTAGGTATGAAGCACCACGACGAGAATATCAATATGGTTCCACCTCTACTGCTAAAGACGAGCGATATTATAAGTGAAACCAACCTGATCAACCTTATTTCCAAGTGGAAACGAACATGACTTCTTCATAATTCTCGAAGTTCGCAGAATTTATGAAGCAAGAATCAGTAAGACCATGGAGCTTCAAAGCCGACAAATGGGTCAGATAGCTTAATCACTCACGAGACGAGAAGAGGGAAAGCTTATGAGCAATACCATCCCTAATCCTTCACATGCTCATGGCAAATATAAGAAGCATGAAGTAAATGAAGTAAATGATGTATCTAAGGTGACTACCCTGAGAAGTGGTAGAGAAGTAGATACTAATATTGAGATGCCCAAAGAGCAAGAGGCAGAAGAAAAAGAGGATCCAAAGAACGAAGTTCCCAAGAAATTCACTTTCAAGGAACCGATTAAGGCAGATATTCTAACTCCCAAAGTTGGGGAGGCGGTTAAGGATCAGGACAGCACAACTCCTCCTCCTTACCCTGCTGCCTTAGAAAATCCTAAACCTTCTCTCTACAACAAAATAGGCCACAACTAAAGGAATTTGTGGGATTTGTTTGATCACGTTAAGATAATATTCCTTTGATCAAAGCCATTAAGCAAGTTCCCTCTTATGCCAAATTCTTAAAAGATCTATGCACACAAAAGAGAAAGTTCAAGGGCTCTCTTCCAAACCAAATCAATTGAACTGAACAATTAAGTGCAGTAGTCTCTAGTTCCTTGCCTCCTAAGCTAAACAATCCTGGATCACCATTGATTTCAGTGACTATTGGAAATGTGCAGATAAAGAAAGCACTGCTTGATCTTGGAGCTAGTGTTAATATTCTACCTGGAAACTTGTTTGACAAAATGATCTAAGCCAGTTACAGGCGACTAATATAATCTTACAGCTGGCAGATCGGTCAACCAAATGCCCAAGGGGTATTCTATCAGATGTTATAGTAAAGGTTAAAGATTTTTACTATCCAGTTGATTTCTTAGTCTTGGACACAGAACGTTCCGTTGGAGACAATCAACTGGATATTATTTTAGGCAGACCGTTCTTACCAACAAAAAATGCTCAAATTAATTGTAGAACATGCGCTTTCGGTAATCGTAAACTGAGATTAAATGTGTTTAATGCTTCAAATGCCACTGCTACCGATTCAGAGTGTTATCTAATTCGATGTGGTGGACGAACTTGCGCAGCAGCATAGTTCGTTAATTTACACCAAAGACACTACCGAGTTACACTTCGCTGAGCATGACATTAGTAAGTTGAATTATCGTGATTGTAACGAATTAGATATAGTCATGGAAATTACACTAGAATCGAAACAACCACCATGGACCCATAAGATTAAGAAGTTACCTATTGATTTGCCTCAATCAACAAAACCTTCAATTGAACAACCACATGTTCTAGAGTTGAAGGAACTGCCAGTTCATTTAAAGTACGCTTTCTTAGGTCAGAATGACACTCTTCCTGTCATAATTTCATCGGATCTGACTGAAGCGCAAGAAAAAGCTTTACTGCAAGTGCTAGGTAATTATAAAGAAGCAGTAAGATGGACTATAGCAGACTTAAAAGGAATTAGTCCTACTTTGTGTATGCACCAGATCATTACTGATCCAAAAGCTAAACCAGCACGGGATGTACAAAAGAGACTAAATCCTAATCTAAGGGAGGTAGTTAAGAAAGAATTGTTAAAATGGTTAGATGCTAGGAAAATCTACCCCATATGGAGGAAAGATAACTACCCGCCCTGTAACTGGAGGAGATTATGCATAGATTATAGGAAACTAAATTCTGCTACTTCCAATGATTATTTTCCACTACCATTTATAGATCAAATTGTTGAAAAGATAGCAGGTCAAAAATTCTATTGTTTCCTTGTAATTCCCGTATTAGAAGCATTCAATTAACATTCAGTAGACATTCATAATATAATCAATCACATGAAGAACAATATGAATAATATTATGAACAATAAGAACACTCAAAGATTAGATTAACCTTAATTGCTTTCTGAATCACGTACGTACAATCAGCTTGAATAGTTACAAATGAAAACCTAAAACAAACTATTTATAAGAAAGTAAATGGATCTAAACTATCCAAACCCATGGGTGACCTTTTGGTCTTATAACCCATTTACATAAAACTTTGAAACCTTACAAACTGAACACAAACTAAGTTTCATTTATTACAATTCAAACCCTTAAACTATCACAATTTCTAGATCTAACATTCTCCCCCTTTGCGATTAGCTTTCAGATCTTCGTTTCAAGTTGGTGATCAGCTTCCTTTGGTCAAAATGTCGGTCAAGTCGTCTGATAGTCATCCTATACTCCAGCTTGTCTCGGACATCCTGTTGGAAGTCTCTAACGAGTTGTAGTACAACTTTAAGTTCCCAGATTCTTGTACCGAGCTTTAAGGCTTCCTTAAGATTGTCGATTCCGATCATAAGCATCTTTCTGACAATATATAACGTCCCGTCACAATACTTCTCTAATTCGTCTCTTCTCATCAGTGCTTTCTTTCTCTGCGAATTTAGATAAACTACTTCAGCCGTCGGTGATGTATGCACTTTCAAAATTGAGAAACGTTCAAGGCCTAGAGTATCTTGGTTCAGTGCAAGAAGATTTACTTTCCTTTGTCTCGCCTCTAACACCATTTGGAAATCAAATATGATAGACAGTGTGAGATTACGACGAAGAAACTTGATGACACATCATTGAGTATTCGTATGAACTGGATCTCTGCTCTTATTGTGTAGCATATGTAGATATAAAAACTCAAGATCCTACAAAAACAAGTTAGAAAAGTCTGCCTCTGTAAAGGTAGATAAAGTTCGGTCTTCCCGTTCGACTTAAAAAATGGGATAGAATATACTCAAGAACTTGTCGAACTTAATCTTTAAGACTTTAACAATAGGAGACCGACTTCTAACAATTTCTTTACTCTTTCTTAGATTTCCGATCATTGCAACATACATCGATCTATCTCTTTGTTCCATTCCTTCTACCAGATTAGGTCGGCTCTCACAGTCTTAACATCCTCCTGAGTTCTCGTTTTTGAGATGAACAATCACCTCCAGACGTTCCCGCTTGCAACCTTGTGATTTCTATAAGTACATTTGGGGCAGCAGATGTTAGAGGAGGTAAATCAGATCGCTCTTGGAAGATAGAAAATACTCTTGAAGATTTAGCCGGATCGAAAGATTTGTCTTGAATAACCGGAATAATCAATGGACTTTCGGAGGCTTAATGGACTGACTGAGTTGGAGCTGGAGATGAAACACGTGTTGGAACTATTGGAGACGGAGAAGGAGATGGTGATACTGGATCATTAGAAGGGAGTTCAAATTTAAAATCTTGTGGTTCTACCCCGTCTTCACCAGCATATTCAATGCGAAGCGATTCTTTCAGCTGGACTTCTTTTGCTTCCTGTTCCTCTTAATCAGATTCATTGATGATCAATTCTGTAGGGTCGAATATTGTCAGAGGAACGGTGGTTAATTTATTTTCTTTATCAATGAAGTCAATGAAATTCTCGGGTTCCTCCCAGACAGTAAGAGATAGATGAGCTCCTGAGATAGATTCCACAAGAGACTCATCTTGGACTTCTGCTTCGGTTTGCTGGGGCCCGGTATGATGTTGTTTTGGACTTGGAGGAGCTGATTCTTCTACGATCATTGGAGCTTTTGCCAGCGGCTCTGGCCCTTTTCTTCCCCTCATGGTGATCAGGATCCTCCTGATCATCATGCTTTCACTTGGTACCCTGAGCGGCAACTTTACAAGATTCAACAATAATTTTTAACAGCTCACCCATTTGAGTAACCAAGGGGTTTGCTGTTGTAGAAGAAGAGGAGCCAGAGGTTTCGTTGTTCATGTTTTGTAACAGAAAAGCATTGGTGGTTGATAGATTCGATGAAGCTTTAAGAATTGAGTGAAGGGTGCGCTTAGCTTCATCAAGGGTGGGGGCTTGAGGAACGACCGGCTGCTGAGTCGTAAAGGAGAACATGTCACTTAATTGTTGTGACATGAGCGCCTTAAACTCAGCAAACTCGGTTTTGGACACTGAGTCCGGATATAACCTGGGGCCACTTAGGGTCTCCATTCGCATCTCGGGAGACTCCGAAGAGATCCCTTGATGACCTGTGCTCATGGTTGGCATTGATGTGGCTATGACAAGACTTCCACTCATCATCGCCGGTGCACTTTAAGTGTGCACGACTCCGAGTGTTCCAACAATGCCACTCAGGCGTTGTGGTTGAATCAACTCGAGTGTCTTAGCCAAGGATTGTTTAATCAACAGGCTCTAGATTCGATTGTGCCAGAATTGATGGCGGGGACAGGGGCTGTTGTCGTCCTTGATCAATATCTGCAGACTCCAAATGAGCCGCAGATAGATTATGTGCTTGATGCCCGTGCGAAATTGAAACACCGGTTTGTTAAGAAACCGGTGAGTGGGTAGGTGGGGTTGTGCATGCACCACTGGGCTAGTGGTGTCTATTTTAGTACCGGCGCCCAACACATGAGCGCTAGTTGCAATTGTGGCGGCCCGACTTGTTTGTGGCTGGGAACTCTCTGCTATTGTTCTAACTCCCCCCCGACTCTTAATGATCTCTCGCAGAGTTGCGAGAGAACGCATTGGAACTTGGGCGGGGGGAGTAACATCATCATCATCATCAATATCATTATCATCATTATTATCAGGAGATGAGATGTTTAGAGGTCATAGATGCGCAGTGTGCGTTTCCTCACTTTCCCTATCTCCTGCTGCTTCAACCTCAGGCTCTCTACCCTCAATTACCCTCTCAATTACATTTTCCCTCTGCTCTCCCCCTAAACCTAACCTATTGGGGTTTTCTACTTGGGCGGGCGCAGCCGGTTCTGGCTGTGCCATAGGAACGTCTCTATATAGATACTACCTAACAACCAATGATTCTAGATTGGTGTATGCGAGTAGCTTTTCAGGTACAGGTATGAATTGGATCTCGGGGGGAGAGATTGGATCATGAAAGTATTTTATTTGGAAATCTTTAACCCTGACTTCATGGTTTCTGAATCTGATATCAGGGATTTGCGTCATGAAGTGTGAGATGAGCAGTTGAAAGAATCGCTGCGCTGGAACAAACATTCTTGCTCGTTTTGTTGTTTTAGCCTGGATGACCTCTAGCAATTCGGTCCACAAGGTCCAACCGTAGTTGTGGTGACGGTTGTATGCAATGCTATGAAATATTTGAAGGATTCTAAGACTTGCTCTGTCGGCTCTGAAGGCTTTAACAGTCAGTCAGCGGTCCAGAATTGAGTACAGGTAGTACCAGTGGCCCAACAGCTTTCGGCTAAAAAATTCGGAGGCTTTGCAGAAGCTGCCATCGTAGCCAAGCTATACAATTTCTTGGTAGCTTTGTTCTCAGGCAATTCGTCGTCGTACGCAGGACTGGGAAATCACGGCAGCGGGGAAGGTGGAGGATATGGCGAAACTTTGGAAATGGTATCTCGATGGTACTATCCTCGATTTTGCCACTAATGTGATTTGGTTTGGGGTCATAGGCGAGGGTATGCCAGAATTGTTGCACACATAGACTTGGGGTGGACGGGGTCTGGGTCGGCTTATTAGGGCATATGAGATTCAATGACCCATTAGGATCTCTTTGATGACCCGGTTAGATAGTCTGCTGGCTGGGTTTTCCATGGTTTTATTGAGAAAGGCTGGGTCCAGAAGGAAGTTGTTGAGTTTAATGGGTAGCCACATTTGTTCTGGGGATATTTGTTCTGAGGGTCTGGGTGGTAGGGCTACAGATATTGAGGTGATTTCCTTGTCAAAGTCTTGGTTAGGGTTTGACTGTTGGGGGCTCAGGTGTGGTACATTTTCTCCAGATTGGGAACGAGATGCCATTGTACCTGTGAAAACATTTGAAAGTCAGATATGTATTATCAAGAAATATACGACTTGTTCAGAAGTGTTTCTTGTTTTGGGCGTTTGATAGAATTAAGCTGATTTGTTAAAGGGCTTCAACAGAAGACTTTTCGGTAAGAAAAGTCCATCTGAAGAACCAAAGTCTGCAAGACCAATCCCAACTCAGATTAATTAACAAGAAACAGCCTAAAAACAAGATTTGAGAACCTCTGAACGAGTGAACTTTCAAGTGAGCTCAACACTTTTAAAAAGAATCAGACTTAGAAAATTTTAACAAAACATGTGGATGAAGTGTCATCTGAGAGTTCAAACTCTCGGATGAAGCTTTGAATTAAAGTTTGGTTTCAAATTTATTTCTAAGTCAAGATGGACCCCAACCTGCGGTTGAAGTGTTATCCGCAAGTTGGAACTTGCGGATGAGCCTTTGATCGCAGGTTTGACTTAGAAAGTTTTCATAAACCTTTGCATTGAAAGAGAATTGCGGATGGAGTGTTATCCGCGAGTTGACACTCGCGGATGAAGCTGTGGCCGCATGTTTCACTTGGTCACGCCTTTGAAGATGTTTGTACATGAAGTTTTAGCCGCAAGTTGCAACTTGCGGATTAAGCATCATGCCCCTTGTGACTTAGAAAGATTTGAAGCACATCATGTGGGTCGAGTTGAAACTTGCGGATAAGGCATGATTTGTTTTTAACTTAGAAAAACTTGGACCAGTTGTGCAGATGAAGGTTCGTCCGCGAGTTACAACTCGCGGACTCGCGGACAAAGCATTACTCGCAGGTTTAATTTAGGACTTGTGCAAATTTTTGAAATACCCCACAAACAAGTTTTGTTTTGGAAAAATTAGATAAAAAAACTGTTTTTGCAAAAACCCGTTGGGTTTCTTAAACACGAAGTTAAGCCCCTTTTTAGATCTTAAACCCTCATTAAACCCAATTATATGTACTTATAAACACAAGAAAATGCATAATAATGAGTGAAAACATAAATAGAACTCACTTTCAGACACGAAAACGCTTTAAACACTTCTAACACTTCGGATTTGTGATGAAACAGTGAAGAAGATGTGTGTCTTCTTGAGGTGTAGTTGATGAAGAAGATAAAAGGAAGAAAAATATAGAATTCGACGGCTTTTATAGATTTTAAAAAACGGTTACCCCCAAACCCAGTTTAGGGAACCTGACCCGATGCCCCAAAAAATATCTCACCTAAAATATCTTAATTATTTAAAAAGAATGAAATAAAATAAAATAAAATAAATAGACGAGTTTAACAGACAAAAGTAAAGAAAATTAAAATATTTTTGGATTTTCTTTTAAATAAACTAACAATCAAAAATAATAATCACTGAAAAATAAAATGTTTTTGGATTTTCTTAATAAATAATAAACTTAAGAAATTAAACATACTGAAAAAATAAGCACACCAATTAATAACATATTTTCTCCCCCTCCGAGTGTGCATAAATGATAATTTAAAACACTCGGAGACTTACCTGGTTGCCTCCCGATTAAGCGTGACATAAAAATTTGATTAACACAACGATTAGAATAAAATAAAATAAACACAGAACATAATTTATTAGAAAATGCAACATTAGCGAAAAGAAAATCCATCTTTTGAGAAGGCAGATAAAGTTTGCAAAAATGTTGCATTTTAAATTAATTTATGTTAACAATTTCAGCATACCTAACTTGTTCACCAGAAAATTAAAACGTTTTTCATTTAATGGTTTTGTGAACAAGTCAGCTATTTGATTTTCAGTGTTTATGAAATGTAATTCTACGGTACCTTCTTCAACGTGATCTTTAATAAAATGGTACCGAATATCTATGTGTTTAACGCGAGAGTGTTGTACAGGGTTACCAGTAATGGCTATTGTGCTCATGGAGTCGCAATAGATGGGAATCTGACTAAGTCTGAAACCATAGTCTCGGAGTTGAGTGCGCATCCATAGTAGTTGTGAGCAGCAACAAATTCTGCTTCAGCGGTGGACAGAGAAACACTATATTGTTTCTTCGATGCCCAATTTACAATTTGTTTCCGAGGAACTCGATGTGACCCGAGGTACTCTTTCTGTCATGTTTGCAACCTGCTTGATCTGCATCTGAGTAGGCAGTTAGTTCGAAACTGGTTCCTTTCGGATACCAGAGACCAAGGTGAGGCGTTCCTATTAAATAACGAAAGATTCGTTTTACGGCAGCCAAATGCGACTCTTTAGGGTCGGCTTGAAATCGAGCACACAGACATGTAGCAAACATTATGTCCGGTCAACTAGCAGTTAAATACAATAAGGAACCGATCATTCCTCGATAAGTCGTGATGTTAATGGGTTTACCCATTGGATCGACATTAGGCTTTGAGGAAATGGACATGGGAGTTTTCATAGACGTACAGTTTTCCATTTTAAATCTCTTTAGGAGATCATGGATGTACTTTAAATGGTTTATGAGAATCCGTCAGGAAGTTGTTTGACTTGTAATCCGAGGAAAAAATTCATTTCCCTCATCATACTCATCTTGAACCTCGATTTCATTAATTTTGAAAATTCTTCACAAAGTGAAGGTTTTGTAGATCCGAAAATAATGTCATCTACGTAAATTTGAACGAGTAGAATGTCATTACCTTTATTCCGTTTAAACAGGGTTGTGTCGACCGTACCTTTGGAAAAACCGGAATCGAGCAGGAATTCGGTTAGAGTATCATACCATGCCCGAGGTTCTTGTTTCAAACCATATAGAGATTTATCAAGAGCATAGACATATGATGGTCTAGACTCATCGACAAAACCTTCAGGTTGAGAAACGTACACCTCCTTCTTCAGAATTCCATTAAGAAACGTCGTCTTCATGTCCATCTGGTAGACTGTGAAGTCTTTGTGTGCTGCGTATGCCAGGAAGCTGTGAATTGCTTCAAGTCTGGCTACGGGAGCGAACGTCTCATCATAGAATATTCCTTCTTGTTGTCGATACCCTTTAGCCACGAGTCTGGATTTGTTGCGGATGACAATCCCGTTCTCATCGCGTTTGTTCTTGAAGATCCATTTTGTGCCGATAATGGACCGATCCTTTGGTCGAGGGACTAATCTCCATATGCGTAGGCGTTCGAACTAATGTAGCTCGTCATGCATTGTGTTCACCCAGTCTAGATCTCGTAGAACTTCAGTTATGGTTGTCGGTTTGATCTTGCTCAGGAAAGCAGCGAATAGGCATTCGGCGTTGGTAGTTCTTCTGGTTCGAACCGGAGCGGACTTATCCCCAATGATTTGAGATTCGCGGTGGGATAAAGTCCACTTGCGTAGAAGCGGTACGAGGTCGTCTGCGGATTGTGGTGATTCGGATGGGGTTGAGTCAGTTTGAGGAGCATTAACTGGTGTCGAAGGTTCTGGGCTATCTCTGGGTTGAAGTTAGGAATAGTAAAACCGGTTGGGGATTTGGGAGATGTAGTTGTGGTGTCAGTAGGTATGGGCTCAGATATGTTATGGGTAGGTGAGTTTGGATAGAGTTCATTTGTATCTGCATTAGATTTTAAAAAAGAGTTAGGACTAGACTTAGAGTGTAGATATAATAAATCAAAAAGGGAGTCTAGGTCTAGATCATCTTCTCCGATTGGCGTTGCAGAGGTGGATGCAGATGACGTCTGAGTCAGTTCAGATGATTGTTGAGGAGCCCGTTCTGAACTGATATGTTCAGAAATGTTCTCGGACTCAGCTAAATCATCGAATGTGATATTCACACTCTCATTAATTGTTCTAGTCCGTTTGTTGTACACCCGGTAGGAGGCTGAGTTCTTTCAGTATCCGATGTATACTACTTCATCTCCTTTGGCGTCGACCTTACCGAGATTATCTATGTCATTTAGGACGAAGGACCTGCAACCAAAAACACAGAATTGTTTGACATTAGGTGCGCGTTTATTAATAATCTCATAGGGTGTTTTGCCAAACTGTTTGTTGATGATGGATCAGTTTTGAGTCTAGCACGCAGTGTCCACAGCTTCAGCCCATAAGTGTAGATGCAGCTTTGAGTATGTGATCATGGAACGAGCTGCTTCAACCAGAGTGTGATTCCGTTGTTCGACGTCTCCGTTCTGTTGAGGAGTTCTGGCAGCGGAATATTGGTGGGAAATACCAATAGAATCTAGGAATTTGGTTAACTCACTACAACAAATTGAACCTAAAGCAACATGGGAAAAGTGTTGTGTTAGACCTTAAAAGTGTTGCTATAGGTCTAATGTGACACTTTATGTAGTGCCACCTTAGCCAACGTCGCCTTAGCTCGAAAGCGACACTTTTACTAGATAATGCAACACTTTTCAAAAGTGTTGCCATTATTTTATAAATGCAACACTTTTTAAATGCAACACTTTTTATATTCTAAGGCAACACTTTTATTGTGTTGCCATTATTTTATAAATGCTACACTTTTTTTAAATGCAACATTTTTTATACTATAAAGCAACACTTTTAATTTATTGTTACCAACTTATAGCAACACTTTACTTATCAAATGCAGCACTTATCAAATGTTGTCATTATGTAAATGCAACACCATTATCAATCTACTGCAACACTTTATTATTGTTTTAATTTACATAAATGCAATATTTTCTAGACAAAAAAACACATTCATTATTTTTTAAATTTAATGAAAATATAAAAAGTATTTCAAGTATATAAACATCTACAACCATAATAAAAAAATCAAATGTATAAGTGATACAACAAAAAAGTAAATTAAAATCTCGGGAATGCATACTCAATTCCTCTTCTTGTATCATCTTTCATACGAAACTGACGCTTATTATGCACAACTCGCCTTCTTTCATAAACCGACGCTTATCACGCACAACTCTCCTTCTCTCCTTCTGTCGATCAAAGAAATAACAACACAACAATTAGTTAAATAGCCAAGGATGCTTAAACCACATGGATGCAACTACTAACAGTTTCTATATGAAGTTAACCATTATAAAATAAGGTTAAGTGATTGTTGAGATCAACTCCATAAGCCTCAATATCCGTTACAAAATTATACAAATAATCACATATATTGAAGTTATAATAATAAGAAGAATTTAATAACGTGATAACAGGAACAAATTTTTTCAATAACAATGGTATAAAGTCATCAGTTAACAATCTTATATAAAACTTGATTAGTAAATATGAAGCTGTTTGTTCTCATGTAACCCATCCAAATACAAGGTAAGCAGGTGTCATATGGTCAACTCTTATTCTAGATACCCTAGTCAGTATACACTAATCGACTAAGTTTATTAAAAATTATCGTAGTTGGGAAATGTGAAATAATCCAGAATTAGATGAGTTACCTGCCTAATCATATATGTTTTGCACCAAAGTCAATCTCAGGAACAACAATGTAACCTCCAAACACTTTGCAAGTGAAGCAAGCAGCTTTGCACCAAAGTCAATCCCAACCAAGCAAGCCAATCCAACAACTAAAGCTGCAAAAACAGCAGCATACCTATGCATACATATGTAATTTTATAGAATGAATACCAAAACTATAACTGTTCAATGGAACCCCAGGTAAATTTTATAGAATGAATACCAAAACTATAATTATGCAACAGATTGAGACCCCGAGACTTGGCTGTGAATTTAGGCGAAAAACGGACAAAGTTCAGCAACATAATTAAAATATTTTTGGGCATGGTGTTGCTGGAAGTACAATTAACTGAAAAGTTTGATTTAAGAATATATTGCAGCATATAAAACAGATTGCAAAAAAATTGACGAAGTGGATACACAAAAAATTGAATAACTCATGAATACATATATGCTTTTGGTTCCAGGGTTCTTGATTTTTTAGCATTATGTTCATGTTTCTGATGATGTTTTAATAAATCATGAATACATATATGGCACATGGTTTCCTGTTTCAGAGAACTAACACAAGAAAGATGTGTTCTTGCAACGGGAATATACTATGACAGCATGAGAACTAACAATACAACAATATTCAACTTACCACAATATGACAATATGTTGTGACAATACTAACTCTGATGCAAATTAAAATGGATGCTAATTGACCAAACATATTCTACTATATATACAAACTACTGATGCATTAAAACATATTCTTATATATTGGAAATATAACCTATATAAGAATGCTTTTCTAGTTATATATTGGAATTAGAACATCCATGTAATTTATTATGAAATCTATCATTAAGATCGATGAGAGGCATGCTTTAATTAAAAACTAAATTAATACGAAACAAAGAGATTCTAAATTATTTTATATGTGATGGGAAGCACCCAAAGTAAAGCTAAGCGAATTCCATCAAATATGCACACATACATGGTTATTGCCACACTTGCAAAACTAATGAAAAAATGTCCAACGATACCATTGCAAAAGAATAGAACACACATATGCAGAATATAAGTTAATACCGATTTCATGATGTTGAGTTGGGGATGAAAAGAACGAGGATTAGGGGTAAATTGGTTTCTTGACGAGGTGCAACAAAGGAAGTGCTTTAATGGATGCTTCTACTGTTTCACGATCCTGAAAGCTAGTCCAACAATGTAGATAGCTAGCAATTCAAATAAAATCTTGGATAGAGGCTGAGCAACTTCTAGTTGTAGTGTCAATAAAAAATAATGAAGAAAGGAGATTGATTATATAAAAACCCAAAAGGGAGGCATGGATCATATTTGATTACATAAGTCAAATATCTTAACATCAATCTATGCTCAGATTAGTTACAAGTATATAATACTAGCAACATATATTGTAATACCAAAAACAACAACTGTGTTTAGAATATATGCAATATTATCAACAACTTTATTTAGAATGGTACTAGAAAAACTAAACTCCATGCAAAATTTGTTGTCTAAAACACTTTCAGCCTATCATTAAACAAATCTCTACATTCTACCCCAACCATGTAAACTCTAAATTAGGAAAAGGTTATGTCGTTTCGGCCCAATCTTGAGAACTAAACTCCATTTCTCATTTGCAATTGAAAAGGAGAAACCCAATTTGCAGAATAACAAATGTAGTTGTTTAGCACTATAAAATTACCACTTTGTTGAATAACATATATATATATATATATATATATATATATATATATATATATATATATATATATATATATATATATATATATATATATATGTTATAGAACTCAAATTTACGCAATACTAAATTGCAGAATAACAAATTTACAAATGAACAATATGAAATGGGAATCAATAATAACATGTGTTTTCAAACCCCAATTGTTGTAACTTTCAAAAACCCTAGGTTCAAACTTGTCAAGAATATTGGAATTTTTCATTGATTAGAACACTAAAACAGGGAAAAAAAATGAAATTACAACACGAAGAATCCAATAATACCTGATAGGGGGCGTCGTTCGGCTAGACGGCGGCGACGACTTCGGCCTTTGCAAGAGATTAGCTAGGGTTAGGGGGAGACGGCGGACGGTGCAAATGGGTGCTAGGGTTAGCAGAGACGGCAGACGGCGCAAAGGGTGCTAGGGTTAGGGGGAGACGGCGGAAGGCCGCAGGAGGAGACGGCGGATGGCCGCAGCTTATGGGGAGACGGAGAACGAGCGAAGGAAGAGAGGAAAATCTTCACAGCGGCGCTAAGGGGAGGCAGAGAAAGCCGATGGCCGCAAGTCGTCGGCGGCGGCGGAGACGGCAGGTCGGCGGACGGCCGGCAGCAATGTAGGGTTTTGCAAATGGTGAGTGGAGTGGGGACAGTTTTCTTTTAATGGGTTAACAAGTGAATGAAGGTAATAATCAGTAATTATCATGCAACTTACCGAATAAGAAAAGGGCCTATATCAACATAACAACGCTTGTCAGCCTATATCAATAGAACAACACTTTAGCAACAAAAAAAAAAAAAAAGAACAGCACCATTACAAAGAAAAGAACACAAAAGGAAAATTGGGTGAGAGCCGTGAGTAGGAATTATTCTCCCTAAAAAAAGTTTAGTGATGATTTTAGTATTTTATTTTATTATAAAAAAATAATTAAAATTTATTTTAGTATAAAAAATAACTAAAAAAATCTCAACCCTAAGGCCTAGAAATGGATTGGCATTGGTTCACTCTCAATTTTTATTGACTTTTACAAGAAAAAAAAATTACAAAAGTTGGTCGGGTTGGATTAAATTTAATTTTTAATTAGTTTCCCACCCAAAGATATATATATATATATATATATATATATATATATATATATATATATATATATATATATATATATATATATATATATATATATATATATATATATATATACACCTGTGATATTTTAAATTTGTAACCAATTTTCTAATTGCGCTCTTTTTTTAAAAAAAATAAATAAAACATTTACTATCAAATCTTGTATTTTATTAATCTTAACAAATCAGACATTGAACTTTTGTGTGTATTTTTTAATCAAAATTACAAAACAAGAAAAAATAATATGGTCAACACTTAAAAACATGTCATATTTTTTTCATTATAAATGCAACACTTAAAATATGTGTTGCAATTTTTTTCATTATAAATGCAACACTCTAAAAATGTGTTGCATTTTTTTATTGAAATATGCAACACTTTAGAAAATTGTTGCATTTTTTAGTAAAAATGGCAACACTTCAAAAAAAAAAAGTATTGCATTAAATCATTATATGCAACACTTATTGTCAATGTGTTGCTTTAGAATGAACTTAAATAAAAAAGCAACAATTTTTAAATGTGTTGCATCAAAAGTGTTGCATTAGCTTCAATTTGTAGTAGTGACTCCTTGTTTCTGAACTCAGTGTCGTTGTCCGTTCCGATTGTTTGGGCTTGAAGTTAGAGGTTGACTTGGGTCTGCTTCAGAAACGAGATGATCTGGCATCTCGTTCTTCGTGCGTAGGAACTTTAGCCAAGTGTAGCTTGAGAAATCGTCGACCATCACCAGAATATACTTGGCATTTATGCTCTGAATGCGCATCGGACTACACAAATACATGTGGATGAGCTCCAGGGGTTTTGTAGTGTTGGGGACTGGCTTGTTGACCTTGACTTTAGAAAGATCGATGGTGTATAGATTGGACCTTCGAGTGCCGGTGAGTATCTCCTTACCCGTTGGAGATCGAATACTGCATCTTGTAGCTTTGAAGGATACCTCAAGTCCTTTATCACGAAGTTGACCAATACTAAAGAGATTGTGGCCAAGACCTTGAACATAGGAGACTTATGTTATCTTTAGATTTTCCATTTCAAGATCTCCAAAGCCACAGATTCGAGCAACACCGTTGTTGCTGAATTTCACCGAACCACCATCAGTTGACATGTAGTTGGACAGAAGATCTTGTCGGCCAGTCATATGCCGCTAGCATCCAGAGTCTATAATCCACACACTGTTTGCCTGAAGTCAAAGGACCGGTCAGTGTGTGCAGATTGAAGAGCGGGTTCTGAACTGGGTGTTCAAAAGCCGTAGAAAAATGATGAGCAGGTCCTAATCCGAGGTGATTAGAAACCAATGTCTGCAAGACAGTTAAGTGACTTTTGGTACCCAAATTGTACGGAATTTGAGTCCTGATGGATTAGCGTTGATGGTAGGGTTCTTAATGGGAGAACCACCATCGGTCTTAGAGATAGTACACTTAATGTCGTTGTTATCAGAGATGCTATTTTAGGGACCCAGATAGACTTATATTTAATAGGTCTGTTAGTTTCCTTTTTAACCTTTTGTTTAGGTTTGTGGCAACGTCTATTTTGAGTATAAGAGCATAATTTAACAATGTAGGTCTGGACAAACTTTGTGGAGTTTTGGACAAATTAAAAAACTGATCAAATGAATATGCATTAATCAGAATAGCGCTTAAACCATTACAGTCAATCAAAACAGTCTTAGAATGTAAATCAACCACACGTTTGTCTTTTATTACATTGGAAATTAAAAGCTTTGAAGAATTAAAAACTGCTCCTTGACTCTTGACTTTAGATGACGTCTTTGGAGGTGTGCCCTTTGTTCTTACTTGACTTTCTGAAATGAAACGAACATGTTTGTTAGCTTTTGCAGATTTAGAGTTACTAGACTGTATGTGCGATATCTGGTTCCGAAAATTCTGTATTCCTTTATTGCTAGAAGCAGTAGAATTTCCGGGAACAGATTTAGAATTGTTGCCAACATGTTCTGAGATAGGTACGATCATCGGGGCTTTGCCTTTCTTTATTTCTAAAAGGTGTTGTTTTCTTAGAATTGAGTTTGTGTCGCTGGCTGGAGTTGAAATTATCGCCTTAGAGTTGTTAGTGATAGAAACTTGTTTTTCAAAACTATGTTGATTAGAAACGAGTTGAGACTGTAGTCTCTTAATTGTGGCTAGAAGCGGATCTGAGTTGGCATCAAGTTTGAAATTTTGTTCTTGAACTGAAAACTGTCGTCTTGCCTCATTAAACTCATTCTCTTTTCTAAAAAAATTATTTCTGTCTGAATCAAACAACTCTTTGGTTTCTTTTAACGTTAACTCAAGGTCAAGGAATTTACTAACAGCCAGTGAAGTGTCAGCCATAGAAGAATTAAGTCGAGCAATTTTGTCTTCTAGATCTGATATATTCTGTGTAAGATCTATACGTTGTTGCTCAAGTTCTCGTGTTGTATTTTCCAATTTCTGTTTTAGCTCATAAGCCTGATGTTCTAGAACACAATATGGGACACATTCACGAGGTTTTGGCAAGTTCGGATCAAGTGGGAACTCTTTTGGTTCAACAAATTCATCTTCTAGAAATGTTTTATCTAACTTCCTTGAAGAGAATCGTAATTTAACCAGTTATAAACAAATTTAATTTCTTTTCTATCAGATCTAGCTCATTTTTCTTTGGTTAACACTTCTGGCAGGGCTTTGTGATAAGGAATTTTATAACCGCAACCATGATCGCAACATCATACATAGGATCATGTTGTATGTTGACCATTTCGTGGATAACTCCATGACCGGTATATCGTAAACCGTCTTTTGACTTCAACTTTCTAGGTTTATGCATATTTATAGTTTGATCAGTTTGGCCACGTTTGTAAAACCTATCTTCCATGTCTTTGAGTTGTTCGTTTAATTCTATTTTCTCAGCCTTGACACAGTGATAGTTTTAATCACTATGGGATTTTTCAGACTTAAGCACTTGATGATCGTATTCTAGCTGAGACAATTTTGCAGACATGTCACTTTCTCGTTATTATCCTTAGACTCTTTATCTTCTAACACTAAAATGTTTGTTTTCAAATCAGACAGTTCATTTCGAGCATCCCGAAGGGCAGTTTGACAAACCTTTAGCTTTTTGGCCTCTTTACGGAATACATTTAGTTCAGCAAGGAATTCTTCTTGAAGAGAATTTACCTCTTTATCTGTTGAGAGAGATGTGTTGCTGGAACTTGCATTTTGAGCCATCGGTGAAACTTTACTGGATTCGTATCTTCTGCTTGCTGAGTGTCGCCAATGAAACACATGGGATCTGCATCATCTTCTTCGTTGTCGGTGTTTTCTAACCAGTGTTCCTCTTCAGCGAACAGAGCTCTACCAGCATTCCTTTGCTTGGTGAGATTGTACTTTGTCTTGTAGTATTTCTCATTCTTCTGCTTTGGAAGACGACATTCTTGAGCAAAGATGGTTTACCAGAGTTGAAGCATCCCTTCTCCTTGTCATTAGTTTTACGGTCCTCCTCCTTTGGCTTCTAAGCTACTTCCCTCTTGTCATCATACTTTTTACTCTTGGCTTCTCGTCGAAGCTTGTTGGATGATTTGGGAAACTTCTTATGAAAGGCATGAGTGAGTAATGAGATTTGCCGTTGAAGATCAGTAGCCTCAGGATCATTATCGACATTATCAGTATTAGATTCAGAGGACTCGGAGAGAATTTTGAGGAGTTTAGCAGCCGTAGATGACTTCATTTTCTTGTCTAAGAGAGGAGCAAAGGTCGCAGATGTGGTGGTTTCCTCTGGTTTCTTGGGTTCAAGCTTACCCGAGACTTCAGATAGATAAACTACGAGACTATCAAATAGATCATGTATGCTGATGTCATTTATCTCACGAATTAACCAGACGAATTGTTTCATTCTAGTTTCAGAGAGTTCACAAACATCCTATTTAGTTTTACTTGGGATTTGTTGACTCCGTTCTTTCGGAGTTCGTTCATCAGCCTGCAGTAGTGGTGATACGTGGTCTCCAGAGTCTCTCCATCTTTTACGGAAAACATGCCATAGTTGTTCAACGCATTCGCTTCACGTTGCTTAGCATTCCGATCATTTCCTTGCATTTGTCTCTCAATTTCTTCCCACATCTCTTGGGCAGTCTTAAAGCTGTCTAGGCTGATGTAGATTTCATCCGGAACAACTTGGATTATAAATGAGCGAGCTATCCTATCAGCCTTAATCCGGTTGAGTTGTTTCGGCGTTTGAACTAGCTTAGGAATTTCTGTATCTCCAGAATCAGCGTTGTTTGGTTTAGGCAGAGTGATTTGTACGAGATTATTGTAGATGGAATCTAGAATGTCAGCAGCTAATTCTTGACATTCAATGAAATCGAGGAAACGAGATTTCCACAGAGTGTAGCGTCGTCGATACAGAGTTGGAGGCATGACATCAGATCCCTTAGCTAGAGTGTCGCGATTCATGTTGAAAGCTTCTTTGGATCGAGATTGGTAAGTGATTATATCCTTAATTGTGCAAACCACAACTCAGTTATCCGCAAGTTACAACTTGCGAATAAGGCATACGGAATAGAAATACTTAGAAAAAAAATTAACTACAAAACACACAACTCAGTTATATCCGAGAGTTTGTAACTCTCGGATGATGAATTGTTCTCAAACATGTCGAATTTAAACATAAAGTAAGCACATATAAGATTGATTTTTGAATCAAATATACTTTCTTTCCCGAATTTGGGATTAAATAGTAAGATGTTCACCCAAAAAAAAATAGTTACAAACGATATTTAACCACAAACAGTTTAGAAATTTTGAATTCAAAGATCAAACAGAAGTGTTCTTCGTAGAACACGAAGAACGTTCAAGAACAGTAACAATTTTAAGGAAAAAATCAAAATTTTTAAGCTAAAATTTCGAAAATCAGAAATTTATTAACACTTTAAAACCAATTTTTTTGGCTCTGATACCAATTGTAATTCCCATATTAGAAGCATTCAATCAACATTCAATAGACATTCATAATATAATCAATCACATGAAGAACAATATGAATAACATTATGAACAATAAGAACATTCAAAGATTAGATAAACCTTAATTGCTTTCTGAATCACGTACGTACAATCAGCTTGAAAAGTTACAAATGAAAACCTAAAACAAACTATTTATAAGAAAGTAAATGGATCTAAACTATCCAAACTCATGGATTGACCTTTTGGTCTTATAACCCATTTACATAGATCTTTGAAACCTTACAAATTTAACACAAAACTAAGTTTCATTTATTACAATTCAAACCCTGAAACTATCACAACTTCTAGATCTAACATTCCTCGATGGTTATTCTGGATATAAAGAAATCCCAATCCATCCAGAGGAGCAAGAGAAAACTATATTTACAGGTACATATGGCACTTTTGCGTACCGAAGGATGCCGTTCGATCTATGTAATGCACCCGCCACATTACAACGTTGTATGATGGCTATCTTTTCAGATATCGTGGGTGGTTCTCTTGAGATATTTATGGATGATTTTTCCATATTTGATAATACATTTGAAGACTATCTAGGACATTCAGAGAGAGTCCTACAGAGATGCACTGAGACTACCTGAGTCTTAAGTTGGGAAAAGAGCCACTTCATGGTGAAAGAAGGGGTAGTCCTAGCTCACATAGTGTCCGAGAAAGGCATGGAAGTGGACAAAGCAAAAGTCCAATTAATATCCTCACTTCCACCCCCCACTAATGTTAAAGGAATAAGATCATTCCTAGGCCACACTGGTTTTTATCCGCGACTTATTAAGGACTTCAGTGAAATCTCAAGGCTCTTATGTAATCTTTTAGCAAAACATGTTGAGTTTAACTTCGATGGAGCATATATACAAGCATTTGAAAAATTTAAATCGAAGTTAACTGAAGCACCAATCTGCAATCTCTAGATTGGTCTCTACCTTTTTGAGATCATGTGCGACGCAAGTGATTATGCAGTAGGTGATGTGGTTGGCCAGAGATTAGAGAAGAAGCCAATGGTTATTTATTACGCAAGTAAAACCTTTAATGAGGCACAAATAAATTATACAACTACAGAAAAAGAATTGCTAGCCGTAGTATTTTCCCTAAATAAGTTTAGATTAGATATTTGGGGGGCAATGGTAATTATGTACTTTGACCACAGCGCATTAAGGCATTTATTAGCAAAAATGGATGTCAAGCCTCAACTTATTCGGTGGATCCTTCTATTACAGGAATTTAATTTAGAAATTAGGGACAGGAAAGGCACAGAAAATGTTGTTGCCGACCATCTATCTAGGCTCCCAATTATCCCAATAGACTCAACTAATCACATCAGGGACTACTTCCTTGATGAGCGATTATTATCAGTTTCCAAAATTTCCTAGTTTGCGAAATTAGTTAATTACTTCGTATCAGGAAGGTTTCCAGAGCACTGGAATTCACAACAAAGATATATTTTCTATGCTCAAGCAAAGAAATACATTTGGGATGAGCCAGATTTATTTAAGATAGGTGCGGATCAAAATATGAGATGTTGTGTCCCCGATTCGGAACATGAAGATATTCTTAAACACTGCCATGCATATGCATGCGATGGTCATTTCTGTGCTAAGAAAACAGGCCGCCGAATATTGCAGTGTGGGTTTTTCTTTCCCACAATTTTTAAGGATGCATATGAATTTGTAAAAGGATGCTCAAGATGCCAGGAAACAGGTAGCATAGCAAAAAGGGATGAAATGCCCATGACCCCAATTTTAATTGTTGAAATATTTGATGTGTGGGGGATTGATTTTAGGGGACCATTCCCTAAATCATTTGGGTATGACTATATCTTGGCCGCACTAGACTATGTTTCTAAATGGGTGGATACAGAAGCTACGAGAACCAATGATAACCGGGTGGTTTGCAAATTTGTAAAAATAAATATCTTTGCACGGCACGGTATCCCTATGGCTATAATTAGTGACGGAGGGTCACATTTCAAAAATCAACATTTTGCAAAACCCGTTAAACATTATGCAGTTACTCATCGAATAGCCACGCCTTATCATCCGCAAACTAGCGGACAAGTTGAGATTTCTAACAGGAAAATCAAGAGAATCCTGGAAAAAACAGTGAGACTGGATCGTAAAGATTGGTCACAAAAACTGGAGGATGCTCTATGGGCATACAGGATTGCATTTAAAACACCTATTGGTATGTCCCCATATCAACTTGTTTACGGTAAGTTATGTCATCTTCCTATTGAATTAGAACACTGAGCTCTTTGGTAATTAAAAACACTAAACTTAATTTGCATGATGCCGGTGTTGATAGAATATTCCAATTAAACGAACTGGAAGAAGTTCGCATAGAAGCCTACGAAAGTGCTAAAATCAATAAAGAGAAACCAAGACTTGTCACGACAAAATGCTGAAAAATAAAATACTTACCAAGGGAACGAGGTTTGGTTATTTAACGCAAAACTTATATTGTTCTCGGGTAAATTAAAAAGCGAATGCACAGGTCCATAAATTGTAACTGAAGTCTACCCACATGGTGTGGTAGAAATTCAGGACCTAAAAGGTGGTGCCCCATTCAAATTCAATGGACATAGACTCAAATTATATGTTCAATGGGCCACCAATAATATGCTAGTCTCTGAACTTATAAGGTAAGAAGATCCAAAAGTTAGTTAGGCTAGTATAGAAGCAGTACGTCTGACTGAAAACGTAAAACTTAGCGCTTCCTGGGAGGCAACCCAGGGAACTTTGTGGGTGTTTTTCTGGAAACCCTCACCAGACAACACTCGTCCACTCTAGATACCGAGGGGTTTAACGGCTTGTTGCACGTGCTAAGTGCAATCGTGATTCCCTATGAAAAGGTGGATTATTTTATTTTATTTTATGTTATTTTAATAGTATTTAATTTTATGTTTGTGTGTTAGTTTTGTGTAATCAGCTAAGTTGGGGAGGATTCTCTTCTCAAACTTAGTTGTTTTTAGGTTTAAGTTAAGTATAGGAAGCGTCACATCAGAAATTAACACTTTTTGAGTATGCACGACGAATTACTTTAACCCGATTTAATGGTGTAAGTTGGGAAGAGTGAGCATAAAAATTCTAAACATTGAGAAATGGGTTTATAGACTTGTGTGTGCCCCAGATTAAATATCCAGAGACCTGGAGCCCGGGGGGGGGGGGGGGGTGGGGCCGGCCTTCGTCTGCCCTACGCCCCGACGCGCTAAAAATGTTATAAATACAGAACCCTACGCGTCAGACGTCATAAACCCTAAAAAAGTCTATTAGAAAGGGATTTTCGATTTAAAAGGCTTAAACCCTCTCAAATAATGCCCTTTTCACGTCAAATCTTCAATCTGTTGCAAGCTTTTCTCAAGACTCAGTAAGGTATACTCTTCCGAACGCCCCTAGTTACATTCTACGTTAGTTTTTATAGATTTATCATGCATTCATGGGATGACCTTTTTGGGGGTTACATTGTTTTTCTATAAAAAGGGTTAAATATAATTTTATACATTCATATAGTTAACATGGATATATTTTTGCAAAAGTTTTAAGAAAAGTCTTAGCTTTTTTTTTTTCCATATATGAATTAATTTTAAGGATTTTAAAAAGTTTTGTCTACAGGGTTATTTTTTAAAGTTAAAATATTTATTATTAAATTCATGCATTAATAGGTTAGTTTTAGCTCACACTGTTGGTGAGAATTAGGAATTAGTTCGTTAACATGAAACAGGGTTTTTAATTATTCATGCATTATTCATACAGGAAACCATATTTTAATATCCTAATCTCCACCTATTATAATTGTAGATGTCGAGCCAATACAATGCTAGCGGCAGTCGTAATGCGAACACCCATTTTACATGTATCCCTAGGATGAGAACCCATAATCTGAAAATGTCCACTTTGAGACACCACTCAATGCGGAATTCCCAGTAATTCCCGCAAACACTAATAATGGTAAACCACCCCGATTCCACACTGAGCGAACCTTGAAAGAAACTGATTTTGAGGGGTTTGAGATTTTGGAATGTTTTGAGAGATTGGGGTGGGCAAAAGCGATACAGTGGAATTGCCCTATATTCATACTAGTCTGATCCAGCAGTGGTTCGCCACTGTGCGGAGAGCAGACGGGTATGAGGAGCATGATTTCCAGTTAACGGGCATGATGGGAAATAGAAGAGAGACAATCTCTAGGAAGAATCTTTGTGAGGAGTTTTGTATAGATAATGATATTCCACAGCCTAGATAGTTTTTGTCATCTCTTGATATTCAGCGGGGTAGAGTGCGTAAGATAAACGGTTGGGCTAAAAAATGGGTGAATGATAGGCACAGTTTTTGGGATGTCCATAGGAGATGCACAGACCTATATTAATTTCTGTAGGGGAGACTTGTGCCAACTAGCCAAAGTTGTGTGGAATTTCGATATTTTTAACTTGCTTCCATGACACCAAGACATGACCACCGTTAGACCCCAGGAGATCCTTTTAGTCCATGCACTTATGACAGGATATCCGACTATATCCCTAGGGTACATTATAATGCAAAATCTATAGGTATGTAATATCATGGGTCAGTGAACAAATTATCCGCACTGTAGGAAATTGACCGAGCTCTTCATTATAGAGAAGACGGTGTCGGAACAGTTCCCGATAAAATATCTCAATCCGAATGAGATATGGGTCACGAAGCTTACAATGCTGGGGTTAATGTTTGTGAGAACTCACTTAGGTTATCTAATTCGCTGCCCTAAAACCTATAGATCAACCCTGATCCCATTTGTTGCCCCGGAGTACCCGAATGAGAGCCAAAACAACAAGGGAAAAGCTAGGATGGAGATAGACGAGGATGACGAGAGGCCATCGAAGCGACTGTGGATTTGCTGAGGACTCTGATTGATGTTTTCAAAGATGTCATGACTAGCCTGGTTAACACGAACAAAGCTTTGCTCAAGGACATCAACACACTTTAAGCAGGACAATAGAAGGCTGATCAGATGTTTGAAGTGGGTTCAGAGTGGCTTACAAATCTGCAGTTGACGGTAGCTGAGCTGGAAGAAGCTGTGGTTCCTTCGAAGGAATTTTTAGTTTTTGCAAAAGTATGTGGTTTGAGTGTGCAACAGTAAGTTATTATTTGGTTTTTAGTTTTTGATGTGGTTTTTGATTGTAATCGTACTTTATTTTTGGGATAATTGCACACAAAACCTCAAACTTGTCAGCTTTTTGTGATTAAACCCCCAAACCATTTTTCGTTGCATAGAAAACCTTGAACTAACTAAAAATCAGTTAATCAAGGTTTTATCAATCGGTAACAGGTTGAAACCGGTTATTAATCCTACCGGAATCGGTAAACAACCTACGTGGAATAAATTTTAATTGTTGAAACCGGTTGCCAAGTATTACATATAATTTAAAATCCCGTTGATAATTTTTAATTGTATTTTTTAAACGAGATTACCTCATCTACGGGCATTAAAATGATGTGTAATACTTGGAAACCGGTTTCAACAATTAATATTTATTCTACGTAGGTTATTTACGAGTCCACGTGGGATTAATAATCGGTTTCAACCGGTTACTCATTGATAAAACCTTGATTTACTGATTTTTAGTTAGTTCGAGGTTTTCTATGTAAAGAAAATTGGTTTGGGGTTTTAATCACAAAAAGCTGATAAGTTTGGGGTTTTTTGCACAATTATCCCCTATTTTTTAGTTGTTTTTATTTAAGTGTTGTGTGAAGTTATAATTAAAAGTTGAGTTTATTTTAGTTATTAGATTTATTTTTGAGCAAGGATTGTGTACCGATAAATCTCTCATTCTTAAGTGATTCTCGCATTTTAATGTGACGAGGACGTTATAGTGGTCTAAGTTGGGGAGCGTAGTTCCTAATAATGTTTTGATTAATTAATTTAGCCTTCACAAAAATTTTTAGACCAAATTCTTCACCACAAACCAGAGGGATACGCTTCCCTACGCACCAAAACCAGTAAAAAAAAATCAGATTTTGAAGAGCTAGGCGCAGGGCTACGCTTAGCTTATGCCCCATCGAACTTAAAAGGCAGATTTCAGCCTTCTTCTTCATTTTCACAAACCCTAAACCCCCTTTGCTCTACGGATTGTGTGCGGCTACCCCATTTTTGTCCCATTTGTGTGCCAAAAATTGCAAATTCAAGCTTAAAAAAACTCATACTATTATCTATAACAAAGATCTAGACTAAAAATCATCTCCTTATGGGTATTTTCATCCATTAGGAAGGTTTTTGTATAAAGAAATGGGTGGAGGAAAAGTTAGATTTCTACCATATTTTAGCTTTCAATCATTAAGGTTAGTGGCTTTATGGTTAAAATGCAAGTTATTTCATACTTTTTGAGCAAAATGAGAGTATGAAGCTTCATGGACATCCATGGAGTTTCCATGGTAATTTTGACTTTTTAGAGTCAAAGTATGTTAAATTGCATAAATTTGATGATAATCTTGAGAAATGTATGATGAGATATATGTTTAGATGCTATTTTAGTTGATTTGCCATGGTTAATTTCTAGAAAATAAGTTGGAATTATAAAAGTTGGATGTCTAAATGTGCATATATGATATAATTTATATAATTTGGCTAATTAGCTAGAAAAATAGGTATTATGTGCTAAATGAAGTTTTATTGATATATTAGATACATGTTTAGTGCTTAATGTGATGGCAAATTATAGGCTATATATATAGTGAGTATAATTGAGCGTACATATATATATATATATATATATATATATATATATATATATATATATATATATATATATATATATATATATATATATATATATATACATATATATATATATATATATATATATATATATATATATATATATATATATATATATATATATATATATATATATATATATATATACATATATATATATATATATATATACATATATATATTGACATCTAAGCATAGTAGAGCGTAATCGTGAAAAATGTAATTATAGGTTACATTATTAAATTTATCTCATACATTTGATTGATTGATAACTTGTAGATGTCGAGAAGAACCCGCCAACAAACCCAACCAGCTGATGTACTGGTGGATTGGATCCCAATCTCTTACTATCCCAACACCCCGAGGAGATAAGAACACAGTTAGTTCTTTATAAGAAATATTCTAGGCGTGTTTTAGTACAGAAGAGGGTGAAGAGACAGGATTTCGAGGACTATGGAGTCTCATACTTGTTTGATATCTTCGGATGGGAGGGAGCGTTCGATTTAGGCGGCCCACATATTCATCAGGCCGATGTAGTTGAGTGGATGTCTACCCTTAGGAGGGAGACAGGTAATAAATATAATGAGCTTAGGTTGGTAGGCACGGTCCATGGGACGGACGTGACAATAGATGCTAGAATCCGACGCCAGTTATTTAATTTAGATACGGGGGGTAGGAAACAAATGGTCTACCCAACGTGGGTACGAGTATAAGTCTGAGGCCCAATTGGCCTTTACTGATTTTACCTTGACTGGATAATGGATTAAACAGATGTGTAAAGTGTTGAATCAAACGACTGTCGTTGCGGAAAATTACACTACCTATAATAGGAAGGATTTGTCCCCTAGGTGCAAGGTACTTCATAAGATACTCGTGAAGATTATTATGCCACGAGATAGTAACCTGTCTAAGGTTAGGCACCAGGACATTAGTGTCCTTTACGCCCTTCTCAAGGGTAAGCCCAGACTGTCCTATGCACGGACAGTCATTAATGATATCTGGGCTATGTACGACCTGAGAGAGAGAATGATCATCTCCCACGGATGGTTGATCTCTACATTCCTTGAGGGTATGTATGCACTTTAACCCGAGTCCCTTACTTCTCCAGTCTCGGCAACGTACATTACGACCGCCATGTTCCCCGCTATAGTTTTTAAAGAGGTTGATGAGGGGTTCGAGATATACGACATGGAAAGTAATTAGTCGTATATTTAGAGCTACACTGAGGACGAGAGGGGAGAGAGAGAGAGAGAGAGAGAGAGAGAGAGAGAGAGAGAGAGAGAGAGAGCAAAAGGCCGCGAATGAAGAGGGTGTTCGGCAGGCAATGCACCCATGTAATTGAAATCATACTGACGAGCTTTCGTTGTGCCCGTTAGAAATAACCTTAAATCTAACTATTAGCGTATGGAAGTAAGGGTCGAATACGTAGGGAGTGCGTATGTCATTTGGGTTAATTAGCTAGTTTCTTTAGTTTATTAAAAGTGATTAAATTGTAAAATGATTGAATTGTTTGGAATAATGATTACGTTTAATTATAACTAAAATAATAGATAATAACTAATGGATCGATTAACAAATCAAGTAAAAGACAACCATTCACGGAATCACTACGGCATAAGTTATTACCCAATCGAATTTCACGCAACAATCAGATAGACATAGTTAATTGCGCGGTTTAAATTAATCATATTAGTTTTAATCAATAACTCTCAGCATAGTGCATACAACATTCATTACTTGTCTTAATCCCTAATCTAATGGACTCGGCACAAATAATAACATGATGATGCTTTTACCAACCAAAACACATAATAATCATAACCTAATGCTTATCATTTGAATACACATAAATTGTTCAACAAATCAAATATCCATTAAAACATAAAGTGACAGGTGATAAAGTAACACTTAGCCGTAGATCCTTCGCAAATGGCTATGGAGTTTAGCCGCTCATGGTGTGCTCATCATCAGAAGTGATCGGAGATATCATCATAAGCTTCAAACACCAGCTTCGTACTTGAGTTGTGAGTGCAATCCGGCAGGGCTTCGCCACTTCGTTCAATGATTTCGGGACCTCAAAAACGAGAGCACTCGGCCCCTATTTATAGAGAATGTGAAATTAGGGTTTCTAGGGTTGAGAGCGTGTCTGGATTCATTGGGCGCCACACCAACGTAGGTCTGGGCGTAGGCCAGCGCCCTCCCCTGTGCTGGGGGTATGGCCTGGGCTGTGCTGGAAGTCGTCCTTAACTCTCAATTCTTCTGTTTTGTACCGTAGGGCACTGCAGGCCTGCGCCCCCTCCAGCTCGGATCGCGCTGATTTTTCTCGAGCTGCTTCCGTTTGACGTCTTGACACTGGAACATAATTTTTGGAGTAACAATAATAAAGTTACGAAGTATCGTTGCTTAAAATGATATTAAAACACATAAAATAATAGTCTTCTCAAACCTCCACAACTTAACTCTTGGTCGTCCCCGAACAAGCCTTAGGAATCAGATCTAACTATGTACCGGCATATATTAGCATCATGTCTAGAATTTCTAAATTAAGCTAGCCTTCACAATAATGTGTTAAAACGTTTATTATGTTAACCAAAGACATTTTCAGTTAAAATATATTCTTCTTAGAATCTATATAGTGTATCTCATTTTTGGAAATCACCCTTTTAGCTATAGGTTACGAAACTTAAAAGACATGGGTCTTTTGACCATCTATTCCCTCTATGCATGTTTTTGACGAGATTTTATTTTAAAAAGCCATGCTTATATCTTATAATTTTCTAACTCAAGTTATCTAGTTGGTCCATGTAGCGAGATTTAGGTCAATCACTCCCAAACCAGATGGTTTTAGGGGGATTAGGCATGAGTGGTACCCCAAGGACTTAATTTTCGAACCATCTAAAATATAATTGAGCCGCTTTTGAGGCTAAATACGTTATTAAACTCTTTCCCTTATTGCAAGAGTTTTCCAAAATCTGTTGACACGTTACTTATATTTAAGCCCTAATATGCTTTAACCTACTTGAAATTGCCTTACATAATAATTTTTTTACTATTATTACGAATCTTTTCTTAATTATAGAATATCCTATCAACACTAGCTAATTCCCTTGTACATGTATTTTTCTATTTATCATTATCTTCCACGGCCTGATCGGCAAACAAGACTCAAACTGGGGGAGATATGGCAGACTATATAAACATTACAAAACTAAATAACGACTTGGCTAAAGATAAACATTAATAAAAGAAATACAGTGCACACAAAACTAAATTAACTAAATAAGAGTGCAGAATATAAAACGGAGAACAAGGAAGGATAGTACCCGATAATCAAAATGGAGGAGGAGGAGGGCCAAAGACGCTGCTGAAGAAGTCTACATAAGGACCGTGATCTGCGGGATCTTGTGGTGGAGGCGGAAATAGGTGGATAGGGATCTGGTCTGACAAATCATGAATGCCATGCGCCGGATAGCGCTGATAAGTATCTACGGCAGGGTCATAGGACTGATAATTGGGCATGGTATAATGAGAGTATGACTGATATGGCATACCGGCTACGGAGTCCTCGTGATGTTGGACTCCCTCCTAGTATGCCCAATTCTGGTGCTGGTTATAGGCATTCTGATATGCTAGTGCCCTCTTTCCATCCTGGATCCTATCTACTCGCTCGTGTAAATAATCGACCGTATCGTAAATATGGGTCATCCTCCCGTTCATCTCATCTAGCCTCTGGATCACGTCCTCTTGGAAGTCACCATGACCCACCACTAAGTCATCTAACAGCCTCATAACGCGGCTAAGATCAACATCATCATTGCCTTAGCTATGCGAGGCAAACGCCCCTCTGTTCGGCTTTTCGTGCCGAACCTCCGATTCATTAGCGGCCTTCTGCTCTCTCTCCTCTCGTCCTTGGTGTAACTCTCAATATACGACTGGTTTTTCTCTTTGTTGTAAATCTCAAAACCCACATCAACTTCCCTAAAAATCACGGTAGGGAACATGGCGGCCGTAATGTACGTCGCCGAAACTGCAGATGTAAGAGACTCGGGCAAAAGCGCACCCATCCTCTCGAGAAATTTAGAGTTCAACCATCCGTGGGGGATGATTGTCCTCTCATGAGTATCGTACATTGTCTATATATCGTTCATTACTGTCCATGCGAAGGACAATCTGAGCTTCGCCTTAAGAAGGGCGTATAGAACCGTGATATCTCTATTCCTGACCATAGACAGGTCACTATCACGAGGCAAGATGTTATTCACAATGATCTTGTGAAACACCATACACCTCGGGGGTCAATGCATTTCGGCTATTGGAGGTGTAGGATATCGTTTCCAAGAAAGATGGAATATAAACCTTACTTACTTGCTCCATCCACTCTCCCGACCAAGTCATGTCGGTTAAGGCCAACTGGGCCTCGCATCTGGACTCATACCCACGTTGGGTAGACCCTTCGTTGCCTACCCCCGTATCTACATTAAACAATTGGCGAAGGATTCGTGCATCCATCACCACGTCCCTACCGTGGACAGTTCCAATAAGTCTCAAATCATTATTCGAACTCCCCGTCTCCCTCCTTAGGGTCGACATCCACTCTATAACATTGGCCTGATGAATCACAGGGCCGCACAAATCAAGCATGCTCTCCCACCCCATAAATTCAAAGAGGTATGGAATCCCATAATCCTCAAAGTCTGCTCTCCTAACCCTCTTCTCGACTAACACCTTATTCGAGTATTTTTTTTATATAAGAATAAATGTGCCTAACTTCCTCGCGGTGTTGTGATAATAAAAGGTTAGGGTCCAATCTATGGGTACGTTTACAGAATGAGATCGTTGACGTGTTCTTCGTGACATCTACAACTTTATCAACCAATCCAAAATGTATGTGATGAATCAAATAATGTAACCTATAATTACATTTTGCACAATTACGCTCAAATTAAAGATGCATATATGTATATCCACTTTTTACGCTCAATTTAACACATCTCAATTATAGTCTATAATTTGCCATTATTTTAAGCACTAACATATATCATGTATCAATAAAATCCATCTAGCACATAAAATTAACTTTCTAGCTAATTACCCAACTTTATAATTCATACATTATATGCATATTTAGTCAACCAAGTTTATAAATTAAATTATTTCTTAGAAATTAAATATGGCAAATTAAACTATAATTATCAACTAACATATATCTCACCATACATAAATCAAGGTTATCATCAAAATCATGCAATTTCACATACTTTGGCTCTAAAAAGTCAAAATCACCATGAAAACTCCATGGATGACCATGATGCTCAAGCTTTCATTTTGCTCAAAAAAGTATGAACTAAGTTGCATATTCTCAATAAAAACACTAAACTTGAAGATTGGAGACTTAAAATGATAAAAATCTAGCTTTTTGCTTCACCCACTTCTTCACCCAAAACCCTTCAAAGTGGATGAAAATACCCACAAGGAAGAGTTTTTTAGCCTAAATCTTTGATATATATATGATAATGTAGGTGTTTAGGGGCTTAGATTTGCAAATTTTAGCACGAAAAGGACACAAAAATGGGGTAGCCGCATACAAGCCGTAGAGAGAATGGGTTTAGGGTTTGTGAAAAATTAAGAAGGAGGCTGAAATAAGCAATTTAACCTTGTCGGGGGGTAGCCCTGCGCCACCCCCCATGCGCCCAAGCTTCTGAAAATTTATTTTTTACTTGTTTTTGGTACGCGGGGGCAGCATATCCTTCTTATTTGTAATGAAAAATGTGGTCTAAAAATTTGTGGGGGCAAAATTAATTAATTAATCATTTTTAGAACACTACCCTCCCCAACTTAGACCTTTGTGACGTCCTCGTCACATTTGAGCACTATAATCACTTAATAATTTAACATAAATTGGTACCCATTCCTTGTTCACAAATACATTGCAGTTAACTCAAATAAAATTAAATTCACACTTTTTCTCATTAAAATAAAATCATCACACCACACTTTAAAAATTAAAAACAAACAGCCAAATAAATAAAGTACGATTACAATTCGGAAATTACACCACACCAGAAACTAAACAAACCATATAAAACTTAATGTTTATCACGCAAAAACCACCACATATTCAATAATTAATTAAAACTGTTTCGGAGGGATGACAACTTCTTCTAAATCTCTCACTGTCATCTGGATGTTTGTGAGCCAATCCGAATGCACTTGGAACAGCTTCTCATGTTTCTTTTGCTCCTATTGCAACTTCTCAATATTCTGCGCCAAGTCCTTGTTCGCGTTTAGTATACTACCCATGACATCTTTCAGTATATTCATTTGGGATCTCAGTAGGTCTTCGGTTGTCATTCTTTTCCATGACCGTTCATCCTCTTCGTCTTCTACCTCCATTCTAGCTTTCCCTTTGTTGTTTGGTCTTTCCTCAGAGTAGTCGTGGGCAATGAATGGGATCATGGGTACTTTTGAGGTTTTAGGGCAACGGATTTGGCAACCTAAATGGTTTCTCTCGAAAACTAGCCCTAACATCGTAAGTTTAGTAAACCATATCTCATTGGGCTTAAGGTACTTAATCGGCAATTGTTCTAACACCGCTTTCTCAATAAAAAAAATAATTCGGTTAACACCGCTTTCATCCCTTGACCCGTGACACTACACTCCCACAAATTTTCCATTATTATATACCCTAAAGATATGATCGGGTATCCAGTTATTAAAGCATGCACTAACAGTACTTCCTAGGATCTAACAACAGTAGTATCTTGGTGTCTGGGAAGTAAGTTAAACATATCAAACTTCCAGAGCACCTTAGCTAGCGGACATAAGTCCCCCCTATTAAAGTGTACATAACCTCTCACTTCCTCCATTGACATCCCAAATACTGTACCTATCATCACATCCCATTTCTTAGACCACCCACCAATCTTTCTCGCTCTACCCCCTGAAGGTCCAAAGATGACCAGAATTCCCTAGGCCTTGGAATATCTCTATCTATACCAAATTCGTCACAAAGGATATTCCAATAGACAGTCACCTTCTTATTTCCTACTATTCCTGTGAGCTCAAAGTCGTGGTCCTCATATCCGTCTGTTTTCCAAATAATAGCGAACCACTGTTGGATCAGACTAGTGTGGATATATGGGAGTTCCCATTGTATAGCTCTAGCCCATCCCAATCTCTCAAAACACTCTAATATTTCATAACCCTCAAAGTCGGGTTCTTTTAAGGTCCTCTCAATGTGAAACCTAGGGGGCTTACCATTGTTAGTGTTCGGAGGGACTACGTGAAATTCCGCGTTAAGGGGTTTCTCAAAGCGGACCTTCCTAGGGTCAATCATTCTCATCCTAGGGGTATGGGTAAAATGGGTAATCGGGATGATTACCATTAGCATGATATTGGTTTGACATATACAATTAAACGGAGAATTACGGTATTAAATTTGGGTTTTGTAAATAATTATGCATGAATAATGAAAACCCATTTTTGTTTTAATGAACTAACCTAATTCTCACCGCCAATCGTGAGCCAAATCTAATCCTATAAATGCATGATTTAATAATATTTAAATTCAATCAATTAAAAATAACCTGTAGACCACACTTTTTTAAAACATAAAATAAAACATATTTAGAAAAACTAGAAATTTTTAAACTTTTTCATAAATATTATTAATTAAATAAATATATAAAATTATTATTAACCCATTTTCATAAAAATAGTGCAAACTCCAAAAAATTTCATTCCATGCATGATCTAAATCAACTAAAACGCGCGAAAACTAAAAAAATAGGGCGTTAAAAGGAGTATAGCTTTCTAAATCTTGCAAAAGAGTAGCGTTAGATTGAAGATTGGAAGTAGAACGGACGTTTTTTTGTAAGGTTTTAGGCTTATAAAATCGCAAAACCGCCGCTCTGGATTCAGTTTGTAGGGATTATGTTGTTTGGGACGTATGGTTTTGCTTTTATAATATTTTTAGCGCGTTTGGGCTTGGTTGGACGTAACCCTGCGCCCCCCCTGCGCCCGGGCCTCCGGATTTTTGATCTGGTGCACGTGCTTATCTGTAAACCCTATTTCTTCAATTTTTAATATTTTTACGGGTACTCTCCCCAACTTACGCTTTTTAAATCGGGTTAAATAAATTGGTCTTCATGCTTATAATTCTAATTTTGACGTGGGGCTCCCAAAACTTAATCATAAAACCTAAAATTTAAATTAAATCTAAACACAACCGAGTTTAGGAGAAAATTTCCTTCCCAACTTAGTTGGGTACACACAATTAACACACAAACAAATAAACACATTTAAAACAAATAAAATCAAATAATCAACGTACTCTGGGTTGCCTACCAGAAAACGCTAAGTTTTACGTCTTCAACCAGACGTACTGCTCCTATACTAATTAATTTACTTTTGGGTTTTCTAGTCTGATGAGTTCAGAGACTAGCATGTTATTGGTGGCCCATTGAACATATAATTTAATTCTATGTCCATTGACTTTAAATGGTTCACCACCTTTTGGATCTTGAATTTCTACCGCACCGTGCGGGTAGACTTCAGTTACGATATATGGTCCTGTCCATTTACTTTTTACTTTACTGGGAAACAGTCTAAGTCTGGCGTTAAACAACCGGACTTTGTTTCCCTTAGTAAATATTTTATTTTTAAGAAGTTTATCGTGGAAAACTTTGGTTTTTTATTTATAAATTTTTGCGCTTTCGTAAGCTTCTCTACGAATTTCTTCCAATTCATTTAATTGGAATTTTCTATCAACACCGGCATCGTGAAAATTAAAATTAGTATTTTTAATTGCCAAAATAGCTCGGTGTTCCAATTCTATTGGAAGATGGCAAAGCTTACCGTACACAAATCTATATAGGGACATAACGATTGGTGTTTTAGATCCGGTTCTATATGCCCATAGAGCATCCTCTAGTTTTCGTGAGCAATCCTTTTGATCCGGTCTTACTGTCTTTTCGAGGAGTCTCTTGATTTCTCTATTAAAAATTTCGACTTATCCGCTGGTATGCGGATGATAAGGCGTTGCTATTCTATGATTAACTCCGTATTGCTTAAGGAGTTTGACAAAATGTTGATTTTTAAAATGTGACCCTCCGTCACTGATGATAACTCGAGGGATATCGTGTCATGCAAAATTATTTGCTACAACAAATTTACACACAACCAGGTTATCGGTAGTTCGTGTAGCTTCTGCTTCCACTCACTTGGAAACATAATCTACTACAACTAAGATGTATTCGTACCCAAATGATTTAAGGAAGGGTTCCGTAAAATCAATACCCCATACATGAAATATCTCGACAATTTGAATCGGGGTCATAGGCATTTCATCCCTTCTTGCAATGCCACCAGTTTGCTGACATCTTAAACATCGCTTAACGAATTCATAGGCATCTTTGAATATTGTGGGCCAGAATAACCCACACTGCAATATATCCGGTGGCCAGTTTTCTTTGCACTAAAATGGCCACCGCATGCATGTGCATGAAGGTGTTTAAGAATATCTTCATGTTCAGAATCAGGGACACATCGTCTCATGATTTGATCTGCTCGTATTTTAAATAAATCAGGCTCATCCCAAATATATTGCCTTGCTTGAGCGTAGAGATATTTTCTTTGCTGTGAGTTCCAATGCTCTGGCAATCTTCCTGTTACGAAATAGTTAACTAAGTTTGCAAACCAGGGAATTTTGGATACTGATAACAATTGTTCATCAGAGAAGTAGTCCCTGATTTGATCAGTTGAATCTGTTGGGTTTAATTGAAGCCTTGATAAGTGATCGGCAACAACATTTTCTGTGCCTTTCTTATCCTAGATTTCTAAATTAAACTCTTGCAATAGAAGGATCCACCGAATCAATTGTGGATTGGCATCCTTCTTTGCCAGTAAATGCCTTAAAGCACTATGGTCGTAATACACAATTAATTTTGCCCCCCAAATATATGATCTGAATTTATCTAGGGCAAACACTACGGCTAATAATTCCTGTTCCGTAGTTGTGAAATTGATTTGTGCCTCGTTAAAGGTTTTACTTTCGTAGTAAATAACCACTGGCTTTTTCTCAAACCTTTGACCTAATACAGCACCAACTGCGTAGTCACTCGCATCACACATGATCTCAAAAGGTTGAGACCAATCTGGAGATTGTAGAATTGGAGCTTCAGTTAAATTTTATTTAAGCTTCTCAAATGCTTTCATACAAGCTTCATCAAAATTAAATTCAACATCTTTAGATAGAAGATTGCACAATCGCCTGGAGATTTCACTAAAGTCCTTAATAAAATGCCGATAGAAATCAGTGTGGCCTAAAAATGATCTTATTCCCTTCTCATTGGTGGGAGGTGGAAGTGAATAAATTAATTGAACTTTCGCTTTACCTACTTCCATGCCTTTTTCGGACACGATGTGACATAAGACTACCCCTTCTTTTACCATGAAGTGGCTTTTCACCAAGTTAATACTAGGTTGGTTTCAATGCATCTCTTAAGGACCTTCTCTAGATTCCTAGACAATCTTTGAATTTTTTATCAAATATGGAAAAATCGTCCATAAATATCTCAAGAAAACCACCCACCATATCTGAAAGGATAGCCATCATACAACGTTGTAATGTGGCGGGTGCATTAGATAGACCCAATGGCATCCTTTGGTAGGCAAAGGTGCCGTATGGACAAGTAAATGTGGTTTTTTCTTGATCCTCTGGATGGATCGGAATTTGATTATAACCAGAATATCCATCGAGAAAACAGTAAAACTTCTGTCCCGCTAACTTTTCCACTATTTGATCTATAAAGGGCAGTGGAAAATGATCCTTGGAAGTAGCGGAGTTAAGTTTTCTGTAATCAATGCATACTCTCCAGCCAGTTACAGGGTGAGTAGTTATTTTTCCTTCGTCTTTAGTGTCAATCACTGTAATCCCAGACTTTTTGGGTACAGTATGGGTTGGACTAACCCATTTGCTATCGGATATGGGATATATGATCCCAATGTCCAGTCATTTTAACACTTCCTTTAAACTACTTCCCTTAGATTAGGATTCAGTCTACTTTATGCATCTCGTGTTGGTTTACCTTCTGGATCAGTAATGATTCGGTGCATACACAAAGTGGGACTAATTCCTTTTAAATCAGCAATAGTCCATCCTATTACTTCTTTATATTTGACTAATACTTGCAGTAGAGCTTTCTCTTGCTCTTTAGTCAAATCTGATGAAATTATGACAGGTAAAGTGTCATTCTGACCTAGAAAAGCGTACTTTAAATGAGCGGGCAACTCTTTCAATTCTAGAATAGGAGGTTGTTCTATTGAAGGTTTTGCTGATTGAGGTAAATCAGAAGGTAATTTTCAGTCGTATGGGTCCACGGTGGTTGTTTCGCTTCTAATGTGGATTCCATGACTACCTCTAATTTATCACACTCAGTAGAATTCATTTTGCTAAATCATGTTCAGCAAAGAACAAGTCAGTGGTATCTTTGGTATTAATTGATGAGCCATGTTGCTGCGTAAGCTCGTCCACCATATCAATCAGATAACACTTTGAATCAATAACAACATCATTCGAAGTATTAAACACGTTCAATCTTAACTTGCGATTACCAAATGTGATATCTACGGTTCCCATCCTACAATTAATTTGAGCATTAATTGTGGCTAAGAAAGGTCTGCCTAAGATAATAGCTGGTTGATTATCTCCTATTGAACTCTCAATATGCAGGACTAGGAAATCAACTGGATAACAAAAGTCTTTAACTTTAACTATGACATCTGATAAAATACCTCTTGGGCATTCGGTTGAGCGATCTGCCAATTGTAAAAGTTTGTCAGTTGTCTGTAACTGATCTAGATCATGTTTGTCAAACAAATTTTCAGGCAATATAAAAATGCTAGCTCCAAGATCAAGTAATGCCTTTTTAATCTGCACATTACCTATGGTCACTGGAATCAAGGGTGATCCAGGATCTTTAAGATTTGGAGGCAAAGAACTTGAAACCACTGCACTTAATTGTTCAGTTAAATTGATCTGCTTAGGGAGCGAGACCTTGAACTTTCTCTTTTGTGTGCAGAGATGTTTTAGAAATTTGGCATAAGAGGGAACCTGCTAAATAGCCTTGATCAAAGGAATATTAATCTTAACTTGATTAAAAATCCCACAGATCCTCTGGTTGTGAGCCTCTTTTACCGTAAGGAGAAGATTTAGGATTCTCTAAAGCAGCCGGATAAGGAGGAGGAACTGAGGTGTCCTGATCCTTAGACGCCTCCCTAACTTTGGGAGTTGGAATATCTGCTTTAATTGGTTCCTTAAAAGTGACTTTCTTAGGAACCTCCTTTTTTGAACTGAGGTGTCCTGATCCTTAGGCATCTCAATCTTATTATCTACCTCTCTACCAATTCTTAAAGTGGTTACCTTCGATACCTCATTTACTTCATTTATTTCAAGTTTCATATCTTTACCGTGATGAGCATGTGAAGGATAGGAATAGTATTGCTAGGAAGCTTCCCTTCTTCACATCTTGTGAGTGACTTAGCTATCTGACCCATTGATTTGACTTATAATATCACTCATCTTAGCTGCAGAAGTAGAACCATATTGATAGTCTCTTTTTGGTGGTTCATATCTAGGTTTAGATTGATGATCGGTAGGCTGATCATTCTCCCATCGGAAGTTAGGATGATTTCTCCACCCCGGATTATAGGTATCCAAAAATGGGTTATCCCTTTCTTTATGAGCTCTAAAACCGTAAACTTCATTAGCGAATTCCTCAGTGGATTGAACTATTGGACATGCTTCGGAATGATGAGATGGATCACCGCATGTGACACAGTTAACTAATATATTAGGGTTTGAAATGAAACCCTTCATCAGTTAATCCATTTTCTTACCTAATTCTGAGATCTCACTATTAACCTCACGTTTCCAGGCATTATCTATGCCCATCACTTGAACTCCTATGCTGTTTTTAGAACCAGCTTGAACCTTGAGACCTTTAGTGAGTTGATTCAACAACTCCCAAACCTCATCGTCTTCTTTAGTTAAAAATGTGTCTCCCGTGGCAGCAATAATCATATTACGACTCTCTTGACTCACACCATCAGAAAATGTTTTGATAAGCATCCATTTGGGTACTTCATGATGTGGACAAGCTCTTAATAACTCATTCATATGATCAAAAGCTTGGTAGAATTGTTCACCAGGTTATTGTTTAAATCCGGTGATTTCTTTTCTTTTCTCGGTAGTTTTACTAATGGGATAGTATTCGTTAAGAAACTCTCTCTTCATTTGATCTCATGTCGTAATGCTATTGGTTGGTAATGATACAAACCAATTTTTCGCTTTCTCTTTCAACGAGAAAGGAAATAATCGAAGTTTTAAACCGTCGGTGGTTATACCTCACACATGGTTTGCTTTACAAATAGCCGTTAACTCAGCTAAATGTTCGTATGGTTCCTCACTTGGCATCACTCGGAAGATCGGAAGAATTTGCAATAACTGAGGACGAACTTCGGGTTCGTTCTCGTTTTCAGGAGAACGGATCGGAGACGGGTCGGGCACATCACCACGGCGGTAATGTTACTCAACCATACGTCTTTCTTGCTCACCCATCCTAGCGGCTATAGGCTCAGGTTCTTCTTGTTCACGATTTCGTGGCGAAATCAAAGGATGTTCTAAATTAGGAATTTCTAAATTGGGAATTTCTTCCTCTTGTTCGTTTAAATTCTCCGTCATTAATTCTTGTGGTTTTTGAATCCTAGCAGTCTTTCGGTTAGATTTAGCTGCTTTTTCGATTTCGGGCTCGAATTGTAGCGGCAATCCTTTGGCCCATCGACGTGTGTGCATAAACTATTTAAAGCTTTTAAATTAAATTACCTAATTAAACTAATTAAATTTTTTATGGTAAAATAGAGGACTGCAATTACCTTTTTGAATTTTTTTTGAATTTTTATATGATTTTTAATAATAATAATTAACGACTAAATAACTAAACTAAAAGTACTTAAAAACTTAAAACTTAAAACTAAGGCCAAAACTAATTTCTAGCCCTAACTAACGTTACCACTCCCTGACAACGGCGCCAAAATCTGACGGGCCGTCGTTGTGACCCGTTAAAAATAATCTTAAATCTAACTATTAGCGTATGGAAGTAAGGGTCGAATCCGCAGGAAGTGCGTATATAATTAGGGTTAATTAGCTAGTTTTCTTTAGTTTATTAAAAACGATTAAATTGTAAAATGATTGAATTGTTTGGAATAATGATTAAGATTAATTATAACTAAAATAATAGCAAATAACTAGCGGGTCGATTAACAAATAAAGTAAAAGATAAACCATTCACGGAATCACTATGACATAAGTTATTACCCAATCGAATTTCATGTAACAATCACATAGACGTAATTAATTGTGCGGTTTAAATTAATCGTATTAGTTTTATCATCAAGTTCTTTGATACAGACGTACAGATCAACTCTTTCCTTTTCAATCATTTTAAATTTTTCCATGCTATCAATATTCTCAAAGTGCACAACTCATAACGTTTTGTAAGATCAGATAGCTCAGATTTCAATGAATCCGTAGTCTTATTTGCCATGGTTAAACAACATTTAAGATTAGTATTCGCATCATCAATCTTAGCTTTTTCCCAAAGAAGTTCTATAAACAGATGATGTTCATGCATCCATTTATCATGAATAAATTTCGATTGAACCTTTTCTGCTTGAAGTTCGTTATTAAGATCACACAATTTGGCATTCAACTCATTAACTTTATTGCAAGATTGAATATCAAGATAAGAATGTATCTTATGTCCTGACGGCTCAACATTCGCCTCATTCGTAACTGTCATTTGCTTCTCAATGAACGACATCTTTGACACTTTATGCTTGATTAGATCTTGAAGATTACAGATTAATTTGAATATTTGAACAAAACAAGTTCAATGCTGATGGAACTCGAGTCAAAATAAAAATAAACTCAGAAAGAATAAAAATCAACTATTAAAACAAAGTCGTACTTAAAGTAATAAAATTTTACTAACTCGGACAAAAAAAAACAAAAATTAATAGAGAAAAAATCATCAAACTTGGTAATTTTTTTTTTTTAACAAAGTCGGACTTAACAAAAAATTCAATGTTGGTCTGAGACTTAGTTTAGGAATGAGTAAAAGAAAGAAGAAAATAAATAATTTGTTTGTTTTGTTTTTGTTCTTTTTAATAGGATAAAATTAGGAAAAACTAGGAAAAAATAATCTGAGTGTAGATAACTGTAAGACGTGCAAAGATAAGAGATTTTGAATTAAACTAAGTGTAGCGTTACTAAGTTAGAAACAAAGATCCGAGATTTATTAAAAACAAAAAAAATCCGAAAAAAAGAAAAATCCGAGATTCGTAGCAATCACAAAACAATTTGGGATTTACTATAACATCCAAGATTCAAAAAAAATCTAACATCCGAGATTTACTAGCTTTTAACTTAACAAAAATCAGACTTAAAAACTTAAAAAAACATCAGAGATTTGAAAACTTAAAAAAACATCAGAAATTTGAAAACTTAAAAAAAACATAAGGGATTTGAAAACTTAAGAAAAACATCAGAGATTTGAAAACTTAGGAAAAACATCAGAGATTTGAAAACTTAAAAAAACATCAGAGATTTGAAACTTAAAAAAACATCAGTGATTTGAAAACTCAAGAAAATTATCAGAGATTTGAAAACTAAAAAAAACATCAGAGATTTGAAAATCTTAAAAAAAACATCAGAGATTTGAAAACTTAAGAAAAACATTAGAGATTTGAAACAAAATTTGAAGTTCCAAGATTCTTTTGAAGAAGACTAAAATGAACAAAACAAAAAAAAATATACTCGACTTAAAATGAAATACAAATTTCCAAGATTTCTCAACTAATGGACCCACCCAACAAAAGAAATTAATATTTTGTATGCGTTAAAAAAATAAAGGAGACGAACGAGTTAAAAAATCGAGAAGAACAATTAAAGGTAGAGGTTGCGAAAATCACAAAGTCCAAGATGAAAAAAAATTGTGAAGAACTCAAAGTAAAAATAATAATAATATCGGAAAAATAAACATAAGTTCGGAACACTAGCAATTGAGAGTCGAAAAATTAAATCATCAAATCGATAAACAGTAAAATCGATTTTGACCGTTTTCTAAACCAATCGAAAATAATCTTTTGGCGTTGAACCACCTGTTGGTCCCAATATAATCAAGCATAAATGATAACAATGAACAAGATGAATAAATATAAATATAGGCAAATGATTAGATTAAACCTTGAATGATGAACAATGATGAACAAAGAATTTTCTCTCTACCAAGCACGACAGCTACACTCCTTTTCACCTTTTTCTTGCTTGAGTTACACGCAAAAAACCCTAGGAGACCCTTTAAATACTAAAACCCTAAAAGGTCAAGCCTAAAGACTCAACTAATAAGCCCTTACAAAATAAGAACATAAATATTAAATTATTACATAATGAACCCTAGACTTGATTACAATAAAATAAGTCTAACAATAACACGTGAACCGGATGTTGTTTTATTCTTTTGGGGTTATCAAGGAGAAGCACGTGAAATGTTTGTCAAATATGTTTTGGGTGAATGAATTTTCATGTAGCACATTTTTAAATACTTTGTTTTTGGGAGATCGAGATACTTTGGTTGTTTTGCTTATAGTAGATCTTGATGCTTATTTTGTTGTTTTGAATATCAAGATACTTTATGTGGTACATCGGATGTTATTTTGATCACATGATTAGGATATTGATCTTATGATTATTATTTTGAATATGTTTTATGAATTTGTGTTTTATAAATGACATCTAGGAACTTTAAAGAAATAAAAAATTATAAGCAGTTATCTAGTAAAATTGTGAAAAAAAAAAAGATTGTCATGTAAATGTGTTTTATAAATAAATAGCATCATATTTTTTTTATAATGTTAAATAAATTTATTATAATAATGATAATTTAGTCATTTATCAGAATTAATTTTCAATTTATTTGACAGATATATACACCAAACAAAAAACAACTAGGAATGGAATTTGAAATCCATTCCTTTCCTACGAACCAAACATGTGACAGTTTTTGGAGTCAGACAGATTTCATTATTTCTAGAATTTCATTCCTTTGACAGATTCAATTCCTTCAGAAAAATATTCCGTGAACCAAACAGCGTCTTAGTGACGAAAAAAATTTGGTCACTAACAGTGAAAATATGGTCACATATGGTATTTAGTGACCAAAATTTGGGTAGTCACTGTTCGTCAATAAAGGTCCGTCACTAATTTTTGATAGTGGCCAAATATGAAACTGGTCACTATATGGTGACCAAAATATAGTGGTCACTATGGTTGTGACGACTAAATTTTTCACTGAATGTTGTCACTAAATTGTAAAAGTCGTCATTTTATTAGTGACCAACTTTAATGACCAAAAAGGTGTTACTGATTGGGGTTAATTGACTCTTTCTGTTAACGTCCATTAGAAACCAAAATAGTAGTCACTGAGTTAATACATGAGACTAAAAAAAGTAGTTACTTATATAGTATTAGAGAACAAAACATGTGGTCACTGATCTACTACCAGAGAGCAAATAAAAATGGTCACTAATTTACTATTGAAAACCAAAAAAAGTGGTCACTATCTTACCAATATTAATCAACAACTGGTCACAAAATTTCTACTAATTTTTAATTTGTAATAATTAATAATATACTTATTTGTAACAACTAAAATCTAAATATTTGTCTCATTCACATTAGGTAAAAAGTTTTCATACATAATAAAAACAATATTACTTAATATTAGTAAAATCATTTCAATACAACCGAGATAACTAACAAAAATAACATTCACTAACATAATCAATCAAAAATAACATTTACCAAGACAATTCAACAAAAAGAACATTCATCAGGATAATCCAAAAAAACTAGCATTCTAGATGTTTGATTATGTTATGACTATCAAAAGCAATAACCATCCAAGGGCGTCAAATCGTGTATATATTGTATGAAGATCACTGTAAAAATTATAAAAAAAGGGCCTATTATGAAAAAATCTACATGTTTTCATGTTTTTGCATTTTCGTCCCTCCATGTTATTTTTTTCCATAAAAGTCCTTAAGTTAGTTTTTTCTTTTTGGTTTAGTGAAACTTGGACATTAGAACCAAGGTTTACAGTTTTTAAAAACCCGATTTACTAATTATAACAGGGTTCTAATGTCCAAATTTCACTAAACCAAAAAGAAAAAAAGTTAACTTGAGGACTTTTTATGAAATAATAACATAGAGGGACGAAAACGCAAAAAATGTGAAAAAGTGTTGGTTTTTTCATAATTGATAGGACTATAATTTTATGTGTTTTCGGTATCGTTTAAGGCACATTTTATGCACCTATGCTTCGTAACTTCCATAATTTTACTCCCAAATAGTGTTTCAGCGTCAAGAAGTCAAATGGAAGCAGTTCTCGAGAAAATTCAGCGCGAAACGAGTCGGTAGGGGCGCAGACCTGCGCCACCCTACGCAGCAAAACAGAACTATCTGGAGTAGGAGAGAACTTCCAGTGCAGACCGGCATAGCCCAGACCGTACCCCCAGCGCAGGACAGGGCGTAGGCCTACGCCCAAGCCTACGCTTGTGCGGCGTGAAAACCCTGCAGACGCATTTTTGAGTCCAAAAACCCTAATTTTCATCTCCTCTATAAATAGAGGTCGATGGTTGTCATTTCGAGGGCTCAGAAAATATTAAATAGAGCAGCGAAGGCCTGTCGGAATTGATTCATGAGCCGAATACGAAGAAGGTGGAGTGCAACCGTCCGAGTTTACAATTGTTCTTACAATCATTCTTGGTGAAGAACGTACGATGAGTGGCTAAACCACCATAACCGTTTACGAAAGATCTACGACTAAGTTTTACTTACTTGAATGTCATTTTATGTATTGATGTGTTTTACGTTTCTTGGATATTTTGTGTACTACAAATGATATACATTTGGTTTTGATTATGAGTAAATAGTTTAATTGGTAAAAGCAAAATAGTTCATAGTGATATTATTATTTGTGTCGAGTCCATTAGTTTAGGGATTAATACAAGTAATGAATGTTGCATTTGCTATGCCGAGATTTATTAGTTAAAGTATTTACGATTAATTTGACTAAGCAATTGGTTATGTCTATGTGACTGTTGCATGATATTTAAGTGGATAAAAACTTATGCCGTAGTGATTTTAAATGGTTATCTTTTAATTCGCTTTGTCAATCAATTTGTTAGTTGTGCGCCGTTGTTTTAGTTATACTTTAGTCGTAATCAATATTCCAAACAAATCACTCATTTCACAATTTAATCGCTTTTAATAAACTTAAGAAACTAGCAATTTAACCCTAATTCACATACGCAGTCCCTGCGGATTCGATCCATACCTCTCTACGCTAATAGTTAGATTTAAGGTTATTTCTACGGGTCACAACAACGGCTCGTCAGATTTTTGTCGCCGTTGCCGGGGAGTGGTAACGCTAGTTAGGGCTAGAAGTTAGTTTTGGATTTAGTTTAATTTTTAAGTACTTAGTTTAATTATTTTTTGTCCTTAATTCCTATTATTAAAAATCACATAAAAAATAAATAAATTATTTTTTTTTTCAAAAATTTAATTGTAGTCCTCTACTTTAACACCAAAAATATAATTAGTTTAATTAAGTAATTTAATATAAGGTTTTAGCAGTTTATGCTCACACGTCGATCGGCCAGAGGATTGCCGCTACAATTCGAACCCGAAATCGAAAAAGTAGTTAAATCTCACTGAAAGATCGTTAGGATACAAAAACAATAAAGATTAATCATGGATAATTCAAGCGATCAGCGGAGGCATGTGGAGGACGATTACGAGCAAGAGGAAGAGATTCCCACTTTCGAGGGTCCGATTTCACCAAGAAATCGCGAGCAAGAAGAACCGGAGTGTATACTTGTTAGGTTGGGTGAACATGCGAGAAGGACGTTAAGTCACATTACCGCCCTGGTGATGTGCCCTACGGTTTAAAACTTCGACTATTCTCTTTGTCGTTAAAAGAGAAAGATAAGAATTGGTTCGTGTCGCTACCTACCAATAGCATCACAAACATGGGATCAAATGAAGCGCGAATTTCTCAATGAATATTATTCCATAAGTAAAACCACCGAGAAAAGAAAGGAAATTACCGGGTTCAAACAAAAACCTGGTGAACAATTCTACGAAGCATTTGATCGTATGAATGAATTGTTGAGAGCTTGTCCACATCACGAAGTGCCTAAACGGATGCTTATTAAAACATTCTTTGATGGTGTGAGTTAAGAGAGTCACAACATGATCAATGCTGCTACTAGAGGCACATTTTTAGCGCAAGAAGGCGATGAGGCATGGGAGTTACTAAATCAACTCAGTAAGGGTCTCAAGGTTTAAGATGGTTCTGAGAATAGCATAGGAGTTCAAGTGATGGGCGTATATAATGCCTGGAAACGAGAGGTTAAGAGCGATATTTCGGAGTTAGGTATGAAAAGGGATCAACTGATGAAGGATCTTAATGCAAACCCATGTGTATCTATTAACTGCATCACATGCGGTGATTCCTCTCATCATTCCGAAGCATGTCCTCAAGTGCAACCCACTGAGGAGTTTGCTAACGAAGTCTATGGTTTTAGAGCTCACAGGGAGACGGATAACCCATTTTCGAAAACTTATAATCTGGGATGGAGAAATCCTAACTTCCGATGGAAGAATGATCAGTCTACCGATCGTCAATCTAAACCTAGGTATGAAGCACCACGACGAGAATATCAATATGGTTCTACCTCTGCTGCTAAAGACGAGCGATATTATAAGTCAAACCAACGTGATTAACCTCATTTCTAAGTGGAAACGGACATGACTTCTTCACAATTCTCGGAGTTCGCGGAATTTATGAAACAACAATCAGGACTAAGACCATGGAGCTTCTAAACCAACAAATTGGTCAAATAGTTGAATCACTCACGAGACGAGAAGAGGGAAATCTTCCGAGAAATACCGTCCCCAATCCTTCACATGCTCATGGCAAAGATAAGAAGCATTAAGTAAATGAAGTATCTAAGGTGACTACCCTGAGAAGTAGTAGAGAAGTAGATAATAAGATTGACATGCCTAAAGAGCAAGAGGCAGAAGAGGATACCGACACTGAGGTCGTATATGAAGAAAAAGAGGATCCAAAGAACGAAGTTCCCAAGAAAGTCACTTTCAAGGAGCCGATTAAGGTAGATATTCCAACTTCCAAAGTTGGGGAGGAGGTTAAGGATCGGGACACCACAGCTCCTCCTCCTTACCCTGCTGCCTTAGAAAATCCTAAACCTTCTCCATACGGCAAAAGAGGCCCACAACCAGAGGATTTGTGGGATTTGTTTCCAGTGATTAGTCTCTAGTTCTGTGCCTCCTAAGCTAAAAGATCATGGATCACCATTGATTCCAGTGACAAGTGGCAGTGTGCAGATAAAGAATGCACTACTTGATCTTGGAGCTAGTGTTAATATTCTACCTGGAAACTTGTTTGACTAACATGATCTAGGCCAGTTACAGACAACTAATATAATCTTACAGCTGCCAGATCGATCAACCAAATGCCCAAGGGGTATTCTATCAGATGTTATAGTAAATGTTGAAGATTTTTTACTATCCAGTTGATATATTAGTCTTGGACATAATTGGAGACAATCAACCGGCTATTATCTTAGGCAGACCGTTCTTATCAACAATAAATGCTCAGATTAATTGTAGAACGGGAGCTATAGATATCACTTTCAGTAATCCTAAAATGAGATTAAATGTGTTGAATCCTTCAAATGCCACTTCAATCGATTCAGAGTGTTATCTAATCGATATGGTGGACGAAGTTGCGCAGCAGCATAGTTCGTTAATTCACACCAAAGACAGTACTGAGTTATACTTCGCTGAGCATGACATAGCTAAGATGAATTCTCGCGATTGTAACGAATTAGAAGTAGTCATCAAATCCATACTAGAATCAAAACAACCACTGTGGACCCATAAGATTGAAAAGTTACCTACTGATATGGCTCAATCAGCAAAACCTTCAATAGAATAACCACCTGTTCTAGAGTTGAAGGAGCTGCCAGTTCATTTAAAGTATGCTTTCTTAGGTCAAAACGACACTCTTCCTGTCATAATTTCATCGGATCTGACCGAAGCGCAAGAAAAAGCGTTACTGTAAGTGCTAGTTAATTATAAAGAAGCAGTAAGATGGACTATAGCAGACATAAAAAGAATTAGTCCTACTTTGTGTATGCATCGAATCATTACCGATCTAGAAGCTAAACCAACACAGGATTCACAAAGGAGACTAAATCTTAATCTAAGGGAGGTAGTTAAGAAAGAAGTGTTAAAATGGTTAGACGCTGGGATAATCTACCCCATATCTAATAGCAAATGGGTGAGTCCAACCCAAACTGTGCCTAAGAAATCTGGCATCATAGTTATTGACACTGAAGATGGGGGAAAGATAACTACCCGCCCTGTAACTGGATGGAGAGTATGCATCAATTATAGGAAACTAAATTTTGCTACTTCCAAGGATCATTTTCCACTACCATTTATAGATCAAATTGTCGAAAAGCTAGTAGGTCAAAAATTCTATTGTTTCCTCAATGGTTATTTGGCAATAACCAAATCCCAATCCATCCAGAGGACCAAGAGAAAACTACATCTACATGACCATATGGCACTTTTGCGTACTGAAGGATGTCGTTCGGTCTATGTAATGCACCTGCCACATTTCAGCACTGTATGATGGCTCTCTTTTCAGATATGGTGGGTGGTTCTCTTGAGATATTTATGGATGATTTTTCCATATTTGATAAGACATTTGAAGACTGTCTAGCACATTTAGAGAGAGTCCTAAAGAGATGCACTGAGACTAACTTAGTCTTAAGTTGGGAAAAGCGCCACTTCATGGTGAAAGAAGGCGTAGTTCTGGTCACATAGTGTCCGAGAAAGGCATGGAAGTGGGCAAAGCAAAAGTCCAATTAATATCCTCACTTCCACCCCCCCCCCCCCACTAATGTTAAAGGAATAAGATCATTCCTAGGCCACACTGGTTTTTATCGTCGATTTATTAAGGACTTTAGTGAAATCTCAAGGCTCCTATGTAATCTTTTAGCAAAAGATGTTGAGTTTAACTTCGATGGAGCATGTATACAAGCATTTGAAAAACTTAAATCGAAGTTAACTAAAGCACCAATTCTACAATCTCCAGATTGGTCTCAACATTTTGAGATCATGTGTGATGCAAGTGATTATGCAGTAGGTGATGTGCTTGGCCAGAGATTAGAGAAGAAGCCAGTGGTTGTTTATTACACATTTAAAACCTTTAATGAGGCACAAATAAGTTAAATGACGACGGAAAAAGAATTTCTAGCCGTAGTAATTGCCCTAGATAGGTTTAGATCATATATTTGGGGGGCAAAAGTAATTGTGTACTCGGACCACAGCGCATTAAGGCATTTATTAGCAAAAAAGGATGCCAAGCCTCAACTTATTCGGTGGAACCTTCTATTACAGGAATTTAATTTAGAAATTAGGGACAAGAAAGGCACAAAAAATGTTATTTCCGACCATCTATCTAGGCTCCAAACTATCCCAACAGACTCAACTGATCACATCAGGGACTCCTTCCCTGGTTTGCGAATTTAGTTAATTACTTCGTATCAAGAAGGTTGCTAGAGCACTGGAATGCACAACAAAGAAAATATTTATATTCTCAAGCAAAGCAATACATTTGGGATGAGCCAAATTTATTTAAGATAGGTGCAGATCAAATTATGAGACGTTGTTTCCCCGATTCGGAACATGAAGATATTCTTAAACACTGTCGTGCATATGCATGCAATGGTCATTTTAGTGTTAAGAAAACTGGCCACCAGATATTGCATTGTGGGTTTTTCTGGACCAAAATTTTTAAGGATGTATATGAATTTGTAAAAGGATGCGCAAGATGCTGGGAAACAGGTGGCATAACAAAAAGGGATGAAATGGCCAGGACCCCAATTTTAATTGTTGAAATATTCGATGTGTGGGGGATTGATTTATGGGACCATTCCAAAAATCATTTGGGTATGAGTATATCTTGGTCGCGACAGACTATGTTTCCAAATGGGTGGAAGCAGAAGCTACGAGAACCAATGATAACCGGGTAGTTAGCAAATTTTTAAATAGAAATATCTTTGCACGCCACGGTATCTCTAGGGCTATAATTAGTGACGGAGGGTCACATTTCAAAAATCAGCATTTTGCAAAACTCCTTAAACATTATGGAGTTACTCATCGAATAGCCACGCCTTATCATCCGCTAACTAGCGGACAAGTTGAGATTTCTAACAAGAAAATCAAGAGAATCCTGGAAAAAATAGTGAGACCAGATCATAAACATTGGTTACAAAAACTAGAGGATGCTCTATGGCATACATAACTGCATTTAAAACACCTATTGGTATGTCTCCATATCGACTTGTTTACGGTAAGTTGTGTCATCTTCCTGTTGAATTAGAACACCAAGCTCTGTGAGCAATTATAAACACAAAATTTAATTTTCATGATGACGGTGTTGATAGAAAATTCCAATTAAATGAACAGGAAGAAGTTCGTATAGAAGCCTACGAAAGTGCTAAATCTATAAAGAGAAAACCAAGGCTATTCATGACAAAATGCAGAAAAATAAAATATTTACCAAGGGAAACAAGGTTTGGTTATTTAACGCAAGACTTAGACAGTTTCCGGGTAAATTAAAATGCAAATGCACAAGTCCATACATTGTAACTGAAGTCTACCCACATGGTGCGGTAGTAATTCAGGACCTAAAAGGTGGTGCCCCATTCAAAGTCAATGGACATAGACTCAATTTATATGTTCAATGGGCCACCAATAATATGCTAGTCTATGAACTTATAAGGTTAGAAGATCCGAAAGTTAGTTAGGCTAGTATAGGAGCAGTACATCTGGCTGAAGACGTAAAATTTACCACTTCCTTGGAGGCAACCCAAAGAACTTTTTGGGTGTGTTTCTGGAATACCTCACGAGACAACACTCATCCACTCGGGATACCGAGGGGTTTAACGACTTGTTGCATGTGCTAAGTGCAATCGTTATTCCCTACGAAAAGGTGTATTATTTTATTTTATTTTATTTTAATAGTATTTAATTTTAAGTTTGTGTGTTAGTTTTGTGTAACCAGCTAATTTGGGGAGGATTCTCCTCTCAAACTTAATTGTTTTTAGGTTTAACTTAAGTATAGGAAGCATCACATCAAAAATTAACACTTTTTGAGTACGCACGATGAATTATTTTAACCCGATTTAGTAGTGTAAGTAGGGAGAGTAAGCATAAAAATTCTAAACACTGAGAAATGGGTTTATAGACTTGTATGCGCCCTAGATTAAAATTCCGGAGACCCGGTGTACGGGGGGTGGGGGGGGGCTGCCCTACGCCTGACGCGCTAAAAATCTTATAAATACAGAACCCTACGCCTCATACGTCATAAATCCAAAAAACTCGATTACAACGACGATTTTCGATTTAAAAGGCTTAAACCCTCTCAAATAACGCCCTTTTCACGTCAAATCTTCAATTTGTTGCTATTGTTTCTAAAGAATCAATAACGTATACTCTTCCTAACGCCCCTAGTTACATTCTACGTTAGTTTATATAGATTTATCATGCATGCATGGGATGAACTTTTTGGGGGTTACATTGTTTTTCAATAAATAAGGGTTAAATATATTTTTATATATTCATATCATTAACATGGATATATTTTTGCAAAAGTTTTAAGAAAATTCTTAGTTTTTTCTAAATATGAATTAATTTTAAGGATTTTAAAAAGTTTTGTCTATAGGGTTATTTTTTAATGTTAAAATTTTTATTATTAAATTCATGCATTAATAGGGTTAGTTTTGCCTCACACTGTTGGTGAGAATTAGGAATTAGTTCGTTAACATGAAAAAGGGTTTTTAATTATTCATGCATTATTCGTACAGGAAACCATATTTTAATATCCTATTCTCTGCATATTATAATTGTAGATGACGAGCCAATACAATGCTAGCGGCAGTCGTAATGCGAACACCCGTTTTACCCGTATCCCTAGGATGAGAACCCATAATCCTGAAAATGTCCGCTTTGAGAGACCACTCAACGCGGAATTCCCAGTAATTCCAGCAAACACTAATAATGGTGAACCACCCTGATTCCACACTGAGCGAACCTTGAAAGAAACTGATTTTGAGGGGTTTGAGATTTTAGAATGTTTTGAGAGATTGGGGTGGCCAAAAGCGCTACAGTGGGAACTGCCCTATATCCATACTAGTATGATCCAGTAGTGGTTCATCACTGTACGGAGAGCAGACGGGTATGAGGAGCATGATTTTGAGTTAACGGGCATGGTGGGAAATAGAAGAGTGACATCTCTAGGAAGAAGCTTTGTGAGGAGTTTTCTATAGATAATGATATTCCACGGCCTAGAGAGTTTTGGTCACCTCTTGGTATTCAGGGGGTAGAGTCCACAAGATAAACGGTTGGGCTAAAAATGGGTGGGAATGATAGCCATAGTTTTTGGGATGTCCATAGAAGATGCACGAACCTATATTGGTTTCTATATGGGAGACTTGTGCCAACTAGCCAAAGTTCTGTGGAATTTTGTTATTTTTAACTTGCTTCCTCGATACCAAGACACGACCACCGTTAGACCCCAGGAAATCCTTTTAGTCCATGCACTTATGACAGGATACCGGACTATATCTCTAGGGTACATTATAATGCAAAATCTATCATGGGTTAGGGAACAAATTATCCGCATTTTAGGATGTTGACCGAGCTATTCATTATAGAGAAGACAGCGTCGGAACAGTTACCGATAAAATATTTCAATCCGAATGAGATATGCTTCACGAAGCTTACAATGTTGGGGTTAGTGTTTGAGAGAACTCACTTAGGTTATCAAATTCGCTGCCCAAAACCTCTAGATTAACCCTAATCCCATTTGTTGTCTCGGAGTACCCGGTTGAGGGAAAAAACAACAAGGGAAAAGCTAGAATGGAGATAGACGAGGATGACGAGAGGCCATGGAAGAGAGTGTCGACTGTGGATTTGCTAAGGACTCAGATTAATGTTCTGAAAGATGTCATGAGTAGCCTGGTTAACAAGAACAAAGCTTTGCTCAAGGACATCGACACACTTTAAGCGGGACAAAAGAAGACTTATCAAATGTTTGAAGTGCATTAAGATTGGCTTACAAATCTGCAGTTGACGGTAGCTGAGCTTGAAGAAGCCGTGGTTCCTCCGAAGGAATTTTAGTTTTTGCAAAAATATGTGGTTTGAGTGTGCAACATTAGGTTATTATTTGGTTTTTAGTTTCCAATGTGGTTTCTGATTGTAATCGTACTTTATTTTTTGGTTTTTTATATTTAAGTGTGGTGTGAAGTTATAATTAAAAGTTGAGATAATTTTAGTTACTAGAATTTATTTTTGAGCAAGGATTGTGTACCGATAAATCTCTCATTCTTAAGTGATTCTAGCATTTTAATGTGACGAGGACGTCACAATGGTCTAAGTTAGGGAGGGTAGGTCCTAATAATGTTTTGATTAATTAATTTAGCCTCCACAAAATTTTTTAGACCAAATTCTTCACCACAAACCAGAGGAATATGCTGCCCTACGCACCAAAACCAGTAAAAAAAAATCAGATTTATGAAGAGCTGGCCGTAGGGGGCGCAGGGCTACGCCTAGCTTATGCCCCATCGAGCTTAAAAGGCAGATTTCAGCCTTTTTCTTCATTTTCACAAACCCTAAACCCCTTTTCTCTACGGCTTGTGTGTGACTTCCCCATTTTTGTGACAAAAATTACAAATCCAAGCTAAAAAAACACTCATACAATCATCTATAACAAAGATCTAGGCAAAAAAATCATCTCCTTATGCGTATTTTCATCCATTTGGAAGGTTTTAGAATAAAGAAGTGGGTGGAGGAAAAGCTAGATTTCTACCATATTTTAGCTTTCAATCATCAAGGTTAGTGTTTTTATGGTTAAAATGCAAGTTATTTAATACTTTTTGAGCAAAATGAGAGTATGAAGCTTCATGGTCATCAATGGAGTTTCCATGGTACTTTGGACTTTTTAGAGTCAAAGTATGTTAAATTGCATAAATTTAATGATAATCTTGAGAAACGTATGATGAGTGTAGGTCCCAAAAAGGTTTCCCTAGTGTATTGTTCTAGTCTGTAGAGGGGGGGGGGGGTGAATACAGCAAATTAAAACTCAACACACTCTTCTCAATGTTTGTGTAAATTATCAACAAGTGTTAATTACAAACAAGCTTGAACTGCGGAATGCTTCAAGCTGAGATGACGGAAACAACAGATGTTTAACTAATCTATGACACACTCAGACTAGACACAATGAATACACTCACTAAGTTGAACTCACTGTTTACAAGACACAGATGGACAGCTTGAATAAGAACAACTTGGACACACGTTACTATTTTATTCAAACAGACTTGCATGCATGAAAAAACAGACTTCTATGCTCAATCTGAATTTCGCACTCTTAGTTTTCTCACATTCCTTAGAAGCTTCCTTTTATACTCTCACTGAGAATCTCAGTGAAGCTTCCTCATTGGACAAGGAGATAGTGGGATGTCTTTTAAAAAAGACAAAACAACTTTTCTGGACATTTTGATAAAGCAGACTTGTCTCTACATGACAGAATCTTTGTCTTTTTCTTTTTGTCTCTGTTGCAGAAGCCTTTAACTAAAAGAGGAATGTCAACTTTGAACCTTTCATCTTCTGTTAAGGCCATTTTGATATAAGAAATGGTCTGTCACCAATTTCAGATATCCCTTTGTCTTCATGTAACAGAGCAGCATAGGCAGCTTTTGCAGCTTCTATTTTTCTAGTTTGTCTTTGACTTTGTAACTGATCTTGTAGTCTAAAACAATACATGAGGACATGGAAACATATTCCATAAAGTGTTTAGCCTGTTCACAAAGAACAGGTTCTGTTCCCAAAGAACAGAACACTTAGTATTTGTCCAAGCTGCTAAACAGGATAAAGCAGCGTAGACAGTTTATGTCCAGCCTGTTCAACAGAATAGAACAGCTTGGGCAATCTGCCTTAGTTGCAACAAATGCAACAGGGTAAACAGCTTTGACTTATATTGCAAATCACTTTTCAGGTTTCAATAAGGCATTAACAGGCCTTAAATTATACCTTCAAGTGCATCAAACAAGTTTGATTAAAAATCTCCCGCTAAGATGTAGAACAGGTTTGACTGAGGCCTTTTTGTGCCTAACAATCTCCCTCTATTTGCAATAATCAGTCTAAGCTGATTCTATCAATAACCACTATATATTTTTACAATACACTTTGCTGAAATAAAATTACAACATTTAAGTAAAGTAAAGGATCAGTTTATATATACTGATTTTGATTACAAACAACATATGTTCTTATAAGAGTACAACTAATGTACTAATGTAGATTACAACTGATGTAAAAGAAAAATTACAACTAATGTAATAGAGTACAACATATGTACATAATGAAATTCAACATGTTGGACTGTTGATGGTGGGAGCAAGTAACAGCAAGCCTGTCCAACTGATGGACAGCTTCCATTGTTCATCTACTCAGCAGCAGATGGACCTTCAAGCTGTGGTGGTTCTTGTTCTTCGAACATTTGCTCAAAATACTCCCTGGTTTCTTCAATTTCCTCCGTTTCATTTCTTAGGAACATGAAGTTGGGATGTTGAAGCTCTCCTCTATCATGGAACCCTTCAAGCTGTTCCCAGATAGCTGCTCTCCATCTTACAGATTTTTTTAAAGGAGTTCGCAAGTGTAAAAGCAATGAGCTGCTTAAGACTAACCTTGTGTAGATCTGATGCTCTCTGGAAACACTTTTTCTTTAATAGGGGATCTACAAAAGATACCCCAAGCTCAGGTTCCCCTATCAGCTTGTCTTCCTCATGTTCCACTCCCCTAGGCATGCTGTGATCTACTCCTTTGATCTAAACAGCTACATCACCTTGATCAATCATTATCAAGAGTTCTTCCAGCTTAGTATCCTTTCTCCTCCTCCTGGACTTTATCTTGGGTTCAACCACTGAGGTACCCTTAATTTATTCTTCTGGAATCAGGCCAAGATTCTTCACTCTCTCCATTAATGTTTTGACATATGCCCTGACAGTCTTAGCAGTTTCAGACTTAGACTGGCTCAGGGCAACTGCCAATTCCACCCATTCTCTGAATCCTATTTGAACAACATCAGTACATTCATATGCTTCCAGTTCAGGACCTTCAAAACCCATTCTGGTTATCTGTAGTTTCCACTGTTTGCCTTTCTTTGAAATGGGAACAGCTTTGAAAATTGTCTCTTTGTCAAGCCTTCTGTTTGCAACATCAAAGAACTTCTTTGTTGCCAAGTTGTCAATGTGAATCTGGGCTCTTGCAGAGGAGGATGCTGGCTTAGACTTGGTCATAGAGACCTGAGCACCCTGTTCTTTCTCTCCTTCCTTCTCAACCAATGACCCTTTGGCAGCCTCTACCAGTTTCCTTTAGCTGTTGTGGTTGGAACCGCTTCAGGTTCCTCTTCCTCTTCTTCTTCTGTTTGCTCTGGTATTAGATGTCTCATTCTGCTTAGCCTGTCCCCAGGAATGGATTCCTAACCCTTAGATGATGCAGGGTTTGGAGATCTAGCCTGAGTAGGCTGAGCAGCTCAGTTGATTGAGAGACATCCACAGTAGGACTTGTTTGTGAAGCACCTGCTGCTTGACCTATAGATGCTGATTTCTCCTTAGAGGGAGATGAAGATTTCTCCCCCTTAGACTTGGTCTTTGAGGCAGATCTCCTCTAGCCCTTTAAAGGAGATGGCACATAGCCTTCAACACTGGGTCTGCCTGAAGAAACGAATTCAACAGGCTAAGCAGCAGTTTTGGCAGCAGGTTTGGGGCCAACCATGCTATGCACTAAGAAAGCCAGGTTGTCCTTCACCTCTTCAAGTTGGGCAAGACAGGTTTGAAGAGAAGCAGATTGGGAAGTTGCAAGAGATGATAGCTGAGAGATGGCTTCCCTATCAGAAGCTGTGAACAGGATACTTTAAAGTTGTGCAAGATTTAATTCAAGAGAATCTTAAATATCATCAAGGTTTGATGACACAGAATTTCACAAAGAGACTACTAAAGTGTTCAAGCTGGCCAACGTGGAAGGAAGAGAATTTGTGCAAGTATTTAGGAGAGTTGAAAACTATTGGGAGACAGCTGCCAGAGATGACACAGAGTCCTGTTGAGTAGAAAGAATGGAGGAGAGGGTAGTGGAGAGTGTTTGCAGCAGTGCAGTGAGTGCAAAAAGATGTGAGGACTGATCAGGTTGAGGAGGAGGGGTTGGAAAGGAAGTCTTGAACGAATCAAAAAATCCTTTTAGTTGTGCAGACATAGAGTCTGAGATTATGGAAGGTAGGGAGGTCATGGAGTTTTCCAAATAGCCAACTTTGTTGGTCAGCAAAGAAAGCTGATCCTTCAAAGGATGATCTATGGGAATGGAGGAGTGTGTGTGGATTGTTTGGATTGGCTTGATGGTGAAGAATGAGAATGGGATGATGATGAGGCAGGTGTTTGAGGATTTGTGAGGGAAGGTAGGGAGACTTTAGAAAGAAGTTCCATAGCCTGGGCATATGTGAGATGACCCAACTTGGAAGGGTCAAGAGATCCTTCAGGAGTGGCTATATATGCATTTGGGGAGCAGCCTCACCAGAGGTATGGTCCATTCCCTTTGGTTCATCAGCTTGAGAAGATGATCCTTTAACAACTATTGGGTGTACAACAAGCGCATCACTAGGAGCAAAAGTTGGAGGATGATCTGCTGGATGGTCTATTCCAGCAGCTTTGGCACCTCTTGCTGACTCAGATGGTGTAGGAGAAGTATGAGGTGGAGACTGTGTTGACTCAGTATGGAGTGGAGTGAACTCTTGTCTTTTAATACCCTCAGCCTGTTGGGAGGCTGGGATAGTGGATGTGGTAGTCTCCATTTGTACAACTGGTTCCTGTTGGGAGGAACCAGAAGGTCTAGGCTGCCTTTGGGTGGAATCTTGTTGGAGTGAAGCCTGCTCCAAAGGTGCTGAACCTTCTCCCAAAATAGGAAAGGCAGCATAGGTTGCTTCTTTTTCAACTGACTCCTGTTGAGAGGGGTCAGAGGGGCTAGTTTGGGTAGATGGTTTCTTCCTAGCTAAGGATTTTCTTCTTGAATATTGAGACATTGTGGGGGACTGAGGAGAAGTAGCAGGAAGTTGTGTTTGGACTGGTGGTGACACTGGGTCGGAATCAGGGCGGTTAACCTGTTCTATGGTCTCAGGTGCCACAGAGGCACCAGCCACAAAGGCTTCAGGTTTAACAAATGAACCAGGGTGAGAGTTCTGCTCCCCCTCAGCTACTAAGGCTGATCTGTTAGGCACAAAAAGGCCTCAGTCAAACCTGTTCTGCATCTGAGGGGGAGATTATTAATCAAACGTGTTGATGCTTTTGAAGGTTGAATTTAAGGCCTGTTATATGCCTTATTGAAACCTGAAAATGATTTGCAATATCAGCCTAAAGCTGTTCTATATGTTGCATGTGTTGCAACAAAGGCAGTTTTGTCCAAGCTGTTCAGTCTGCTGAACAGGCTGGACATAAACTGTCTACGCTGCTCTTTACTGGTGAGCAGCTTGGGCAGTTTTCAAGTGTTCTGTTCTTTGTGAACAGAACCTGTTGATAGGCACAAAAAGGCCTCAGTCAAACCTGTTCTACATCTGAGGGGGAGATTTATAATCAAATCTGTTGATGCATTTGAAGGTTGAATTTAAGGCCTGTTATATGCCTTATTGAAACCTGAAAATGATTTGCAATATCAGTCTAAAGCTGTTCTATATGTTGCATGTGTTGCAACTAAGACAGTTTGTCCAAGCTGCTCTGTCTGCTGAACAGGCTGGACATAAACTGTCTTACGCTGCTCTACCACTGTTGAGCAAGCTTGGCATTTTAAAGTGTTCTGTCTTTGTGAACCAGAACCTGTTCTTTGTGGAACAGGGTAAACAACTTTATGGGANCACTTTATGGAATTTGTTTCCAAGTCATCATGTATTGTTTTTGACTACAAGATCAGTTTACAAAGTCGAAGATAAAGTGGAAAACAGAACTGCTCAGCCTGCCCACGCTGTTCTGTAACATGAAGACAAAAGGATATTTGAAAAAGGGTGACAGACCTTTTTCTTATATCAAAATAGGCCTTTACAGGGAAGAAAGACGCAAAGTTGACATTCCTAAATTAGTTAAAGGCAATGCAACAGTAGACAAAGTAAAAAGACAAAAGTAATGCACATGTGAAGACAAGTCTGCTTTTCAGAAAGGTGCAGAAAAGGTTATGTTGTCTTTTCAACAATACTTTTCCTTTTTCATTATGGTCCAATGAAGATGTTTCTCTTAGATCCTCTAAGTGAGTATAAAAAGAAGCTTCTAAGGACAGAAAGAGGCGTGAAGAAAGCTAAGTGCTTAAAACCAAGAGTGAACGTGCAAGTGTGATCTTCATGCATGCAAGTCTTCTGTAAACCAGCATCTGTGTGTCTAAGCTGTTTTACCTAAGCTGTTCCTTAAGTCTTGTAAACACAGTGAGTGCTTCTTAGTGAGTGTATTCATTGTATACTAGTTCGAGTCTGTCTTAGACTAGAAAGCATACTGTTGTATCTGTCATCTCAGCTTGAACTATTCCGCATTCAAGCTTGTTTGTAATTAACAAATTGTTGATAATACATACAAACATTGAGAAAAGAGTGTGTAGTTTTTAAATTGCTGTATTCACCCCCCCTCTACAGCTTATAACTATATACTTTGGGAACCTCTCGGGACCTACACTTGTGACTTCAATATTATACACAATCTCCACAGTACCAGTTGTTTTGTTAAACACCCGTTTGTTTGGTGAGTTTGGCACATAACCTAGGAAGTATCCTTCGTCAGCCTTTTCACCAAACTTCGGTTAATGTTTTGTTCTTAAAAGAGTGCATGGTACCCCAAACGGTTCGAATCCAGTTAAGTTAGGTGGCCGTTTATTCAAAATTTCATAGCATGTTTTGTTCAAAGATTTGACTGTAAGGACTCGGTTTAAAATATGGCACGCGGTATTCACTGCCTCCCCCCAAAACATGGTAGGAAGCTTTGAATCCGAAAGCATAGTCCTTGCAGCTTCAATCAATGTTCTATTTTTACGTTCGGCCACCCCATTCTGTTGAGGTTCATATGGTGCACTGAATTGATGCACTATGCCCTTTGATAGGCAATATACAACAATTACAGTGTTTCTGAATTCAGTCCCGTTATCACTACGAATTATTTTAACCCTTGTTCCGTAGGAGTTCTCCACTTGGTCTAAGAACCCGATGAGCTTTGTAGCCGTCTCGTCCTTCGTACCTAAAAAGAAAATCCAAGAAAAACGTGAGTAATCGTCAGTGATAACTAAGCAATACCAACTACCTCCGATACTCCTTTTGTTGATTGGGCCAAAAAGGTCCATGTGCAACAAATCGAATGTTGAGGCTACGGAATTCTGCTTCTTGGACTTGTGTGTCTTCTTATGCTGTTTGCCCTTCATGCAAGGTAGACACTTGTCCTCGAACTGAAAACTTTTCATGGGCACACCCTGCACCAATCCATTCTTCGTAATGTAATTCATCTTTCTTAGGTGCAGGTGAGCCATGCGTCTGTGCCACAGTACTGATTCCGTCTCTGAAGCTTTGGATAGTAGACAGATTGGCCCCATCGATGTCTCCGGCTTGTTCATATCCAGCATGTACAAGTCGTTCTTCCTTGGCGCCCGCATCAACACCCATTCTTCAGGAATCTTGAATCCCGGCTTTAGCACTAACGCCTCAGTGTCAGTAAATAACACTGAGTTCTTCTTATCACAGATTTGAGATACACTAATGAGATTGTGAACCAGTTTATCAACGTGATAAACTTGGTCCAACTTGATTGTCCCATTAGTGACCACTCCGGTACCCGTGATATTTCCACCTTTGTTACCAGCGAATGATACGAATCCCCTATTACCTCCCTTGAAGTCTGTGAGTAGACTTCTTTCCCCCGTCATGTGCCTGGAGCAACCACTGTCGACGAACCACTTGTTGTTTGGACCTGTAGTTATCTCCTGCACATGAAAGAAAAGAGGTTAGTTATCACGGGGAACCCAAGCCATGACTGACTTGGTAATACCATTCTCGTCCACATACGTGAACTCTTTCAAGTACCCATCTCGCCTTTCAGGTGACTTGGGCCTTTGAACTGAATTCTGTTGTGGTGCCGAGTGATTTAAGTTCACTCTTTGCCTTGGAGTAGGCATTTGTTGTGGAGCTCTAGAATAATTCCTATTATATGGCATTTCGGACTGTGATCCCTGAGCTCTTACCGGTGCGTATTGTCTAACTGGAGTATGTGACCTAACTGGAGTGTGTGACCTGCTAGGTGTGGTGCTCTTATAGACTTGTTGTGGTGTTGACCTAGATTGATTATTGACATGATTCGGTGAATTTGTCCTAATCACTTCCTTTGGTCCAACCTTAACCGGTGTGTGTTTCACAACTTGTTTGGGTGCGGCCTGCACAGTTTTCTCGGTAGGTTGAGAACTACTGCTGCTTGCCACACTGGTTGAGGGCTTAACAGGTGTTGGGTTCACTGTCTTAGCGGTAACATCGGCTTTCCTAAGTGGACAGTGAGAAGCAACATGCCCCTTTTCGTGACATCTGAAGCAAGACATCTTATCTATGGACTTTTTGTGTGTTCCCTTAGATCTAGGTGTCTCACTAGTGTCTACTTCCTTTGGTACATCTATGGTGTCTGGCTCATCGACCTGATCAGCCCAAGAAATTTTCTGTATTCCTGCAGGTGTTTCACTGGAGGAAGACACAAATTTTACTTTCTTGACCTTGACGGTTGAGTCAGCCACCTTAGGTGTATTTTCAACTATAGGCTCTGGTGTTGGAGTAGGTAGGTCCTCTAAGTCTACTGATTTATCAGTGTTCTCCTGAGGCTGAGGCACATAGTTAGCATTGAAAGGTGGAGAAATTTCATGAAAACCTAGACCAACGGGCTTCTTAGACTGTCTTTGGGCATCTAAGACTTTCCCTAGATTTAGGCTCGAATTCCTAAACTTCTCCAACTTGCTATTTGCCTCTGCTACCTTAACCTTTGTCTGTGCTAGCTCTATATCCTTGTCCTTAACACTTTTTGTCAAGGCCTCTACGTGCTCATACATTAGCTCTATCCTAACACACTGCTCACTGAGTTTGTCTTTTAGAACTACTACGTCTTGAGCATCAGCCTTAAGCTTTTCTTTTAGATCTTGCTTGATATCATTTAGGCTAGCATTTTCAATTTTTAAGTTTTCATTTTGAGCAGTTATGGTCTTATGTGAGTCTAAGACTAGATTTAACCTATCGTTAGAACTAACACATAAAGCACATAATTCACGAAATAGAGAAAAAGACAGACTAACCTTTGAGTTATCAGATTCCACGTTGGCCATCTGAGCAGCAAACTCCAGCACTGTCTGATCATTCGCCTTTTCTACCCACATCGGACTGCTGTCCCCTGTGGTCTGCTCGTCCCCATCACATCCAGTTTCTGTGACTTCAGCCATGAAGGCTCTAGCATTGGACTCAGGATGTGAACTCCAATCATACGTACCATCTAGCTGTCGGTCTGAAGTGACGTTGGATAGTAAACCAGCTAGATTGGCTTGTCCAGATGAGGAACTAGGATGGTATCGTTGTTGGGACTGATTTTGGAACTGTCCCTGATGCTGACTCTGCCCCTGGTATGTCTCTACCTTTGGTCTCTGGCACTCCCTGGCGAAGTGTCCCAGTCCTTGACAGTTGTAGCATTTCACCTTGGACTTATCAAACCCTATCCCCTTGTTATTCATCTGCAGATTCCTTCCAGTTCTCTTAATGAATCTCTTAACCCTCTGGGTTACCATGGCCAGTTGCCACTTAAAATCCATTTCCTCAAGATCATCAGGATCGACCTGATCGTACTCTTCGTCCCAAAGAGCCGGATCATTAATCTTCCCTTGAACACAATTTCCGTATGCGGCCACAAAAGAAGCAAGAAGATTCAGATGTTCTTCCGCCGACTTTGCGCTCATGGGCATCTTTGAATAGCTCTGAGGAGTGGACGCCTGTTGTACTTGAGGTTGCGGTTCTTCCGATCTTCCTAACCCTAAGAACGCGCGATTCAGTGTGTCATCAGACTCTGCTGGTGACGATGTCTCTCCAGTGAAAAACGCTGTAGCAGACTTCGGTTCGGCTGCCGCTGAAGGTTTTGACGTCTTTCAAAAATACATTGCTGGATTCTGGACTTGTTCATAGTCAGTCTCGGTCTTCAGTAGCTCGAAGTGATATGCCCTCAACGTTCCCACTATATCATCCAGAGATTGAGTGTAGTATTTGTCCTCATTCAGCTTGATCATTGCCACGTACATAGCCCATTTGGCTGGTAGGGCATCAAGAAGCTTGTTGTTCTTGTCAGTATCGGTAAACTCAATCCCGTGGCTCTCAAGTTCCATCAATAGATGATAGAAACGGGTGATGATGTCATCCAGTTGTTCATCCTTTAACGCCTTGAATATTGCGAACTGTTGTTTTAACAATTCTGTACGCTTTCTCCGAACTCTAGGATTTCCCTCACACCTCTTCTCTAGCGACTCCCAAAGTTCTTTTGATGTCCTCTGAGTCCTAAATGTGTGTAGAATATCCTGCGGCAACGCCATTCGGATTAGAGAGAAAGCTTTGTTTTCGGCTTCAAATAATTTCTTGTCATCCTCCTTCATCATTTGGTATGACAAGACCTTTTGACGGCCTTCAACTTCTGACACCGGTGGAATATATCCTTTGTCGATGCACACCCACATGCGCATGTCGTTGAAACGAACGAAATCAGTAAATCGGTCTTTCCACCAATAATAATCCTCGACCTTCATCAGCTTAGGCGGGGCGTTTGCCTTCCCGACCTCGTGGTCCATTTCTAGGAATTTCTGAAGATTTGACATCGTTTCGAAAGTAATTGAATTTGAACTTAATTAATTTAATTCGAAACTGATTTAGACTAATTGTTTCGAATCTATGTAGATTCGAAACTAATTAAAGGTAAATCTTTTGGGATTAAATTCGATTAAGTGTTTTAATTCAATTAAACTCGAAATATGTCAGATTCGAAATTTCCTTAGATTCGATGGTCCTTAGATTCGAAGGTCAGCAAACTCGAGGAAATCAGCAGATTCGAAGCACTTATCGAAACTATACTACACTCGAACTAGACTCGAAACTAGACAGACTCGAGACCCTCTTCGAATGAAGCACAAACTCGACACAGCTTCGAAACCTACTGAAACAGACTCGAAAGAAGCAGATTTAGGTTAGACTCGAGACTAAAGTGAAACCCTAATTACCCCTATTAGATTCGAGCGCCGCAAACTCAAAAAACAGTGAATACTTTGATCTTTTAACGATTTTCAGATTAAACCAGTATTTTTCTAACAAAAAATAATGGTTTCGATCAAAAACGAGAAAAACCACAAAGTATTTGCTGAATATTAATTTGCTAAGCTCAAAAACTCGATTTTGAGAGAAAAACCGTCCAGCTAGCGTCAAGAAACCTAGAATGTATTTGATGAACACAAAGAACACCAAGAACACTCCGTAGTCTCTGATACCACTTGAAAGGTCTACCACTACTAGATCTATCTAGACGCGGATCCGTGAACGAGTGCGGAATCCTCGTTAACGGTTAGACGGACAACTCTCAACTACGAAACACGGAGACTATCAGAGGCTGAACGAACGACTGACGAACGATCCTACGAACTGATTCTCTCCGAAACGGACCTAAAGCTGATGATAAACTCGAGATCGCCTTAAGCTTAATTCCTCACGAATTCTGCTAAAAGTCTGATTATATCTCGAGTCTATCCCTAATTATAGACCCTGATTCGAGTCTGATGTGAGCCAAACTCGAATCTGGCCCAAGGCCCATTCGAGTCTGTCCACAAAGACACTCTCGAATATGGGCTCTTCGAATCTAGGGCTACATTCGAATCTATCACAGATTCGAATGTCTACCCTTATGTAATTCGAATCTAGCCAAATCACTTAAACACTTAAGTGCTGAAACTTATGTTTTTACTTATGCTTGAGTTAATCTTTGACCTTTATGTTTGAACTTCTTGTAATATGTTACATCAAGTTCAAACACACAATCAATAACAGTCAAACACATATAAACATATATATCAAAACACTCGATAATTCTCAATACTCTGAATATTATCTAAACCAAAATGTTAGATCGATTAGACCGCTATCGTCACACATGGTGTACCAACAGTTCTACATAACAATTTTATGTTGTTACAAATGGAAACCCTCTAGTTCCAGAAAGGACTGAAGAGGTTACTGATGCAAACCTGAATGATGCTCAGAAAAGGAGTAACCTTGGAGATAAGACAGTAAGAAAACTTTTGTTACTCTAAATCCCCAATGAGATATACATCAGTGTAACAAAAAATGAGACTGCCAAATCCATCTAGGATGAGGTATGTAAGCTGATCAGAGGATCAGACAAAGCTGCAACAAACAGAGGGAGGAATAGTCTGATGACATTTGAGAAGTTCTGGGCTAGAGAAGGGGAACTCTTAGAAAATACTCATTATAGGTTGTAAACCTCGTTAGTTAAAACAATCGGAATGGAGTATCAAAGTCAAACTTGGACATTAATGTCAAGTTTTTGAATGTGCTCAACCCTGAAAGGGAGAAATACACCATGATAATTCAACAAACCAAAGACATAGATGCAATGGACCTACAAATGATCTTTTAGAACCTCAACAAGTATCAACAGGTTGTTCTGAGGAAAATTTCTGAAAAGAAACAAGCCAAGAAAGCAACAACTGATCCTTCAGCACTTTTAGCTGAGAAGAAGTATACACACAAGTCAAAGAAGGAGAAGCTAGTTCTGATAAGCAGCTCATCTAAGCCTGAATCATCGGACTCCTCAATAGATTTTGATATTGAAGATATGAAGAAGCAAATGGCCTTATGGACCAAAGCATTCCAGAAAAAATTTTATCGCAAGCCGACGAACAACAAGCTTCGATATAAACCTGGGTCAAGGAAGTGTGAAAAGTGGGATAAGTATGAGAAAGCTGGAGATAGTAGTGGTAAAAAGTATGAGAAGCACGATGAAAAGGAGAAATCTTTGTCAAAAGAAGAAGAGCCAAAATTCTACAACTGTGGCAAACCGGGCCACTTTGCCAGAGAATGCTGAAAACCAGTGGTAAAGACATCTGAGTACTATACTAGAAAGGCATTGCTGGCAAAACAAAAGGAAGCCGGAAAAGCTCTCATGGAAGAAGATGATCACTGGCTTCAACTTTTCGATGATGAAGACATACTGGATATGGATGCTGTTAAATATTAAATTTCAATCCTGTGGGTTAAATATTTGTAATAGATAGTTGTATTTCATTTCCATGTAATTTCTTTTCTTTAATTTGTAAGTTGTTTCTTTTTTAGAAGTTGAGGGGCATAGTTTGTAAACCCTTCAAAGTTACTTTAATATTTAAAGGAAACCGCCTAGGGTTTCCAACAATCTTTGTCATTATTCACTTTGCAATAGAAAAAGCGGCGGCTGTTTTTACATTTTTCTCTCTGACAATTCGTGCAAAGATATTGTGATTATTCTCTTTGTTTGATCAATTATATTATTGTTTATTGGTGTGAGTTCTAGATTTTGGATTGGGACGATATTATCAATTGGTATCAGAGCCAGGGAAGTGGATTTCAACTGATTTATCTTGGTGTTCATCGCTGTTCTTCGAATATCCTACGGTTTTCCTCGTAAACGCAATTAAATCTTCTGTTTTTATGTGTTTTCGTATTCCATAATCATCGATAATAATCCTGGTATTGATTTCGAGTAACTTTGCTCAATCTTTACAAATTTTTATTGATTATTTGCTGGCAAAGTTAATCGAAAATATTTTTGCCATTATTCACGGTTTTTGCTAATAAAAAATTATAATTTTTGAGTGTTTTAAGTTACTTGTTTTCACAATACTTGTTTATTAATTCAAACCGAGCATTTAGGAATCATTGTCAGCTTTTAAAACACATTTTTATAAACTCTAGGTTTCTGTTCTTCATTTGGAAATGTCAGTTTAATTTTCCAAATTTTTCTAAGTTCAATTTTTGATCCCTTTCTCGGATCTAATTTCAGTTCATCTCGGTTCAAATTTCGGGTGATCCTATCTCGGATAAAAAATTATTTCGTGTCTCACATTAGAAACTCGGTTTTTTCCAAAAAGTACATCCAAGATTCGAATCATCTATAATTCAGATATTCTAAATCTCCTGTTCTTCATTTCTCATTATTTACCCGAACTTTGAATCAATTCACCCAAGATACAAATCCATATGAATTTTGGATCATTCACTAGAAATAACATTCATCCGAAATTCAGTTCCTTCACCCGAAACTCCAACCATCCGAATCTCGCACGGTTCCTCCAACTGAATTTTGGCAAACCCAAATTTTGGATATTCCACCCAAGATATCAGTTTCCACTTCCAAATTTCATAATCAGCACTCACCATCCAAATCATCATCTCTAGAGAAGCTCTTGTCCTTGGATCAGAGAACAGACCACCAGTTCTCTATCCAGAGGAATATGAGCAATGGAAGAAGTGGTTCCTAAAGTTTATCAACATGCAGCCCATGGGTCCACTCATGATCCAATCCATTCATGAGGGCCCCGCTATCTTTTACGCTAAACATCCAACAGTTACAAATGTTGATCTTCCAATTCCAGAAACAAGGGTAGTTCGCGGACCTGAGGATGACAGAGAAAAAGAGAAACAAGCAGCATATTACAGGGCATAGTACCTTCTCTATCATGCCCTTCCCACTGATATTCTCGTCGGTGTTGACAGTAAAATGTCAGGAGAAGAAATGTGGGACGAACTGGAGATGCAAATGCTTGGGGAAAACTTGAATGATAGGGCTAAAATTGAAGAAGCCAAGGCAAAATTCTCTGAGTTCAGGGCCAAGGACGGAGAATCCATTCAAGGCACTTTTACCAGCAACTGCACTGTTCTGAATAAGTTAGACAAGCTGCACAACAAAAAGGAATGAGATGACATAAACATCCAATTCTTATCTTCCCTGGCTCCAGAATTGGCACATGCTAGTAGAGCAATGAAAAGAGCTCTGGAGATCATCGACATCTCCATAAATGTGGTGCTTAAGGAACTCGAGAAATACCAGGACGATGTCAAGGCTCAAAAACAAATGGCCAACACTCTGGCTTCTATGTTGATGACTGTCTTCCAACCTACAAAACCCACAGATTCCCTGGCCTTACTTTCGAACAAGACACCCTCTTGAACCACATTCAAACCCTTCACCCTTGCCCTACTACAACCACGCTGGTTCCTCCTCTCCATATCCATATGCCATACATCAAATGTCTGAGGCTCTGAATGCTGAAGAGGCTGACACTCATGAACAAATGACATTTTTATCGAACCGTCTTTAGCAAAGGTGCTTCTATCATATTAAGACCAATAATCAACTCAAATATGACACTGGTCCACATAGGTATTCTGATGAGAGGAGAGAGGATAGGCGAGATGAAAGGGATGATAGGCGAAGAGAGGAATGGAGGAGAGATGACAGGGAGGATAGGGGCCGAGAGGACTGAAGGAGAGATGATCGTGATGACAGACGTTATGATGATAGGAGAAAGAGACGAGATGACTGGAGGGATTATAGAGATGATCGCCGTTATGAAAGGTGTGACGATAGGAGAAATGATGATAGGTGAGGGTATAATCGCCGTGAAGATAGTCGGGACTCCCGCCGTGCTGAGAAAAGGCGTGAACATCGAGATGACAGAGCTACAAATGATGATCCCAAATCATCTGATGACCGACGTTGTTATAAATGTGGGAAACCTGGTCATTTTGCTCGAGAATACAAGAATCAATTCGAGTGTTATCTGGCGTTTTATGAGAGAAAAGTCGAGCTCCTGAAGAAACGGGCCTGATGCTATGGCCCTGGTAGCTCAAGAAGACTACTGTGTAGATGAGGAATCTGATGATGAAGACGGGAGGGGCAGAAATTGTTATATCGCTGAAAGAATTGAGATTGCTACTTCTTCAGACACTGAATCAGACCAGCCTGTAGAGGGGGAGACAACTTAAGAACCTACAGTCTGTCTAATGGCCAAGTCTGGGGATTCTAAATGGGGTACATTCCTTTTACTTTCACAAGTCGTTAAATGCTAAATTTGTACAAAATGAATGTAAATAGCACACACAATTAGTTGAGTTAGAAACTAAGTACAATGCTAAAAAGGAAAAGTGTGCGAAGGCGGAACAACTGGCCCAATCTCTAAAAGAAACATCCGACACGTATGAGAAAAAATGGCTAAACAAGCATAATTTGGTAAAAACATTTTTATGTGAAAAGCTAATGGCTGAGGATAGGAACACTTCCCTTAAGAATTTTTTTGATACAATCTCTAAGGAAAAGAGTTCTTTGAAGTCAGAACAGTCTGTTCTTAAAAAAAGCTTAGAGTCCTTAAACGTGGAAAACTTAGACAATCAGAGAAAATATAAAATGAGTGAAGAAGAGAGAATAAGTTTGTACTCACCAGATGATGAATTTTTAAAACGGAGTCTGGCTGAACAAAGTGTTCATCTAAATCAACCCAAAGGAACTAGGTTTTATCATTCCAAAGAAGAAATTGGTTTTAAAAATCCTATGTTTTTGGAAAAGGCTGAATCAATTCAACCAATATTTGATGATAGAAGGTATATGGGAAGCGGGTTCAAGACTTTCTTTCTTCACTCATCGGAAGAAATCCTAACCCAAGAGGAGGAGAAAAGAAGTCAAAGTGAAAAAAGGCAAATTTCTTTTAAATATGAAAAGCTAAATGACAGTTATCGTTATAGAGTACCAACTTTAGAGGATGACTTCTTTTGTAGCTATTCATCAGCTGAAATGAAAGCTGAACTTGTTAAACCAATCCCTCATCCTTAAAGTCCTACAAAGGTTCTTCAGCACAAAATAAATGTTTTAGAAAAGGATTTAAGGACAGCTTGTGATAAAGCCTTTGGTTATCGAGAAGCTGTTCTCATTAGCGAGGAAAAATTGGTAAAACAAAGTTTTGAGCAAAGTGTGGAATTAACCATTTTCAAAGAATGTTTTGACGCTATTTCAGAAAGGTTAAATTCTTATTTAAAATATTCAAAAACCTCTCCTCCTGCCAAAGTCCTGCTATGTCACCAGACAAAGGTAAAGCCAAGATTAAAGTTCCTGTAATCATTCTCAAAGGTGAGTGTTCAAAATCTTCAAAAGCTGAGGTCTCAAAGAAGGCTAAGAGTCAATCAAACTTTTCCAAGAAACCCACTCATTAAGGAAATCTCTCTAAATCTAAGCTTTCCGAATGTACTGACTCTCATTGTTTTGTCCCTATAGATCATGTGAGAAGAGTTCCTAAAACAACTATGCAAAAATTTTCCAGTTTTTTCGTGAAAAAGCTGTAATGGCAAGTGTGTTTGTTTCTAGATATAGGTTGAATGTAATCTCTAGAAAAACAATGTTATTTTTCTGTAACGAATTGGTTAAGTTGTTCGAAATATTCATTTGCTGATATGTTTGTTTTATGTCCAACTCGGTTTAGACATCAAGTACCTGAAACGTATAAATCTGTGCCTTATCCTGAAAAACAATTTCGTAAAAAGAAAATTAAAAACAGTGCATTATTGGCCACACCAAAGACTGATTCGTGTATTTTGCCTCAGCCAACACCAAAAGGAAATACAAAACAGGTTTCAAAAAGTCCAAAGCCAAAGGCAACTTCATCGCCTAAGGTTTCAAAGCTAGTTGGATCCAAATACAAATGGATTCCAAAAGGTTCTGCATCTGGACCACACAAAAGTGCAACATGGGTTCCTAGAACTATGAATGTGACATATACTCCTGGAACACCTAACCAAAAAGGACCCATCCTAAGATGGGTACCCAAAGTAATTTAATGCAGATGGTTCTTCTTTACTTCAGATCAAGACCCACACTTCAATGATATGGTTTCTAGTTAACTCAGACTAGGACTCGTCCTTCAGTGAATCGGTCTATGTGCAAATTTAGTATTAAAACCGATTTGATTGGCTTCTGTGCACTCAGCTCAAGACCCGTTCTAAACCCATCATGTTTTCTGAACAACTCGGTTTAGAACACGGTTTGCATGTCAATTTTCTGTTTATTTGTTTCATATGCCTAAGAATCTTCATTGTAATAAATTTTCTTTACAGGGAAAATTCATTTGGTACATGGATTCGGGTTGCTCCAAGCACATGACTGGAAGGAAAGAGTTGCTAAAAAAATATAGTAGAAGAGTATTGTGGAACAGTTAAGTTTGGAAATAATTACCACACTCAGATCAAAGGATACGGGGATTTAGTTCTAAATAATCTAGTCATCAAGGATGTTGACTATGTTAAAGGGTTATCACATAATCTATTTAGCATAGGACAACTCTGTGACAAAGGGCTAGAAGTCACGTTTAGGGCTAAGAACTCTGGTGTTAAGAGCAGTAATGGGAATGAAATTTTAACTAGTTCCCGTAACTCAAACCTGTACACCATAGATGTTGCTAAGCTTATGGTCAAGGATAGTATTTGTTTGTTATTAAAAGCCTCGTCAAAGGACTCTTGGTTATGGCATCGAAGGCTATCACATCCGAACTTCGAAAATTTGAATAAGCTGGCATCGAAACAACTGGTTAAGGGACTCCCAGAGATTCGTTACGAAAAGGACCACTTGTGTGGAGCATGTGAGGAAGGAAAGATGAAGAGGTCATCTCAAAAGCAAAAGCCCGAACCATCATCAAAAAGAGTTCTTGAGTTATTGCATTTGGATTTATGCGGTCCTATGCGAACGCATAGTATAAACGGGAAGCGATACGTGTTGGTTATCGTTGAGGACTACTCACGATATACCTGGGCAAAATTATTGCGATCCAAGGATGAGACAACTCAAGAAATCATCAACTTCATCAAGAGTGTTGAAACCCAACAGCAGCTGTCAGTACAGTCAATCGGATCCGACAACGGCACAAAATTTTCAAAAATTCAGTAGTATGAAGCTTCTTGCAATCCAAGGGCATTCACTATTAGTTCTCAGCCGCACGAACACCTCAACAGAATGGTAACGTCGAAAGACGTAATCATACCCTGGTGAAAGCTGCTCGCACCATGCTAAACTACTCAAAGCTACCTCCGTTCTTGTGGGCTGAAGCCGTGTGAACAGCTTGCTACACGCAAAATGGCTCAATCATCCAAAACCATTTTAATAAAACTCCTTATCAACTCTATTTGAATAAAGTTCCTTATATCAAGTACTTACACGTGTTTGGTTGCAGGTTCTATGTGTTGAACGACAAGGACAACCTCAGAAAATTCAACGAGAAAGCGGATGAAGCGATCTTTATTGGATACCCATCCAATTCAAAGGCATGTCATACATTCAACACTCGCACCAGGACGGTCAACGAGAGTGTGCATATCACATTTGATGAAATGGCTAAACTGGCTCCAGAAGTTGACCAATCAGGACCACACATTACTCAAATGGCTATAGACTATTTAAAACCTACTTCTTTTTCTTCTTCCGACTTAGTTAATTTATTTGATGTGGAATTTATTGGTCCTAGTATTAATTCTTCTTCTGTTTCATCTTCACCAGTTAACACATCTTCTTCAGATTCAACTATTCATCCACCACCTTCATATTCACCAATTCCTTCACCAATCCATACACCATCTACTTCATCATCTTCACCCTCCACTTCATCCACAGAAATCCCTCAAGTTGAATCTACTCCATTAATACCCTCACACATTCTCTCAAACACTATCCTTCTAGAATACCCAACGAAACCTGAATCGGAACCAGTGGTACCTTCACTTGAAACCATCGATCAGAACTCTTCATCCATTCCCACCCTCACCACTGAGTTCCATCACGTTCACTTCTTCCACACGAGACATAATGGACCCGAAATCACCCAACTAAACAAATCATTGGTGATATTTCTACTGGGGTCCAAACTAGAAGGGCGTCTACTAATGAATATCTCTTTGCATCGTTCCTTAGTATGATAGAGCTTGCTCGTGTCGATGAAGCCTTGAAAGACCCCGACTGGATAGTAGCTATGTAGGAAGAGCTCAACCAGTTCGAACAGCTAAGAGTGTTGCGGTTATTTCCCAAACCAAAAGGCCGAGCCATAGTCGGGACCAAGTGGATCTTTAAGAACAAACGACACGACAACATCATTAAGGTGAGAAAGAAAGCGAGACTAGTCGGCAAAGGCTACCAACAGCAAAAAGGCATTGATTATGACGACACCTTCACTCCAGTTGCACGGATTGAAGATATCATACTCTTCTTGGCGTATGCGCCACACAAGGACTTCAAAGTGCACCAAATGGATGTCAAGACAACCATCATAAACGCTGAACTTAACGAAGAGGTGTATGTTGAACAACCACAAGGCTTTATTGATGCACATAAACCAGACCATGTTTATGTTCCAGATAAAGCCCTCTATGGTTTAAAACAGGTACCTCGAGCATGGTATAACAGTCTTTCTAATTTTCTTATTTCTTCCGGTTTTAGTAAAGGTGTGGTGGATACAACTCTGTTCACGAAAAAGGAAGGCCCGCATATAATGCTAGTCCAAATTTATGTAGATGATATTATATTTTGATCTACTGACCATAGGTTTTGTAAGGATTTTTCATCCCTAATGGAGACTAGGTTTGAGATAAGTATGATGGGGGAAATGAATTTTTTCCTTGGATTACAAGTTGATATTCTAATTCAATCAATCACAATAACAAATCATACAATAAGATCAAATATAATTGGAACTAACTGAATGCTTTGATTGATCAAAACTGGGATTACAATACGAAGAACATAGAGAGCACAACTTCCAATGTTTGACCTAGCCGTACAAGAAGAATTATCCGTGCAAAACAGAATGTATGAATTGTACATTTACAATACATCAATTTCCTATTTATATACAAATTCAAAACTATCAAGTAATTACAATTAGACCCCTAGACTTATTATTTTCATCAACACAAATAGTTTCCACCAATCTCCCCCTTTGATGAAAGATAATCATTCTTCAGTCTTTCAGTCCAAGCTTCATCTCGAATCTTCGAATACTCTTTCGGTTCATTAGCCTCCACTCAATCTTCGAGATAAACTCCACTATCATTTTTCTGTCATTCACACTTAGAGCACCCTTCTTTGTTTTTCTCTTCTTATCAGCATGAAGCTTTCCTTTTAATCTAGTTAATACCTTCTGCAACGTACCATCACAATACTAGTTCAGCTCAACACTCCGCATGACTCTCTTTCTTTGCTCTATATCTTTGTAAACAACTACTGTATGTTTTATCATTATCACTTGATACTCTTTCAATTCATCAAAATGTCTGATAAACGATTTGGCACTGTGATATTTATTTTCCTTATTCCTCGCTCAACTCCAATATGAAGATGTTGCTGATATCGTCTTATTTATTCATATATTTATTTAACAATATCATTCTTTTTATACGCTTAAATATATAAGTTTTGAGGTTAAAAGTTCATTTACTTGTCTTTTTTATTTACAGGTTTAATTGGGTACAAGACAAGAAAATAAGATGATTATGTGGGCTTAAAGTGATAAATATGGGAGCATGCAAGCAGGTCCAAAGAAAGTCCGAGATTTGAGCCTCTCCAAGTCCAATACCCAACGGGCCCAAAACCCATATTATAATTTAGGTTTTTTTTTGAATTTCTTGGTTTTTAAAAAGAGGAACCGGAGGTGAGAGAAAGCATCATTGAAATTTAAGAGTTTTATTTTCTTCTTTGGTTGGGTTGGCGGCACAGGAAGAAAAGAAACAACTATCATATTTTTTTGGGAGGCGTGAAAGAGAGGAGAGAGGAGGGAGGAGATTGTTTTTTTATTTTGCTTTTCCTTCTGTTGTTGGGGGCAAAACAAGAAAACAACAATTGTCAATTTGGTTTCTTTATTTTTACTTTGGTGCGCAGGAGAGGTAACAAGAGCAAAACATCAACCTATTAGTTTATTTTTTCTTCTTCTTTGGTTTCATGCGTAGCTAGAAACAAGTACTATTTATTGATTTTTCTAAGTTTATTTGAGTAATTATGTTTAGTTTTATTTGTTATTTATTATTGTTAGTTATTAATTTAATTTTGGGCTAAATTTATTGTATTTGTCATTGATGAACGAACCCTAGATTTAGGTTTAGTTTTTATTATTGATTGAATTTTGTTTATGCCTAGTCGTGAACCTTGAATTATTTATCTTAATAATTATTGAGTAGTTTTCTATTACATTATGTCATGTTCTGAAATTATGACTTGCACGTGTAATTAGGTTTATCTTATCGTTTGCTTGTTCTGAAATTATGACGGTTGCATGCGGTTAGGGTAATCAATTATTCTGAAATTATGATAGATGAAACTGCTTCTCTAATAACCCAGATAAAAGTGTGAGTTCAATTCACCAATAACGAAAGTTAGCGTGTTCTGAATAGATTAGATTATAATCGGATTAGTAGGGTTGATGGTCTATGTTAGCTCGAAATTTCTTAAAAACTCTATCAATCAATTGAACTTTTAAACGAACCAAATCTAGGGGGAGTGATTCAATGATAAATACATTTTAGTTATTTGATTCTATTCTCTTAGTTAGTTATTTAGTAGTCGTTTTAAATTTTCGTTAGTTACTATTAATTGTCATTTTAGTTTGAGTAATATTGTTTACTTTGCCGTGTCAACGGTATCCAAAAAAATCTAAAAACAAAACCCTTTTTTTCTCGTTTGCATTTTGTCCACTTTATTTTTGCTAGAGTAATTTTAATTAGTATAAACTGCATTTTCCATTCCCTGTGGAGACTATCCTGGTCTTACCAGTTTATTGCTATACGATCGGGTACACTTGCCCGAGAGTTTATCGGTCGATTTGGTCAGATTAGAGTTTATAAATTTAAGACTGATATTTTTCGTATCAAGTTTTTGGCGCCGTTGCCGGGGAATGGTTTCCAATTTTACTACTTAGAATTTTAATAACTATCTTCTTTTTATTCTTAATTTTAATTTTACTTTTTTTTTAGTTTAGTTTTTAGTTTTATTTTACTCATTAAGTTTATTTTATTTTCTTTGTAGGTTATTTAGTTTTCTTAGAATTATTTTATTTTATTTTATTTAGTTAGTTTTATAATTATACTTTTTCTTAGTTTAGTTAGTGCATGACCCGTAGATCATCGTCTCAACTCTTAGAAGCGTTTCAAGAGCCTGAACGAGAATTCCACTGTCGACTTCGTCGACGTCAACCACCAACAATCACGGAAGATCCTCACTTGGAGTCTGAATCTGAGGAGGAACCAATGGCTAATGATGATGATACCCCGATGTGGACAGCCCGCGAGAGTGCACCACTAGCTCCACAGTCTGCTATCCGAGTCCCTGTTGCTGCTAATGAAGAAAGATTCAAAATCGAAGGGCAGTTCATCAGCATGGCTCGGGAATTGAATTTTGATGAGAGGTTAAAGCATGATCCTAACCGACACATTAAGTCATTCCTCTCCATCTGTGACTTATTCATAGCTAATTCCGATGCCGCGAGACTTAGAGTTTTCCCGTTCACCCTTATTGGGGATGCTCAAGAGTGGTTAGAATCTTTAGAGCCAGACTCTATCACGACCTGGGCAGACATGAACAACTTGTTCATTAACCACTTTTTCTCTCTGGCTAAGGAAGAAAGAATGATAGCTGGGACTTAAAACTTTTCCCAGAAAGTTGGGGAATCTTTTGTTGATTCATGGACTCGATTCAAGAAGATGTTACGCGATTGTCCAAATCACGAGCTTAATAAGAGAAAGCAGGTCGAGACTTTCTACAGAGGTATGGATGAAGAGATTAAGGAGCGGATTGACTCAGCATGCGGCGGTATCTTTCAATATAAGACCCCGAGGGAATCCTTTAAGCTTTTAGAAGACATATCTTTAGTTAAGCAGGGATGGAGTGTCGAGAAGAAATTGGGCAGAAAGACGATAGCTGCAATAGAGGATGACGGGGGTAGTGATACTGTAGCATCGCTTGCTAACAGTCAAAAGTCATTGGAGCGTAAAGTTGATAAGCTGATCCAAAGTATTCACGCTATGCAGGTAGGGTGTGAGACTTGTGGAGAATCTCACCTGACGAAAGACTGCGAGGATCGGCCGATGATCCAGGCACAAAGCGTTAACTTCATGAACCAGAGGCCGTGAAATAGCTACCAGGGGGGTAATTCTAATTACCAGGGACACAACCGAGGATATTTCCAAAGACAGAACCCACCGGGGTTCTATAGGTTTAACCAAGGAAATGCCAACCCGAATCCTCAGCCACCAGTACGGATCACTCAGCCAGCAGCTGGAACAAGTAGCAACATAGAAGATATATTAAAGAGTTTGATGCTAACTGTGCAACAGAATCATGCTAATAACGAGCAAGTTCAAAGAAATCAGCAAGCATCGATCCAGAATATTGAGCGTGACTTAGGTAGATTAGTTGAGGTTGTATCAGGACGTCAAAGTGGGTCACTACCAAGCAATACCCAAAAGAACCCCAACGTGAATCAGAATCACAATGAGCATGTTAAGGGGATTACCACTCGCTCAGGTAAGGTAGTCGGAGTTATGGATACATCACATTCTGACAACTCTGTTATTGTGTAGGATTTGACTTCAGATGACGAGGATAACACGGAGAAACATAACCAAATGGAAAAACCTACAGCTGATTCGGTGGAGAAGGAGACGCCACCACCGGTCGCTAAGCCATCAAAGCCAAAGCAAGCGCCTCTCAAGGAATACCAGCCTAAACCTCCTTATCCTAATCGTCTACGGAGAGAGCGCATGCAAGAGCAGTATGGTAAGTTTGTTGACTTATTGAAGCAAATTAGGATTAACGTGCCTATGGTTGATGTCATTGCAGGTATGCCTAGCTATGGGAAGTTTCTGAAGGATCTGGTGTTGAATAGGAAGAAGTTGGAGGAAGCGACCACATTGCCACTCGGTGAGCAGTGTTCAGCCATTCTACAGACGAAGGACATGCCTCCTAAGCTTGGAGATCCAGGGAGTTTCATTATCCCTTGCTTTCTTGGTTATGATACTGTATGTAATGCATTAGCTGATCTAGGTGCTAGCATGAATCTCATGCCACTCACCTTATACTCTAAGCTAGACCTAGGTGAACTTAAGCAGACCAGGATGTGCCTTCAGCTTGCAGACCGTAGCTTTAAGTATCCTTTAGGCATAGCGGAAAATGTCCCAGTTAAGGTAGATAGGTTTGTCTTTCCTGCTGACTTTGTCATCCTAGAAATGAAAGAAGATAGCCAGATTCCACTCATTCTTGGACGACCATTCCTTAACACTGCTGACGCCATAGTTCACGTATCTAAGAGACAACTCAATCTAGGTATTGCTGATGACAGAGTCGCATTCTCCATCGATAAGCCAATGACACACGCACACACGGCAGATGATTCATGTTTCTCTATTGATGTTATAGATGATTGTCTAGATTCTGAGCTGGATCAGCTTCTGACCTTGATGAGTAATGAGGCGTCCACGATTGATCCTGATGTGGTAATGCGAAATCTCGAAGATATCCTATGCGCAGACGCCGTTGACGGCCAAGAGACCGAAGTAGATGTCGAGCCACTCACAGTTAAAGAGAAGATTCGTATTAAGACATCTCTTGAAGAGCCACATACTCTTGAGCTTAAACCTCTTCCCAATCATCTTGAGTATGCGTTCTTACAGGGAGAATCTTCTATCCATGTCATCATTTCGTCTGCTCTCTCCCCTGATGAGAAAGGCAGATTGATTCATCTTCTCAAAGCCCATAAGCGGGCAATCACCTGGAAGACTGCTGACATTCCAGGGATCGTTCCTTCCTACTGCACACACAAGATTCTCATGGAGGATAACTATAAGTCATGTGTGCTGAGACAGAGGCGGCTGACCCTAATATGACTGAAGTGGTCAACAAGGAGGTCATCAAACTCCTCGATGCTGGGATTATATACCCTATTTCTGACAGCCCATGGGTCAGCCCTGTTCAGGTGGTTCCTAAAAAGGGAGGCACCACTGTTGTTCAAAATGAGAAAGACGAACTCGTCCCTACTCGCATGGTCACTGGATGGAGGGTATGCATAGATTATCGGAAACTTAATGATGCTACCCGAAAGGACCACTTTCCTCTTCCCTTCATTGGCCAGATGTTAGAGAGACTAGCAGGGAACGAATTCTACTGCTTCCTTGATGGTTTCTCTGGCTACTTTTAGATTCCTATCGACCCAAAGGATCTGGAGAAGACCACCTTCACTTGTCCTTTCGGGACTTTTGCTTACAGGCGGATGCCTTTTGGTCTCTGCAATGCTCCTGCCACTTTCCAGCATTGTATGACCGCCATCTTCCATGACATGTCGAGGATTGCATGGAGGTTTTCATGGACGACTTTTCAGTATTCGGCAATTCCTTCGATTCATGTCTCTTGAACCTTGAGCGTATCCTGACTAGATGCAAGGAGTCTCACCTTGTGTTGAATTGGGAAAAATGCCACTTTATGGTTCGAGAAGGCATAGTTCTCAGCCATAAAATCTCAAGTGTGGGAATGGAGGTCGATAAATCAAAAGTTGACGTAATTTCCAAACTCCCTCCACCCACGAATGTCAAAGCGGTTCGTAGCTTTTTGGGTCATGTCGGGTTCTATAGACGCTTTATCAAAGATTTTTCAAAGATCGTCCGGCCTCTCACCCAACTTCTCGAGAAAGACGTGGCATTCGTATTCTCATCCGAGTGTATGAAGGCACATGATCTTCTGAAGCATCATCTGACACATGCGCCAATCATGATACCACTAGATTGGTCCTCGCCATTCGAGCTCATGTGTGATGCTAGCGATTACGCGCTTGGAGCTGTCCTGGGCCAAAGAAAGAATAATCACTTTCAGCCTATCTACTATGCGAGTCGCACTCTGACCACGGCCCAGGGACATTACACTGCCACGGAAAAAGAGCTTCTAGCGGTAGTTTTTGCATTCGACAAGTTTCGTCAGTACTTGGTGCTTTCAAAGACCATAGTCTATACTGACCATTCTGCCCTTAAATATCTGTTTGCTAAGAAGGATGCAAAAGCGAGACTGATTCGTTGGATCCTACTCTTACAGGAATTCGACATTGAGATCCGGGACCAAAAGGGGGCAGAAAACCTAGCTGCTGATCATCTCTCTCGACTCGAGAACCCAAATCTCGAGGAGCTTAAGGAGTCCACCATCCAGGACACATTCCCTGATGAGTTCTTACAGATGATCGAGTCCCGTGAGGAAGATGACCCATGGTTTGCTAGCATAGCAAACTACCTTGCAGCAGGAATCATAGAAAATGGGTTGACATACCAGCAGAAGCGAAAGCTTGTAAGTGATTCCAAGTTCAATCATTGGTATTCACCCTATCTCTTCCGTTTAGGTGCCGACTATGTGATGCGCCGTTGCGTGTCTGGTACTGATGCCAAACAAATCTTGAATGAATGTCACCAAGGACCGACCGAAGGACACTTTGGGCTAAACTACACTGCGAAAAAGGTCTTAGATTGTGGTTTCTATTGGCCCACTCTCTTCAAAGATGCTCATTCCATGGTCAAGATGTTGGTACATCCCGTGTGACGATAGCAGTCTAAGTTGTCTTACATTGTGATTTAGCATATGTTTGGTATATATATATATTATGTATGATTGATGTTTATCAGTGTTTGTATGTTTGAACTTGATGTAACGTATTACAAGAAGTTCAAACATAAAGCTCAAAGATAAACTCAGTCATATCATAAGTTTCAAACACTTAGTTATTTATGTAAAAGGCTAGATTCGAATTATATATGGGTTGACATTCGAATCTGTGATAGATTCGAATGTAACCATAGATTCGAAAATAGGCTAGATTCGAGACTGTCAGATGGACAGATTCGAATGGGCCTTGGGCCAGATTCGAGGTTGGCCCACAACAGACTCGAATCAGGGTCTATAATTAGGGATAGACTCGAATGATTAGAAGACTTTTTGCAGAATTCGTGAGGAATTGAGCAAGAGGCGATCTCGAGTTTATCAGCTAGGTGAGTGCCGTTTCGGAGAGAATTAGTACGTAGGATCGTTCGTGTGTCGTTCGTTCAGCGTCTAATAGTCTCCGTGTTTCCGTTGGTTGAGAGTTGTCCGTCTGACCGTCAACGAGGATTCCGCACTCGTTCACGGATCCGCGTCTAGATAGATCTTGCAGTCGTAGACCTTACAAGTGGTATCAGAGCCTACGGAGTGTTCTTGGTGTTCTTCGTGTTCATCAGATACATTCTAGGTTTCTTGACGCTAGTTGGACGGTTTTGCTCTCAAAAACGGGTTTTTGAGCTTAGCAAATTCGTATTCGGGAAACACTTTGTTGTTTTTCATGTTTTTGATCGAAATCATTATTTTTCATTTGAAAAATAGTGGTTTAATCTGTAAAACGTCAAAAAATCAACGTGTTAGCCGTTTTTCAAGTTTGCGGCGCTCGAATCTATAGGGGTAATTAGGGTTTTACTTTATTTTCGAGTCTAACCTAAATACGCTCCTTTCGAGTCAATTTCAGAGAGTTTCGAGTCTACCTTGTTTCGAATCTGTTACTTCATTCGAATTGGATCTCGAGTCTATATTGTTTCGAGTTTGTTTCGAGTTTGTTACTGTTTCGATTCTGAGCTTCGAATCTGCTGACATTCGACTCTGCTGTGCCTTCGATTCTAAGGATCTTCGAATCTAAGGAGTCCTTCGAATCTGACATAACTTCGAATCTAAGGAGTTGTTCGAATCTGACATTATTTCGAATCTAATTGACTTTTAAGACTTAATCGAATTTAATTTCAAAAGATTTAATATTAATTAGTTTCGAATCTATCTAGAATCGAATAAGTTAAACTAAATCAGTTTCTAATTAAATTAATTAAGTTCAAATTCAATTTCTTTCAGAAAAGATGTCAAACCTTCAGAAATTCCTTGAGATGGATCACGAAGTTGGGAAGGCAAATGCACCGCCAAAGCTGATGAAAGTTGAGGACTATTACTGGTGGAAGGACCGTTTTACGGATTTTGTACGATTCAACGATATGCGCATGTGGGTGTGCATAGATGAAGGGTACATTCCACCAGTATCTGAAGTTGAAGGCCGTCAAAAGGTTTTGTCATACCAGATGATGAAAGAGGATGACAAGAAACTATTTGAAGCTGAAAACAAGGCTTTCTCCATTATCCGTATGGCTTTACCTCAAGATATCTTACACACATTTAGGACTCAAAGGACGTCGAAGGAACTTTGGGAGTCTCTACAGAAAAGGTGTGAAGGTAATCCTCGGGTGCGTAGAAAGCGTACAGAGCTGTTGACTCAACAGTTTGCGATTTTCAAGGCAATTAAGGATGAACAGTTGGATGATATTATCACAAGGTTCTATCATCTGATAACAGAGCTTGAAAGTCATGGCATTGAGTATTCTGACACTGACAAGAACAACAAGCTTCTTGATGCCCTACCAGCCAAATGGGCTATGTACGTGGCAATGATTAAGCTTAATGAGGACAAGTATTATGCTCAATCACTTGATGATATTGTGGGAACGTTGAGGGCATATCACTTCGAGATGATTAAGGCTGAGACTGATTACGAGCAAGTCCAAAATCCTGCTATGTATTTTGGAAAGACATCTAAATCATCAGTGACAGCTGAACCGAAGAGTGCTACAGCGTTTTTCACCGGAGAAACGTCATCGCCACCAGAGTCCGAAGACTCACTGAATCGCGCGTTCTTAGGGTTAGGAAGATCGGAAGAACCGTAACCTCAAGTCCATCAGGCACCGACAAGTCAGAACTATTCAAAGATGCCGATGAGCGCAAAGTCCGCAGAAGAACATTTGAATCTGCTTGCTTCCTTTGTGGCAGCTTATGGAAATTGTGTTCAAGGGAAAATCAATGACCCAGCTCTATGGGATGAAGATTATGATCAGGTCGACCCTGATGACTTAGAGGAAATGGATCTTAAGTGGCAACTGGCCATGGTGACCCAGAGGGTAAAAAGATTCATCAAGCGAACTGGGAGGAATCTGCAAATGAACAACAAAGGGATAGGATTTGATAAGTCTAAGGTCAAATGCTACAACTGTCAGGGATTGGGACACTTCGCCAGGGAGTGTCAAAGATCGAAGGTAGAATCATACCAAGGACAGAGTTAGCTTCAAGGACAGTACCAAAATCAGTCCCAACAAAGATACCTTCCGAGTTCTTCATCTGGTCAAGCCAATCTAGCGGGTCTAATATCCAATGTCACTTCTGACAGACAGCTAGATGGTACCTATGACTGGAGTTCACATCCTGAGTCCAATGCTAGAGCTTTCATGGCTGAAGTTACGGAGAATGGTTGTGAAGAAGACGAGCAGACCACAAGGGAAAATAGTCCGATGTGGGTAGAGAAGGCGAATGATCAGACCGTGCTGGAGTTTGCTGCTCAGATGGCCAACGTGGAATCTGATAACTCTAAGGTTAGTCTTTCTTATTCTCTATTTCAAGAATTATGTGCTTTGTGTGCTACTTCTAATGATAGGTTAAATCAAGTCTTAGAATCACATAAAACCAAATCTGCTCAAAATGAAAATTTAAAAATTGAAAACGCTAGCCTAAATGATATAAAACAAGATTTAAAAGAAAAGATTAAGGCTGATGCTCAAGACGTAATAGTTCTAAAAGACAAACTGAGTGAGCAGTGTGTTAGGATAGAGCTTATGTATGAGCACGTAGAGGCCTTGACCAGAAGTCTGAAGGACAAGGACATAGAGCTAGCTGAAACAAAGGTTAAGGTAGCAGAGGCAAATAGCAAGCTGGAAAAGTTTAGGAATTCGAGCCTAAACCTAGGAAAAGTCTTAGATGCCCAAAGACAGTCTAAGAAGCCTGTAGGTCTAGGTTTTCACGAAATTCCTCCACCATTCAATGCGAACTATGTGCCTCAGCCTCAGGAGAAAACTGACAAGTCATTAGACTTAGAGGACCTACCTGAACCGACACCTGAGCCTACAGTTGAAAATACACCTAAGGTGGATGACTCTACTGTCAAGGTCAAGAAAGTGAAATTTGTGTCTTCCTCCAGTGAAACACCTGCAGGAAAACAGAAAATTTCATGGGCTGACCAGGTCGAAGAGACAGACACTGTAGATGTACCAAAGGAAGTAGACACTAGTGAGACACCTAGATCTAAGGGACCAACCAAAAAGTCCATGGATAAGATGTCTTGCTTTAGATGTCACGAGAAAGGGCATGTTGCTTCTCACTGTCCAAATAGGAAAGCAGATGTTACCCCTAAGAAAGTGAATCAAACACCTGTTAAGCCCTCACCAAGTGTGGCGAGCACGAGTAGTTCTCAGAGTACCGAGAAAACTGGGCAGGCCGCACCAAAACCTGTTGTGAAACAAACACCGGTTAAGGTTGGACCAAAAGAAGTGGTTAGGACAAATTCACCGAATCGTGTCATTAATCAATCTAGGTCAGCACCTCAACAAGTCTATAGGAGCACCACACCTAGCAGGTCACACACTCCAGTTAGGTCACATACTCCCGTTAGACATTATGTTCCGGTAAGAGCTCAGGGATCACAGTCTGAAATGCAGTATAATAAGAGTTATTCTAGAGCACCACAACAAATGCCTACTCAAAGGCAAAGAGTGAATCTAAATCACTCGGCACCACAACAGAATTCAGTTCAAAGGCCCAAGTCACCTGAAAGGCGAGATGGGTACTTGAAAGAGTTCAGTATGTGGACGAGAATGGTATTACCAAGTCAGTCATGGCTTGGGTTCCCCGTGATAACTAACCTATTTTCTTTCATGTGCAGGAGATAACTACCGGTCCAAACAACAAGTGGTTCGTCGACAGTGGTTGCTCCAGGCACATGACGGGGGAACGAAGTCTTCTCACAGACTTCAAGGGGGGTAATAGGGGATTCGTATCATTCGCGGGTAACAAAGGAGGAAATATCACTGGAACTGGAGAAGTCACTAATGGGACGATTACATTGGATCAAGTTTATCACGTTGATAAACTGGTTCATAATCTCATTAGTGTATCTCAAATCTGTGATAAGAAGAACTCGGTGTTATTTACTGACACTGAGGCGTTAGTGCTAAAGCCGGGATTCAAGATACCTGAAGATTGGATATTGATGCGGGCTCCAAGGAAGAATGACTTGTACATGCTCGATATGAACAAGCCAGATACTTCGATGGGTCCGATCTGCTTACTATCAAAAGCTTCAGAGACGGAGTCCGTACTGTGGCACAGACGCATGGCTCACCTGCACCTGAGGAAGATGAATTACATTACGAAGCATGGACTGGTGCAGGGTGTGCCCATGAAAAGTTTTCAGTTCGAGGATAAGTGTCTACCTTGCATGAAGGGCAAACAACACAAGAAGACACACAAGTCCAAGAAGCTGAACTCCATAACCTCGACATTCGATTTGTTGCATATGGACCTTTTCGGCCCTATCAACAAAAGGAGTATAGGAGGTAGTTGGTTTTGCTTAGTTATCACCGACGATTACTCACGTTTTTCTTGGGTTTTCTTTTTAGGTTCTAAGGACGAGACGGCTGCAAGGCTCATCGGGTTCTTGGACCAAGTGGAGAACTCATACGGAACTAGGGTTAAACATATTCGTAGTGATAATGGGACTGAATTTAAAAACTCTGTAATTGGTGTATATTGCCTATCAAAGGGCATCGTGCATCAATTCAGTGCACCATATGAACCTCAACAGAATGGGGTGGCCGAACGTAAAAATAGAACTTTGATTGAGGCTGCAAGGACTATGCTTTCGGATTCAAAGCTTCCTACCATGTTTTGGGGGGAGGCAGTGAATACCGCGTGCCACATTTTAAACCGAGTCCTTACAGTCAAATCATTGAACAAAACATGCTATGAAATTTTGAATAAACGGCCACCTAACTTAACTGGATTCGAACCGTTTGGAGTACCATGCACACTTTTAAGAACAAAACATCAACCGAAGTTTGGTGAAAAGGATGACGAAGGATACTTCCTAGGTTATGTGCCAAACTCACCAAACAAACGGGTGTTTAACAAAACAACTGGTACTGTGGAGATTGTGTATAACATTGAAGTCACAAGTTATACACATGAACCCCAAACTGGTCCGGAATGGATATTTGACTATGATAAGTTATTTGAGTCATTTAACATTCCACTGGATGATAATGCAGGTACAATCGAGAAGGACTTGGCGACGTTGCATCTGAACGACGATGGCCAAATCTTTCCAAGGACCACGTTCGAATCTACGTCCGAGCCTACTGCGACTGTAGATGGATCTCCAGAAGTTGCTGATCAAGAGGCACCTAACACTAAGAATCAGACTCAAGCTTCAAGTTCCAACTCTGAGGAAAATGTCCGTGAGGAGGAAAATGTAGAAGCTGAGCCTGTTCCCCCTTTAGGTGAAATAGGATCCAACTTAGGAGATAATCTAAGGGTTGATGAAATAGAGACCTCTAGGATTAACAAGAACCATCCAATAGATAGCATCATAGGAAATCCTAACGAGGGTGTGAGGACTCGGAGTAGTGTAAATAACAACACTGTGTTGTTGTCGATGATAAACGACTCCGAGGCATATCACACATGTCTATATTCATGTTTCATATCGCAAGTAGAGCCCAAAAATGTGCAAATGGCACTTAAGGATAACTCCTGGGTTGAAGCGATGCAGGAAGAACTTTCACAATTTAGGAAACTAGAAGTGTGGGAGTTAGTTCCGTTACCTCGAGGGGAGATTGCGATAGGAACCAAATGGGTTTTTAAGTGCAAAAGAGACGATCGGGGTATAGTCACGCGCAACAAGGCGAGATTAGTTGTAAAGGGTTTCAACCAAGAGGAGGGAATCGATTACAACGAAGTTTTTGCACCAGTAGCAAGGCTAGAAGCAATTAGGTTGTTTCTAGCGTTTGCCTCCTTCAAAGGCTTTAAGGTATATCAACTGGACGTTAAGAGTGCTTTCCTGTATGGGAAAGTGAAGGAGTTGGTGTATGTAGAACAACCGCCCGGATTTACAGATCCAAAATATCCTGATAGAGTATATCGCTTAGATAAGGCTCTTTATGGATTACATCAGGCACCTAGGGCATGGTATGAGACTCTATCCAACCATCTTTTAGAAAATGGCTTTGAGAGGGGTAGGATAGATAGTACTCTATTTGTAAAGAGAAAAGGAGATCATTTTATCTTGGTACAAGTGTACGTAGATGATATCATTTTTGGATCATCAGACGAACAGATGTGCAAAGATTTCGAAAAGGTGATGAAGTCTAAGTTCGAGATGAGTGCTATGGGGGAGTTGAATTTCTTTTTAGGGTTACAAGTTGACCAAAAGAAGGAAGGGATGTTTATCCATCAAACTAAGTATGTCTATGACATATTAGAACGGTTTGGGATGGAGGGAACTAAGTTGACTGCCCACTTAAGCACGCCGATTCAGTGAATCACAATTCGGGCCCGGGTACTGAAGTATACCGGATTTTTTGGGGTGGGAAAATTTCCGAAACCTTTATATCCGGGCCATGAAGGATACTTATGTATTTACTGCTTAAGACCTGATATTTGTTTGCTGTGTGTAATTGTGCTAGGTTTCAAGCGAATCCGAAGGAGATGCATATGAAAGCTGTGAAGCGGATTCTACGATACCTCAAGTCGAAACCAAAGCTGGGACTTTGGTATCACGCGGAGGGAGATCTAGAGTTTGAGGCGTTCACGGATTCTGACTACGGAGGATGCAGCTTGACGCGCAAATCAACGACTGGAGGTTGTCAGTTCTTAGGAGGGAGATTGGTGTCCTGGCAATGCAAGAAACAAACATCGGTAGCCGTGTCAACGTGCGAGGCCGAGTATGTAGCTGCTGGTAGTTGCTGTTCACAGGTTCTGTGGATACAAAAACAATTGCGGGATTACGGTTTGGCTTACACTCAAACTCCTATTAGGATAGACAATCAATCTACAATTGCTATAACTAATAATCCAGTTAAACACAGTAAAACAAGCACAATAGGCTAAGCATCATTTTATTCGTGATTGTGCGTGAAAAGAAACTTAATCAAACTTGAAAGTGGCAACAGAAGATAATAATGCAGGTTTATTTACCAAAGCATTTGATAAGTCACGGTTTGAGTATTTAATTCAACTGAATGGAATGCGCAACCCAGAGTAATTTGACCTTAGTAGTAGTTTTTCTTTCTTTTCAGTAATCTGCTAATTTAGGAAAGTTTCTATTTTTAGTAAGTTTCTATTTTTAGTAAGTTAGTAGATTAGCTTAATTTACTGCTTTTTCTTATGAAAAACAAAAGAAAAAAGAGAGAAAATTACAAAAATACAAAAAAAGAGAAATCAGAACATGAAGTTAAGTCTTTAGCACATAGGTTTCAACGTGACGAAAATTAGACCGTCGTTACAAACTCTAAGTGTTTAGGCTTTCACACATAATGTAACTAAATTCTAAGTGTTATACTTTATTTAGTTTGATGTGTTGGTAGGCATAATACATATAGGGAATCTCAAGGCTAATAAAATATTCTAGAAAAAGTCAAGCGTGTCAATAACCTAGATGTATGACCAATCGGTCTTAATTTTTATGTACAAGACATACAAACTTTGAGTCTAAATGAGGTATGCAAACTTTCTGGGGATGTATGGAAACATCAAATACATCTTAAAATGGAATGAATAGAAAAATCATATAAAACTGAGAGTCGAAAACATGCAACTCTGTTGTACGTAAGTACAGACCTGTTGTCTCTGTTTAGATTCGGGTTAGCAGATATGTCGCTCTGTTGTACGTCAGTACAGACCTGTCACCGCTGTCTGCTAACTTTAAAAATAAACCTTAAGTCGAACTAAGACACTTTGTTGTATGAAAATACAGACCTGTGTCCGATGTTTGTCTTTTAAAGAAAGTTTGCATATACCAACAAGTTAGAATCTTTGTCTGTGTGCCTTGATCATAAAAGTATGTCTATGTCTGAGTCACGTAAGATAATTTCCTGATAAATAAAAAGGCCAAGGGATATTCCGAAATGTAGAATGTTTAACAGGGTAAAATACCAACAATCAGCTAAAAGGGTATGTCACGACAAACAATCAAAGGAATTCAAAAAATTCCTAAGTGTGAAAGTTTAAGTACTGAAAGTTAGTATCGGACATCGCTATCTGATTGAACCTTTCTTAGACTATACTCATCAAAAAGATTTTGTTTAATATTTAGCTTAGATTGTAAATTTTTTTCTTAAGTCTAGATTAAATTTTTGGTCAAAATTTTATTTTACTTTACTTTATTTTATTTTATTTTTACCTTAGTTTATTTTATTTTATTTTAGTTTAGTTTAATTTTTACTTAGGTAAAAGGTCAAAAGTTACTGAGGGTGCATTCAAAGTTGAATAAAATAAACATTGCGTGAAATATCTGTTGCTTAGGGTAAAAGAGTTGGCATAGTTTATCTGGTTACACCATACCGTAGAAAAAAGTTGGAAAAGTTGAACTTATTTCAAAATTTTCGAAATTTTTCTAAGTGTTGGAGGTTTCGAATCTAAGACAGACTCGAATAAGGAGTACTTCGAATCTGTCAGTAGATTCGAATCTATGCTTAGACTCGAAGGTTGGTGGTATAAATAGGTTAACAGTAGGTCATTAATACTATCTGTTTTCGAATCTATACTATCGAATCTATTCAAGCGATTTCGAATCTATCCTCGAGTCTATCGTATCTCTCCTAAACGACATTTTGTCGAGTTTCAAGCTACTGTGTTCGATTCTACTACTGTATCTAGGTATAATCAACTTGATTGTACAAGTTTCATGTAGTTTTATACACAATTTCAGGCCAAATCGTCGATTTTTGATGTTTTATGGGTCAAAATAGGGTTTTTTGCTAAATAACTAAGTTTGGACCTGTAAAAGATCAGATTAAAGACATAAATCATTGATTAGAACCTAGTTGAACTAATGTATGTGATTTACCAAGTTTAAAATGGTTAAAATCTTGGGTTTTTTGTCGAAAATTCATTCGTCGGGGCTTCGAATCTGTTCTAGGATTCTCGAATCTGATCATGGGTTTCTCGAATCTGTCATTAGATTCGAGATGACCATGATATTCGAATCTGTCCATTAGACTCGAAATGGGACTCTTCGAATCTGTCCATTACACTCGAATATGGACACTTCGAATCTGTTGCTTTCGAATCTGTACTTTATTTAATTTGTTTAATTTAAATTTTATTAAACTTGTGGAAATTTAATTGTGTTAGATTTTGTATTTAATAAAGTACAAAATAAAACAAATTTGAATTTAAACAAGTTTATTGATTTTTAATGAGTCTAACAGTTTTATTTATTGTGCAGATATGGCAGTTCGCGCTTTTGTCCCGAAGCATAATATGGTCCTTAATCCAGTTAATGATATCCCTGAGGCACAGGGTTATCGTGAAGTTTTGGACTTCCTAGCTGAGTCTAGGATTAGCTATGCTTTATATCATAACATTCCCATTGTAATTTCGTATGTACGACAATTTTACGATCATTTACAGGTGGACTGTACTGTCACCCCGACAGTTATCAGAACCAGAATCGCTGGCCAACCTCTTGTCTTCTCAGCAGATATGTTGCGCCAAGTGCTACAGTTGGGTTCACAGGAACAAGAAGACGGGCCTATAGACTTTCCATTGAGTATTAGGCAAGCCGCGTTTCTGAGAATGGGCTATAGTCTGGACGTTACGAAATCATCTTATATGAAAAGTGGATTGATAGGGCAGTGGCGATTTCTGGTCCACGTGTTCATGGTTTGTTTTGCGCCAAAGAAGGCTGGTTTTGATTACATCGTCTCAAAGATCCAATCAGGGGTGATTGCGATGGTGTATAATAGGAAGTTCAGCTTCTCGCAGTTGTTTTTCTCGGAATTCATCCATCAGATTACAGCTCCTGAAAGAGAAAGATTCCTTCTGTATCCAAGATTTGTGATGATGTTGATAAGGCACTTCTTGCCAAATTTGCCACAATCAGATGACACTTTGAGCGTCAATGTTATGGATAAACGCATATTTGCTGATTGTTCCTCACATCGAGGAAGGTTAGCGGTTCCGGTGGCGCGTCCATTATTTGGAGCAATTATAGACAGGGAATTTCAAGCCCCAGGTGATGCCAACTGGGCAGGGGTAGTTGATATTCAACAACAGCAACAGCAACAGCAACAGCAACCGCAACGCCAACAACAGCCGCGTGCTAGGCCGCGTGATCCACGACGCCAACAGCAACAACCTGCTAGTCAAATTCAGGCATCCAGGCCATCAACAAGTGAACAACCACAGGCACAAGAAGCAGGGACTTCAGGTGCAGTCCCCGAATCTGAGCAGCTTGCTCAGACTTTGGAGGAAATATGGTCTTCTGGTCCTAATGCAAATGAAGATGTGGCAGCAGCATTAGTAGGTGAGCTGCTTAGTCCGCCTGGAGATGAAGATGATATATTTCGTGATGTTGAGGAATATGTGCCAGAGCAGGCTGATAACGTTTTGTCATCATCTGCAACCGAATCAGAAGAGATGGAGGAGTTAGAGGTTGAAGCTCCTAAGTCAGTATCAACTGAACCACCTGTTCAAATTGGAACTTATGGTTCGCGATTGATTATAAATGAAGGTGGTTCTAGGAGACGAGTGGACAGGGAATTGGAGGAGTCTGATTTCGAAGAAGAAGAAGTTTCTCACCTAGTGACAAGGCAACGGGCCAAACGTCACAGGTTCATGCAAGGATCCTCTTCAGCTTCAGCAGAACATCCTGAAATTCCTCAACCTCAGGACCCTCAAACCACCATTCCACCATCACCACCTCATGATGAACCATACATCCCATCGCCGATCATTCCAACTCCAATTCAATCCATCCCATCAACCTCATCCTCATACGCCGACAATCAAAGGTTTCTGCAGCTAAAAGCTCGAGTTGACTTCCAAAATATCCAGATCTTAGGCCTAACAAAGGCAATCGGTGAGATTCAGACTCATAATGCAAATCTTGATAAGGAGAATGCCGATCTAAAGAAGATTGTGGAAAAAGTTCAGGAAGAGAACTTAGAGCTAAAAACCTTTGTTTGTGATCAGTCTGCTGAGATAAGGTCGATGCGCTCCCTAATTGAGCAGTAATGAAAAATTTACAGGCTCAGGGGGAGACATCGTGCCGAGATCAGGAAGTGCAGAGAAGAGATGATACTGAAGGCGATGATCCCGGTGCAAATAAAGAGTTTGAGTCTGTAGATTTTCCTGCAGCTCAAGTTACACAAGTTGAGGGGGAGCCTAGTCAAGGCGAAGGAGAAAGGGGTGAAGCTAGTTCATCTAAACAGCCTTCAGACTTTGAGATCAGTGAGATGATTGAAGCACTCATGGATCTCGATGATGATGCACTGGATGGAGGTTTTGATTATGAAGATGAAGAGCTTGAAGAAGGAGAGTTTATTCCGGAAGAGATAGTAGATTGGCAACCTGAAGATGAAGTAGTAGCTGATGAGGATGATGAAGCTGACGAAATAGTTGTACAGCAGAATCCTATCACTGACACTTATATGATAGATGGAAATAGAATTGTTGATATTGACATAGTGAATGCTGCTTTGAATCCTAAGTCATCGACTGAAGAACCAGCAAGAGAGCTAAGTAACGAAGAAAAAAGGAAGCTATGGTTCAGAGCCGAAGAGAAGGATTTAGCAATTAGGAGATCAATGAAAGTGCCTGGTACAGGGAAGCTATCTGAGCGAATCTTAAGTTGGTTCTTTGACAGAGATCTTCAACTTTTTATAATTAAAAGAAAAGACGGGCTTCAGTACATTAGGCGAACATTGAAAGCATTCAACACCCTTCCAAAGATTGAAATCACAGCGCTTGCATGGAAAGATCTGATAAATATTGGTGATGATCCTTATGCGAATGTGATTGAAAGAATAATAAGAAAGGAGGGGAGATCTAGGAAGTTTGAACGGTTGAGTCCAAGGGTCGGAAGAAGAGTCGAGGATAAGTCACGTATAGATCCTCTTACAGGCCGACCTTGGATGAGGATTCAGTACAAACCAGTGAAATGCCTGAGGAAGGTACCTCTGAAGAAAATGCCACAGAATGTTTTGCGAAATCTGAAGTGGTGGTATGCTGACACGGAAACTGGGGAAGCGGTTATGGAAGACTTAGAAGAAAAAGTTATTCTTAGAGTCTATGACCCGCTTCACCTGGTAAACCTATCTAAAGAAGACCTGCAGATTTTGTATAACTGTAAGATTTCCAGTGACGCACATATGGATACTGAAGCTAGTAAGTATGAAAATGTGGTCAAGGTATGCGTTGAAAAAGGTCTGTATGCTGGTAGTGTTTTGAATCAATAATAAACCATGTTCTCAAATCAAATGTGTGAATTATTAGAAGCTATCGTCAAGGGGGAGTCTGTTGGTACATCCCGTGTGACGATAGCAGTCTAAGTTGTCTTACATTGTGATTTAGCATATGTTTGGTATATATATATATTATGTATGATTGATGTTTATCAGTGTTTGTATGTTTGAACTTGATGTAACGTATTACAAGAAGTTCAAACATAAAGCTCAAAGATAAACTCAGTCATATCATAAGTTTCAAACACTTAGTTATTTATGTAAAAGGCTAGATTCGAATTATATATGGGTTGACATTCGAATCTGTGATAGATTCGAATGTAACCATAGATTCGAAAATAGGCTAGATTCGAGACTGTCAGATGGACAGATTCGAATGGGCCTTGGGCCAGATTCGAGGTTGGCCCACAACAGACTCGAATCAGGGTCTATAATTAGGGATAGACTCGAATGATTAGAAGACTTTTTGCAGAATTCGTGAGGAATTAAGCAAGAGGCGATCTCGAGTTTATCAGCTAGGTGAGTGCCGTTTCGGAGAGAATTAGTACGTAGGATCGTTCGTGTGTCGTTCGTTCAGCGTCTAATAGTCTCCGTGTTTCCGTTGGTTGAGAGTTGTCCGTCTGACCGTCAACGAGGATTCCGCACTCGTTCACGGATCCGCGTCTAGATAGATGTTGCAGTCGTAGACCTTACACAAGACCTGTGATGCTTGTCAGCGTGCAGGCAATATCTCGAAAAGGGATGAGATGCCCCAACAAGGAATTCAGATTTGCGAGATCTTTGATGTATGGGGCATCAACTTCATGGGTCCTTTCCCGACATCCCGTAACAACAAATACATACTCGTGGTTGTTGATTATCTTTCGAAATGGGCTGAGGCAAAAGCCCTCCCAACCAATGATGCCCGAGTAGTTGTGAATTTCCTTTAAAGCCTATTCTCTCGATTCGGTTGTCCTAAGGCATTGATTAGTGATCGCGGATCACATTTCTGTAATCAGCAGTTGGAGAAAGTCCTGAAACGCTATGGAGTGAGTCACAGATTCTCAACGCCATATCACCCGCAAACGAGTGGACATGTCGAGAACATGAATAGAGGTCTTAAACGTATTCTCGAGCGCACTATTGGCTTCAACCCCAAATTGTGGTCCGACAAGCTTGAAGATGCGTTGTGGGCATTCCGTAGTTCCTACAAAACTCCTACCGGCACGACACCGTTTCGAATGGTTTATGGCAAAGCATGCCATCTCCCTCTTGAAATCCAGCACAAGGCATTCTGGGCCTTGAAAAATGCAAATCTTGATTATCATGAGGCTGGAAAACACCGATTTCTCCAATTGAACGAATTAGACGAGTTGAGACTCCAAGCCTATGATAACTCGCGATTATATAAGGAGAGATCAAAGGTGTTGCATGATAGTCGTCTGAAGACTGTCAAGGAGTTCAGACCAGGGGACAAAGTTCTATTATTCAAATCCCCTCTGAAACTCACTCCAGGTAAGCTGAAATCGCGCTGGACTGGTCCTTATACAGTCATTAAAGCTTCCGAATCTGGTTTCGTTGATCGCCAGTCTGACAGTGGCTCTTTTCGCATTAACGGTCATCGTTTGAAGTTTTACAATGAGGCAGAAGGACCCGAACAAGAGGAGGTCATGGACACCTTCCCCAAATAATTAATTTAAGGGGCGAGTCGAGCTCAAGACTCGAAAATTAACAAGGCGCTCTCGGGAGGCAGCCCGAATTTTTGTTTCCTTGAGTTTTATTTTAGTTATTTTTGTCTTGCATTATCTTATTTTTATTTTATTCGTGTGTTTAGTCTAATGTGTGTTGCTTCTCTTTTTACATGTTTTATGCTTTTCTTTGTCATGTGAGCTTTCTCAGTTATTAATGCTTGCTGATGTGAGTTGACATCTACCGCCGCTGTCTCATGTTATTGCTACTAGCCCCAAGGGAGTATTGTTCCTTTACTCTCCCTGTTCTTTCCATATATCTGTGCTCTATCTGTGATTGCATTGGGGACAATGCAAATTTTTAAGTGTGGGAAGGGGGTTAACTACTTTAACCATTGTTTGTCCTATTAGTATATCATCTCTATGCGTTTTAATTTCTTTTATTTTAGCAAGTTCATACACTTCATTTGCATAGTGATGTTTCATGTTGCAGTGTTTGTGGCTTTTTGCTGGTTTTTTACTATTTTCTTGATCACTATGAGCTCTAATGGTTTGGAAATTGCAAAAAGTCTTGCATGTTATGTTAATCCCTGGGATTATTGTCAGCGAGTCGGTATCCTGAGATACCATCTTAAATTACAAACAGCTGAATTCTGACAAAAGAGGTTGAGATTGATTTTCTAAAAAAAAAAGAAAAAAAAAAGAAAAAGAAAAAAAAAAGTGATTAAGTAACTAAATGTGGCCTTTGGTTCTCGAACAAGTAAACTTCGAGGGGTGTGTGACACCCTTGCCACAATAACACCATTTACATAACACCCTGGATTAATCATCAACACACGATTACATAATGATATGATAACTTAATTTAAGTGCGGAAGCAATAAAATACGAAAATAAAATAATACAGATTTGTGTCCATCACCCTACGGTGCTACATAGGTTACACGTCTAAGTCTACAAACTCGAAAGTATTACATCATCCCAAATTTTAATACAACAGAAGTTCCATAAACCAAATACCAAGATAGACAATAGAAATCTTCAAATTCTTCAACACGCGTCCAAGCTAGATGGTCCCGCGGCGGATTTCCCTTTTCCTGTAAAAATGTAACAACTGAAGGGGTAAGAGAATTGCTTAGTGAATACCAAATGATTTTACACATTCTGCAAATCGTTATGATGCCACCCAGAATAACTGCTGTAACACATACCGTATACTCCACACGTACTCAAAGTATGCAAACCCGAGGCGCAGCTCCTTCGAGCTGACACTCGGCATAAGGAAAACCAACCATCTGAGGCAGACATAACATCGGGGATGACTTACTGTGTATCCTGACCACAGAGGTGTCAAACTCTTGGTCATATAGCACAGTAACATCAGAGTACAGATGCGACCACGCAGGCCCATCAACAGGATGCACAACAAATGAACGGACATGCAACAAGTATGAATGTGCATCAATATTTATACGCAGGTTAGTAGAGTGCCAAACGATAATGAAACAAGATGCCTCAGCAGGCAAAGCAAAACATAAAGCAGATGCAGACATGTTCAAATCAAAGGTACTCACAGTGGGTGCGTTAGTTAACTTCAAGTTATCTTATTTCTCTTTGGGATTTCAACCGGACTCAAAAGTACCCCACTGTGAGTTAAACAACATTACAAGGGACCTGTTTCATTTCCATAAGGAAAACATATCATCATTACATGCTACTTAACAATTTGACATCAACTTGTATAAACGAAAGTGTTACAACATTCGAAAACGTCATCTGAAACTCATATTATAAACCGTCATTCGAGGTGTTATTATTCCAAATTAACACTCCATTATATGCCTTATTATAGTACAAAAGATATCCCAAAAGTTTGATTATTTGACCATCAATTCGGGTCCTTTTAAACCCATCCGAATTACCCAAAAATATAAAGAACTCGCCGAGTTCCTGTCCGAATTTCGGACCCTTCACTAAATTTCGGACCCATCCGAATTGGGTTGACCCATCCGAATTCGGGTCCATCCGAGTTCGGTTCTTATTCGAGTTCGGTTCCATCTAAGTTTCGGGTTTCATCCGAATTTGGGTCCCACCCGAATTCGGATCCAACACTTATGAATTTTTTTTGAAGATTTGTTCATATGTTCTTGAGAACTCGCCGAGTTCACATGCAGGTTTGCAGGTCGCAGCTACGGGTTTTGCAATAAAATTTCTAAAAACTCAATTATTACAACATGCAATCCATAATAATGTTATATTAGCATATATTGGTTGTTTCTACATCATTTTCCTCATCAAAAACATACTATTTAGTTCATATTCATCCAAAATATGAATATTTTCTCAAGAACACTAAAGCTCTTAAAAAGTCAGATTTATTACCTTTTTAGACGAATTAACCAACGATTCTTGTTTCAACAGCTTCAGTGATCTTCAAGGAATGATTTCAACTAATTTATCCAACATGCAATAACGATTTCTCAGATTAAAAATCCGATTTTTGAATTTTCTACTCTCAAAATATAACCTCAAACTTAGGAACTATGTGCTTACCTTAATCTTGTTTTGTTTCTTGTAAGTTTCTGGATTTAATCCACGAATTTGGCTCCTCAAATCCGAAACTCAGTAAGATTTTAGAGAGAGATTGAGAGAGTTTCTTGTGAGTTCAAATGGTGAAATGAAAATGAAAGACACCAAAAAGTCTTTTATTCCAAAGTTTCGGCTATTGACACTTTTAGCCCCTCAACTTATCCGGTTCCATTAAATACTGATTTTTATCATAATTTTCATCATCACTAACTTTTTAACAAATATACTTAATAACTAAACTTTAAATTCTCAAATTTCTTAAAATAAAAACCAACTTCCAAATATCCAGATACATAATCATTTTTCATAATTCAACTTAATTATACAAAAATTCATCTAATTATCCAATTACAATAAATTAAATCCAAGGATGTTACAGCATGGGCTCCACCACGCTCAACTTCGTCCTCGAAGTTACTCGGATTCGAACAGCTGTGGATATTTCTTCAACATCTCTGACTTTGCTTCCCATGTATGATTCGCTCCCTAATGATGCTTCCAACGTACAAGCACCATTTCTATCTCTTTGCTTCTTAATTTCTTCACTTTTGTATCTAACACACACTCCGACTCTTCAACATACCGGAGCCTTTCATCAATCTGCAATTCCGTGTGATCTGCCCAATCCTCGTTTCCGGTAGTAAACAATTTCTTGAGATTCCCCACATGAAACAACGGATGTATGTCTGACATCTCTTCAGGCAATTCTAAACGATATGACTGATTGCCTACTTTCTCTATTATCCTGAATGGTCCGACGAATCTCGGAGCCAACTTTCCTCTTTTCACAAATCGAGTAACACCTCTGATAGGTGACACTTTCAGATATACCCAATCACTTACCTCAAAGTTGATTGGTTTGTGTCTTTAATCGTGATAACTTTTCTGGCGATCCTGGGCCGCTTTCATGTTCTGTCTCACTAACTGAATCTTCTCATTCGTTTCTTGTAGTAATGCCGGCCTAGCAATCAGCGTTTCACCGGTTTCTCTCCAACACGTAGGAGTCCTACACCTTCTCCCATACAATGCCTCAAACGGCGCCTTCTTTATTGTCGCGTGGTAACTGTTATTATACGAGAATTCTATCAGTGGTAAATGATCATCCCAATTACCACCGAGATCCAATATGCACGACCGCATCATATCTTCAAGCGTTAGGATGGTCCTTTCACTTTGATCATCAGTTTACGGACGATAAGCCGTACTCATCGCGATCCTCGTTCCTAACCCTTCTTGTAATGCAAACCAGAAATTTGAAGTAAATCGACTGTCCCGGTCCGATACAATGGACTTCGGTACTCCATGTCTAGCAACGATCTCATCCATGTAAATGTGAGCCAACTTTTCCAATGAATAGCTTTCCCGAATCGGTATAAAGTGCGCGGACTTAGTTAACCGATCAACTATTACCCAAACTGCATCATGTTGACGCCTAGTTTTCCGCAACTTCGTGACAAAGTCCATAGTGATATGCTCCCACTTCCATTCCGGAATGGGAAGCGGTTGCAAACTACCATAAGGCTGCTGGTGTTCGGCTTTCACTAACCGACAAGTTCTGCATCTTTCCACATACTGGCCTATATCCCTCTTCAATCCGGGCCACCAGAAGTCTGCTTTTAGCTCGTTGTACATCTTTGTGCTCCCGGGATATACAGAAAACCTCGATTGGTGTGCTTCTTCGATAACCACCTTTCGCATCCCACCAAACTTCGGCACCCAGATCCTCCCATATATACCTTTCAATCCCGACTCGCTCGTTTCCATATTCTTAATTTGTACTCTTATATCCTCGGCACCAACATTTTCGTCTTTCAAGGCTTCCTCTTGAGCGGCCTTAACATCATTATTAATAGTGGAGGTCAGCATTGTAGACGTCATCATGTAACAGCAATCCTTAGCATATGCTTTGCGACTCAAAGCATTAGCTACCACGTTAGCCTTTCCAGGATGATAAAGGATCTCACAGTCGTAATCCTTTATTAAATCCATCGAACGTCTCTGCCTCTGGCTGAAAATGTACTTCAGACTCTTGTGATCTGTGTATAACTGATACTTAGTTCCATAGAGATAGTGTCTCCACAATTTCGAAGCAAAAGTGACAGCTGTCAACTCAAGATCATGAGTTGAGTAGTTCTTTTCATGCTGCTTTAACTGTCTCGAGGCATACGCGATTACCTTTCCACGCTGCATCAGTACAGCGCCCAACCCCAATCTAGACGCGTCCGTGTAAACCACAAAATCATCATTGCCCTCCGGTAGAGCAAGTATCGGTGCTTCGCTTAACGTCTTCTTCAATATCTCAAATGCCTCTTGTTGCACGGTTTCCCAAACAAACGGTGCATTCTTCTTCGTTAATGCAGTCAAAGGAACTGCAATTTTTGAAAAATCCTTAATAAATCTCCTATAGTAGCCCACCAGCCCCAGAAAACTTCTACTTCTGTAGCTGAACGAGGCAGCTCCCAATTCTTTATCGCTTCAACTTTGGCTGGATCTACAGAAATTCCAGCCCCCGAAATCACATGCCCCAAAAATTGAATCTGTTGCAGCCAAAACTCACATTTTGAGAACTTGGCATACAACTTCTCTTTTCTCAATAACTCCAACAGTTCCCTTAGATGTTCAGCATGCTCAGCCTCAGACTTTGAATACAGAATATCGTCAATGAACACAATCACCGACTTATCTAGCATCGGTCTACAAACTCGGTTCATTAAATCCATAAAAACAGCCGGGGCATTGGTTAACCCAAAAGGCATAACCAGCAACTCGTAATGCCCATACCGTGTCCTGAAAGCTGTCTTAGGCACATCTTCCTCTCGAACATTCAGCTGATGTTATCCCGATCTCAAGTCAATCTTAGAGAACACACTTGCTCCATGTAGCTGATCAATCAAGTCATCTATCCTTGGCAGCGGATACTTGTTCTTAATAGTCAGCTTATTCAGCTCCCGGTAATCTATGCAAATCCTCATGGTGCTATCTTTCTTCTTCACAAACAATACCGGAGCTCCCTACGGCGATGAACTCGGTCGAATGAAGCCCTTGTCCAGCAACTCCTGGAGTTGTGTCATCATCTCCTTCATTTCAGTAGGAGCATGGCGATACGGAGAACTAGCTACCGGTGCAGCTCCAGGGATCAGATCAATACGAAACTCCACTTGTCTCTCAGGCGGCACGCCATACAAGTCTTCTGGAAACACATCCGGGAATTGTGATACAACAGGCACATCGGCCAACGTCTTCTTCTCAGCCTTAGCATCAATAGCATATGCTAAATAGGCGTCACATCCCTTTGCAACAAGCTTTCGAGCTTTTGCAATAGTCAACAAACACAGATCCCCACTTATCCTATCCCTGTAAATACAGATCTCACGCCCCTCCGGAGTAGTTATCTTTATCATCCACTTCTTACAACTATGTGGGCTTCATTCTCTATCAACCAATCCATCCCGATAATCACATCAAGTTCGCTAAACTCGATCGGAATCAAGTCCAAATTGAAGACTACATCTTCAATCACTAAGGTGCAGTTACGGTATACATGATCTACTTTGAGTAGAGTATTACTAGCAGTTTCAATATCTAGTATAGCAGATAGCTTAGACAGTGACATAGCAAGTTGTTGTGCAAAAACAGTAGACACAAATGAACGGTTGGCACCAGAATCAAATAGCACTCGTGCAGGCAAATAATTTTACAATAAACGTACCCGTAACCACCTCTGGGTTTTCCCTAGCCTCCTCCGCGGTAATCTGAAAAGCACGAGCCGGTGCCCTTTGTGGCTGGTTTCGATGGTTGACTGAACCACCACTTGATCCTCTAGATGATCGGGTTGATGTTGGAGCAGCAGCTGGAGCATTCTTTCTACAGTTCCGACTATAATGCTCCCAGACTCCACACTTATGGCAGGCATCCGATTTCCGTGGGCATTCATGTTGGTAATGGCCCAACTCTCCACAGCAAAAACACGCACAACCGTTTGTGCACTTTGCGAAGTGTTCCAGATGACATTTATTACAATACTGCGGCTCGGTGTTGATAGAGTAAGCACGAGCACGGCCAGAAAAACCAGACTGTCGCTGATAAGACTATTGCGGCGAGTACTGCGATGATCGTGAAGAACCAGAGTAGCCTCCTTCGCGTTGACGTATCGGTGGTGAAGGTTGAGTTGGGTTAGCTGAAGCAGCAGCAGACCCCATTACATACCCAGACATGATCAGAATCTGTTCCACATTTCTGGCGGCTTCCAGTAGACCAGCAAATGTGGTGTAGCGTACATTGCTCATTACTCTTCGGATTTCCAGATCAAGACCAGCCTCTAACCTGGTCACTATTCTTTCCTCGGTATCCACCTGATGAGGCGCGAACAAACTTAGCCTCGTGAACTCTACAGCATACTGGGACACAGACTTAGTCCCCTGAATCAGTGTCATGAACTTTGCCTCCAGTTTTCGGCGCTCATCGGCCGGGCTGTATTGCTGAGTAAAGACTTCAGTGAACTCAGCCCATGTCATCACAGAGACTTTCTCCAGGGTCAAAGCATTCACCATTGAATTCCACCACATTACTGCATCTTTGGTGAACTTAGCAGTAGCGAACCGGACCATATCCTTCTCAGCACAATCGCTAATTCAAAATGTCCATTCTGTGGCTGTTATCCATTCCAGAGTAGCAACAGCATCACCTAGTCCATTGAACTCGACTGCTCCATTTCCCTTAAAGTCCTTGAAACGACAACCCTTGGGATTGTTAGATGACCCAGTGTTGTCATCTTGTTCATCATTGTTACCCCTCACTTTTTCCTTATTCTTCCTCTTATCTTCCCTTCGCTTAGCTTCGGCCTCATCTCGAGCCCAAAACTCATCTTGAATCATCTGATTTTGCTCAGCCATCATGGTTAGCATCATTTCCCTTGTTTCTTCGGGTGTCATTCCTCCTTCAGACATGTTCTGAAAGATGAAATATATAACTTGTTTAGTAACATGTCATTAATTTAAAGACACCACCCAATTGTCCCGTATGATAGTCAATGTCCTATGATTACTAGATCGTAACCTATCTTAGTTCAGATCATTACTTAAAATCACTACATATCATCACTTAATGTTTGAGATCAAGACCTCACGGACACTTGAATCTCAAACTACTGCTCTGATACCATCTTGTTGTGACACCCTTGCCACAATAACACCATTTACATAACACACAGGATTAATCATCAACACAAGATTACATAATGATCTGATAACTTAATTAAAGTGCGGAAGCAATAAAATACGAAAATAAAATAATACAGATTTGTGTCCATCACCCTACGGTGCTACATAGGTTACGCGTCTAAGTCTACAAACTCGAAAGTATTACATCATCCCAAATTTTAATACAACAGAAGTTCCATAAACCAAATACCAAGATAGACAATAGAAATCTTCAAATACTTCAACACGCATCCTAGCTAGATGGTCCCGCGGCGGATTTCCCTTTTCCTGTAAAAATGTAACAACTGAAGGGGTAAGCGAATTGCTTAGTGAATACCGAATGATTTACACATTCTGCAAATCCTTATGATGCCACCCAGAGTAACCACAGTTGCACATACCGTATACTCCACACGTACTCAAAGTACGCAAACCCGAGTCGCAGCTCCTTCGAGCTGACACTCGGCATAAGGAAAACCAACCATCTGAGGCAGACATAACATCGGAGATGACTTACTGTCTATCCTGACCACAGAGGTGTCAAACTCTTGGTCATATAGCACAGTAACATCAGAGTACAGATGCGACCACGCAGGCCTATCAACAGGATGCACAACAAATGAACGGACATGCAACAAGTATGAATGTGCATCAATATTTATACGCAAGTTAGTAGAGTGCCAAACGATAATGAAACAACATGCCTCAGCAGGCAAAGCAAAACATAAAGCAGATGCAGACATGTTAAAATCAAAGGTAGTCACAGTGGGTGCGTTAGTTAACTTCAAGTTATCTTATTTCTCTTCGGGATTTCAACCGGACTCAAAAGTATCCCAATGTGGGTTAAACAACACCACAAGGGACTTGTTTCATTTCCATAAGGAAAACATATCATCATTACATGCTCCTTAACAATATGACATCAACTCATATTAAAACCCGTCATTCGAGGTGTTATTATTCCCAATTAACCCTCCATTATATGCGTTATTATAGAACAAAAGATATCCCAAAAGTGTGATTATTTGACCATCAATTCGGGTCCTTTTAAACCCATCCGAATTACACAAAAATATAAAGAACTCGCCGAGTAGGCTAAGGGAACTCGCCGAGTTCCTGTCCGAATTTCGGACCCATCTGAATTGGGTTGACCCATCCGAATTCGGGTCCATCCGAGTTCGGTTCTTATTCGAGTTCGGTTCCATCTAAGTTTCGGGTTTCATCCGAATTCGGGTCCCAACCGAATTCGGATCCAACACTTACGAATTTTTTTTGAAGATTTGTTCATATGTTCTTGAGAACTCGCTGAGTTCACATGCAGGTTAGCAGGTCACAGCTACGGGTTTTGCACTAAAATTTCTAAAAACTCAATTATAGCAACATGCAATCCATAATAATGTTATATTAGCATATATTGGTTGTTTCTACATCATTTTCCTCATCAAAAACATACTATTTAGTTCAGATTCATCCAAAATATGAATATCTTCTCAAGAACACTAAAACTCTTAAAAAGTCAGATTTATTACCTTTTTGGACGAATTAACCAACGATTCTTGTTTTAACAGCTTCATTGATCTTCAAGGAATGATTTCCAACTAAATTATCCAACATGCAACAACGATTTCTCAGATTAAAAATCCGATTTTTGAATTTTCTACTCTCAAAATATAACCTCAAACTTAGGAACTATGTTCTTACCTTAATCTTGTTTTGTTTCTTGTAACTTTCTGGATTTAATCCACGAATTTGGCTCCTCAAATCCGAAATTCAGTAAGATTTTAGAGAGAGATTGAGAGAGTTTCTTGTGAGTTCAAATGGTTAAATGAAAATGAAAGACACCAAAAAGTCTTTTAATCCAAAGTTTCGGCTATTGACACTTTTAGCCCCTCAACTTATCCGGTTCCATTAAATACTGATTTTCATCATAATTTTCATCATCACTAACTTTTTAACAAATATACTTAATAACTAAACTTTAAATTCTCAAATTTCTTAATATAACAACCAACTTCAAAATATCCAGATACATAATCATTTTTCAAAATTTAACTTAATTATACAAAAATTCATGTAATTAGAGGGTGTTACAGGGTGTTTAACACCTGATCACCTAGTAGAAAGCTCGTTACATGGGATCCATCGAAAGTCATAGGTTTCTTGAATCCAAAAAAAAAAAAAGCGTTGAGAAATCATCAATAAGCCTTGAGTCAGAAAAGTTTGAAGGGAAAAGATTAATAAAGCATGCAAGGATGAGTGATTTGTAGGTCTAATGAGTTTAGTCAAGTGATTTTTGAATTCTGTTGGAGTCAGTGAAAAGTTAGAGAGGATCGGTACACAGGCATGTTCATGAGTTTAAGTTATCTTGTGTTTGTAGAAGTTGAGTTATTTTTGCAGGCGTCCCTTTTAACTGTTTGAGCTTCGTATGCATCTGACTTGTGTATGCTTGTTTAATGTGGTTCTTTTGAGATGATTTGCTTGAGGACAAGCAAAGTTTATGTTTGGGAAGTTTTGATATTGTCTTATTTATTCATATATTTATTTAACAATATCATTCTTTTTATACGCTTAAATATATAAGTTTTGATGTTAAAAGTTCATTTACTTGTCTTTTTTATTTGCAAGTTTAATTGGGTACAAGACAAGAAAATAAGATGATTATGTGGGCTTAAAGTGATAAATATGGGAGCATGCAAGCAGGTCCAAAGAAAGTCCAAGATTCGAGCCTCTCCAAGTCCAATACCCAACGGGCCCAAAACCCATATTATAATTTAGGTTTTTTTTTTTTGAATTTCTTGGTTATTAAAAAGAGGAACCAGAGGTGAGAGAAAGCATCATTAAAATTTAAGACTTTTATTTTCTTCTTTGGTTGGGTTGGCGGCGCAGGAAGAAGAGAAACAACTATCATATTTTTTTGGGAGCCGGGAAAGAGAGGAGAGAGGAGGCAGAATATAGTTTTTTTATTTTGCTTTTCCTTCTGTTGTTGGGGGCAAAACAAGAAAACAACAATCGTCAATTTGGTTTCTTTATTTTTACTTTGGTGCGCAGGAAAGGTAACAAGAGCAAAACATCAACATATTAGTTTATTTATTCTTCTTCTTTGGTTTCATGCGTAGCTAGAAACAAGTACTATTTTTGGATTATTCTAAGTTTATTTGAGTAATTATGTTTAGTTTTATTTGTTATTTATTATTGTTAGTTATTAATTTAATTATGGGCTAAATTTATTGTATTTGTCATTGATGAACGAACCCTAGATTTTGGTTTAGTTTTTATTATTGATAGAGTTTTGTTTATGCGTAGTCGTGAACCTTCAATTATTTATCTTAATAATTATTGAGTACTTTTCTATTACATTGTGTCATGTTCTGAAATTATGACTTGCACGTGTAATTAGGTTTATCTTCTCGTTTGCTTGTTCTGAAATTATGACGGTTGCATGCGGTTAGGGTAATCAATTATTCTTAAATTATGATAGATGAAACTGCTTCTCTAATAACCCAGATAAAAGTTTGAGTTCAATTCACCAATAATGAAAGTTAGCGTGTTTTGAATAGATTAGGTTATAATCGGATTAGTAGGGTTGATGGTCTATGTTAGCTCGAAATTTCTTAAAAACTCTGTCAATCAATTGAACTTTTAAACGAACCAAATCTAGGGTGAGTGATTCATTGATAAATACATTTTAGTTATTTGATTTTATTCTCTTAGTTAGTTACTTAATAGTCGTTTTAAATTTTCGTTAGTTACTATTAATTGTCATTTTAGTTTGAGTAATATTGTTTACTTTGCCGTGTCAACGGTATCCAAAAAAATCTAAAAACAGAACCCTTTTTTTCTCGTTTGCATTTTGTCCACTTTATTTTTGCTAGAGTAATTTTAATTAATATAAATTGCATTTTCCGTTCCCTGTGGAGACGATCCTGGTCTTACCAGTTTACTGCTAAACGATCGGGTACACTTGCCCGAGAGTTTATCAGTCGATTTGGTCAGATTAGAGTTTATAAATTTAAGACTGATATTTTTCGTTTCAGTTGCAAAGACATGAGAACCAATTTTGTGTGCATAAAGTGAAATAACGTCTTATGTGCAAATCTACATATTTCATCTCTTTTGTTCTGGCACAACTCATCAAAAAGATCTTCTATGTCCACTAAATTCATGTTAAACATATCTGCTTTGGTGAAAACAAAAGTATTCCCATATGTTCTAGTTATAGTGAATGACGGATAGAACACTTTCACAAACCGATCCTTTTCTATCTTCACAAGATCAACTATTCTGAATTCACTTCTAACTTTTTCAATCCGTTGAGCTTTGTTTTGCAAAAAACTAGCTTAGTTCACTAAATTTGGCATGTTTGGCTCTAACACTCTGAATAGTTTCAAGAAAGCACAAGGTGCTTGCTTTTTACAAAAGATCTTCTTCTCTAGTTGATCTTCAAGGAATGGAAGCTTATTCCTTCTTCTTATGTAATCAGCATTTTGTCTTCATGATATATCCAACACTTTAATCCTTTTCTTTCTAACTTCATCCTCATTCAGTAGAGTCAACATGTCATTGATATCTTTTTGTACAACCTTCTGAACTTCAAACCTTAAATGATGTTGTCGTTGAGATTCATCAGCTTAAATGTAATTCTTGAAAAACTTGTCCATAATTTCCACTTCATTCAGCTCTTTGACTACTTGAGGCATCATATTCTCACCCGGAAACGGATCAAACTCTTCTTTGACTGTAACCGTCACTGCAGGCTTTTCAACCGTTGGTGTTGGTACATCATCTTTCAAAATATCCTCGATTAATTCTTCCTCACTCTCTATCCTTTCAACTCTGAAAGATATATCAGTCAGATCAAAAACATCATCACCAACAGATATCTCAATCTCTTTTTCTGACCCTTAATCATTAACACTTGACCTTCTTCATCATTGTCAGAGTCGTCATATTCTTCGAAATTGTAAATACCAGATTGAATACTTAAAAGAACTAGAACATCTTCATATAGAATTAATCCCAGCTCGCTCTGAGCATCAACAGGTTTGTCTTTAGAACTCCCAGCTTCTCCAACATCTTCCCCTCCTGTCTCTTTTTCAGTATATACAACCGTCGGTAACACAACTTTCAACTCTCCAAGCTTCTTCCTCTTCTTCCCCTCATGAGGAGCATCATCGGAGTCTTTATCATGCTCATCATGCTTTGTTTTAGGAGCTGAAGGTTGAGCTTTACAAGTCTGCTCTACTTAAGATAATCTCTCAAATAACAAACCAAGAATGCTAACAACTGTATTCTCCAAACTAATCATCCTCTCCCTCATCTCATCAAATTGATCTTAACAAAATTTTCTCAGCTCATTAACGGAGTCTTGTGGATCGTTTTCTTTGTTACCTTCAGCAACAGAGTTTCCTTTCAACAACTTTTGAATATTTGTCATTTTTGCCATCATTTCCGAATATTGAGTGTTCATCTAAGCAGTGACTCCAGCTATAACTTCATTGAATTTAGTTTCCGTAATGAAGGGTAACGGGCTAACTCCTGGGTCACTAAGACTTTCAATTGTCACAACAGTAGAAATTGTAGTAAGAACTTCTGTGTGGCATGTGCTTAGAGTTGGCAAAGTTGTTGCTCTGCCAGGTCTTCCAACCATATCAAGTGAAGGAGCAACAGATGCTTCCAACACTGTGGTTGTTCCGGCAGGGACACGAAGTCCTTCTGCACTTACTCCAACAGATGGAGTCGACTCAAGTGTCCTAAAGTGTAAAGGGAGCTATGACTTGTACATGAGAATCTGTACACGCGGCCGGGTGTGTACTTTGTTCAATATCCATGGTATCCAAAGGATTCCAGGATAGATCATGTGTAAATTCCTAGGGCAAAATTGTAACACCTTCCTCTTCGGAAGAAGGTGAGTAGCTGGTTAGGTGTGCAGATGATAGTGGGGTACTTGTTATTTCAATGCTAACTCCCATATGAGAGCTAACAGCAGTTGTGGTTTCATCCAGGCTGTCTAGGGTTGGGATTTCTCTGACACTCAGTCTTGCAATCTCAACAATATCTATCTCTGGTAAACATTCAGGTTGAGATATTTCAATTGTACCAGCACCTCCCAAATTATTATCATTATCCTCATCATCACCGTCATCTGCTCCCTCATTGCCTCCTTCTACTATATTTGATAAAGTACGTTCCGAATTAGAACTACCCTCACCTCCCCTCAGTTCCTCCACTGCTCCCTCAGGCTCGGTTTGGCTTCCCGGAACATCAGCCCCTTGCTGATGTTCGTGCTTACCTAAAACTCCTTGGGCAAGAAAACCTGGTTCTTGGGTTTCTATTGGAGCATGATCTATTCTATAAACTCTAACACTCTCAGCCTCTGGATCAGCATATTTGACAAAGATTTAGGTATTGGAATTACATTAGCATTTGGAGCATCTTGAACACTGTGAAGGGTCATCATCACATAATCTGGGCATTTCTGTTCATTGGATCTCTTCGGAATTTTCTCATTAGCCCTCAAGATACCTCTGATCAGAATTTGGATGAATCTTTTTAGAGGCAAAAATTTTCTTGCCCTGTTTGTGGTTTTAGCCAACACAACTTCCTTCAGATCTTCCCAGATACATTGTGCATGGTCATAATGCTTATTGTAAGCAATACCATGAAAGAGTCTTAAATAATGGATGCTTCCGCGATCTATTCCGGTATGCTTCGAGGTCATACACCTGTTGATGATTCCAAACAATGTATAACACTCTCCATTTAACCCATTTCTATGAATCATTGAGCTCTTTTCCAGTGGTTTGGAATACCCCAGACATATGAGATCATGACATAATTGATCGTCTGATACGAAATCTTCAAAGTCAACAAACTCTGGGAAGTTGACAGTGTCAATCCGTTTTGGCAAGATTAAATTCTGACGGAGTTTGGCTAAAGTTATTTTGGCCTTGAATTGATCAATTTTGACTTTTAAATGATGATCTCCTTCAGCAGGCACAAACTTTATGGTGTGCTAGAATTGATTTAGGTACACTAGAGGAATAGAAGGTTTGTATTTCAAAAGATATCCCAGAGGATGGCCTTTAAGGATTTCAACAATAACTAGATGGCTCACTTTAATGACATTGGAATCAAATCTATGATTATTATCCAGCAAGGAACAGTGTTTGGGTTTGACCAGTTGTGTTTCTGGGATTGGTGATGAAGGTGATGGTCGAGTAATAGAAGCATATTTAACTGGTTTAGAGACCAGTGTATGGTTAGATGATGAATGAGAATCCGAGGAACTGGAATTTTGGGTGGGGGCTTGGGATGCCATTTGATACCTATAAAAATAACGAACATGTTAGAAATGTCAGGTAAACAAATTTAATCCTACATATAAGAAAATAGAACATTTAACAAGAAATTAGAAAAATATGGGTTTTATTGTTTAAAGCATCGGGATTCCAGACAATAATAATAAAATATTATTGTTAGGACTCCAAAGTCAATCGTTAAGAGACCAATGTTAATAAAACACAAATTTTAAAAATTTCTCGAAAATGTGAAATTTCTCTGAAAAATTAAAAATTCCCACACTTATAAAAATTTTGAACATTTTTGGCTACAAACTCGATTGATGAAAGTACAAACTCGAATGAGTCATGAACTTTCTCGGGTGATATGGACCCCATCTCGAATAACCCTTAAACAAACTGAGATGAAAATGATTTTTCTCGAGTGAATGGCTTCAAACTCGAATTGATCTTGAACTTTCTCGAATGGCAATTGAAGAAACTCGATAGAAATTAAAATTTCCTCGAATGTTCTTTTGATCAACTCGAAACACATGGATGTTTTGTCGAATGACTTGTGATTCGAGTTGAAAGAACTTAAAAATTACCAAGTCCTTTTCTTATGAAACTCGAAAGATACATGAAATTTTCTCGAACACGTCTTGACCCAACTCGAATTAACCATGAATATTCCCGATCAATGTTTCAACCGAGTTTGATGGATTAAAAATTTTCTAGGTCCATATATTATCGAACTCGACTAAAACCTGAGTTTTTTTTTTCCGAAAAGTTCTTTATCAGACTCAAAAATACTTAGTGTTTTCTCGAGTTCCTTGTTGTCCAACTCGATCGAAACAAATAAATTTTATCGAATCAACCTATGAACAAGTTTGAACTTAAAAAGTTTTCTAAGTCCCAAACAGCACTGAAATTTCCAAAAAAAAATTTCAGGGACATTTTGGCCTAACCATTTACATGTTCCTATTCGAAAAATGATTTTGAACAACTATCCTTTACTACTGTTTGTCCAAAAACAACATTAAATCTCTTAAAAATCCAATTTTCAGACAGTTCATGAACTCGAAAAAATATGCATTACAAACTCATATTAACTGTCGTGTGTTTTGATATAAGACTTGAAATTTGATTTTCAAGCTCATATTATCAATATGAACACTAACAACCTTCAATTTCATATTACAAACACCAAACAACAATATCAAAATTACACGCACCGACACACATAGTTACATGAATGAACATAAAAACTTGAAAAAATAAAACTATAAAAATACTAAACAGTAACAAGTCATTTTGAAATACATACAAATTTCAACCAAATTCTTGAAATCTAACACTGAATTGTAGATTACTTTTTGATGAAGAAAGGTAGAGAGAAAGTTTGGAAGGGAAAGTGAACAGTATTCGAGGTTGTAAAAGTTTGATTTGAATTTCAAAATTCAAATATATACACAATTTTGAATTTGAACAACCTGGCCCACATTTAAAGGAACCGAATCTCTCATTTTTTTTAAAGCCCAATTAAAGAAAATATAAACCACACAGTTTAACTAAAAAAAATTGAACAACACAAAAATAAAAAAATTGAACAAAACAAAATAAAATGATGTAACACCCCTCCCGATCCCAGAAATGTCACGTCAACCCAATATCATAAGTGGCAATAACGCAACGGATCTATAACACATATGTCATAGGATAATGCAGATTACGGCTAATTTAAAACATTAACACAGATAATAACATACGATTACATTTCATAATATTCGCAATCCCGATTAAACCAACATACATTCCCAAAACAACTATTACGAGGGTTCTATATAATCACAAAATTATCACGAATCTTCAATCAATCTCGAATCTATCTCGGCAGCGGCTGAGATCCCTTCTGATTCCCTGAACATGTTAGACTCGAATACATGAGCTATAAAGCCCGTGAGCACACGAGGGTTCACACTGCACATAAGCACATAGCACACATTCCCTATCCCTGTCCCGGTAGACCAACACGCATCTCAGGTATATAAACACAAGTATGAGATCAGAATAACACACCGCCCTGTGGGGACCCCTCCCCGGTGGACACATCGCACACAGCAATGGTCGGTAATACCCTGTAGCACGGAAGCTACCCGGCTACAGGCCCTGCCGTATATATACGCCCCAAGGACTGTTTGGGACAGTCAGCCCGCAAGATTCCCCTTCGCGACTTATCGTCCGTATGGAACTCATCACGGACCCCTGAACCGATCTCACATCTCATACATATCACGTATAAGGAATAGAATATACATGAGGTCCACGTCCCTGTCTCACATAGATATAACACGCACAAGATAGCAACACAGCTAAAATCGTAAAGACGGCGCGCGTTTAGAAAAGTCTCGAGTACTCACCTGACTGATTCCCCGAAGTCTGGCCTCCCTGATCAAACCCAGCTCGAGATCCGCTAGTCCCTGTAATCACACGGTGGCCTAATAATTAAACACAATTCCCGGATAACACATATCACATAATCACTTTGACTCAAACTCAATTCCAACCCGACAATCCCACGGAACCAAAACCCGATCAATACCCAAAACCCGACCCAAACTCGACTCAAAGCAATCCGAAACAAGACCCCAACCCAAACAAAACACAACCCAAATTGCCCCGAATAAACCCGACATCGAATTCGACCCAAACCCTTTTCACAAGATTAAACTCAGATTTTCACTGCAGGCTGCTAGTCGCGCCACGGACCCCCTGGTCGTCGCGCCGCGACACCGCGGAACTCTGCATCCTTCCTTGCGATTTTCAGCTTCTGCCCAGGAGTTACAACTCATTTCACACACGAATTCAGCTCTCAAAACACATACATAATCACAACACAGCAGCATATAAACTCTCTTATCACTCAAATAATCAATTCCCATAAGGATTCAACATATAACACAATTTAAATCTTCAAACCAAGTTGCTTACCTCAAATCCTTCCAGAACAATGGAAGAGAAGAAGAAGAAGAACAGCTTAAATCCAAGTTTCCACACCCAATTCGAGGCTTGAATTTGATTTCTTGCTGCAGGTCTTCACACAAAACACACACATATACACTTTAAGTTCATCTCAAAATGGATAAGAAGGAAATGTGGGCACAAACATATATACGTCTTTTGTGACGTCCTTGTTAAATTAATGATATAACTGTAATCTCCAGGATCGACTAACAACTCAATGAGTATCATAATAATTGAAATTGAATACTTAAATTAGAATTAAGCACATCCACACTAAAGCAATAGAATACATGTCTACAGTGATAAAAGTCTAACTATTACATCAACATAATTGTTTTAGAAGTAATGAATCCCAGCCCAAAGCTATTACATTCAAGTACCAATAGCTTCTATAGTCTCCGGGATATTGATTTGATATGCTTAAGTGGAAGGTCCAGCTACACTTTTGCCTTTGCCTGAAAACATGTGAGTCAACAGTAAGCTAAATGCTTAGTGAGATAACAGATTATGCCTACAACAAATATTTCTTTACAAACAATGCTTAACCATGGGCAGTGTAAGCCCCATGTATGTGAATATCGGCAGTGTAAGCCTCAGTGTATGTGAAAACCATGCAGTGAAAGCATGGGTTGGCAGTTCAATATGCTGATCGGGGATGTGCCGAACCTGATGGGATACGAGTGGGATGATCAGTCCCCGACAGTGGCCTGCTGTCAGCCCCAGTCCAGGTCGCATCAGATTATGAAGTAATGATCATGCAGTGCAAGCATGATGTAAATAGATGCACTTTCAAATGAACGCAAGCTACATGTGTGTTACATGTCAAGTACGAGTGTGCATCATAACAACAAATCATTTCATGAGTGCCAAATGAAGTATATGAACAATGTGAACATGCCATTGAATGTATAAACATGAATGTAAAAACAATAAATGTTCGAATGATAATCTGCAACTCACAGTGATTGGTTTTGGGACTTGATCCTGAATCAATGTGTGTTTTGATAACACCACAATGATCTGTAAAGTAGGTGTAATAGTGAATTTGTGTCAGTAATTGCTTAAAAATTGTATTCTGAAAACTAAGTATAATTGTACTGATTTCGGACCACATCCGAATTCGGATGGTCCGAAATGCAAGGTTTTCCGAAATATGGTATTGGTCCGAAGTTGGCAGGGTCCGAATTCGGCAAGGTCCGAAATTACTATTCGTCCGAAGTGACTGTAGGTCCGAAAATGGGTCTTTGGTCCGAATTCACTACTGGTCCGAATTTGGGTGAGTCCGGATTGGGTTAGGGTCCGAGTTCGGACTTCGGATGAACAGCGTCCGAATTCGGATGGTCCGAATTCGGTTCATCCGAACCGAGTTCATACTTTGTAAAATTTCCAGATTTTGCATTTTGACCATTTTGCATGTTTTAGTTACTAAAATAGTAAATGTGAACTTAGAAACACTATTTCAACTTATAACATGTCACTTATGTACCAAAATAACCGATTTGTGTCCATTTTTCTTATGAGTCTCGATGAACACACACACTAAAACACACACATATCTTGAAATCACACTTAGAGGTGGAATCTGATTCTGAAATTTGGTACATTGCAACATACATGCTCGATTTCAACAAATCCATCATAATATATAACATGCATTAACATCTGTATCAAAAATCTTATGATTCGGTTCTTATTGAAACCGAACCAAAATCTTCAAAATCCGAAAGATTGAATGATGTTTACCTTAAATTGATTCTTGTAGTTGTTATAGTCTCCTATATGCCACTTGAATCCAGATTTTTGCACCTTAATTCGATGATTTCTTGTGTGTTCTTTTGATGCAGCCGAGAGAGAGTAGAGAGAGAGAGAGTACGGTTAGAGATAGAGAGAGTGATGGTGAAAATGAAAGTTTTCCCCCTTTTTATTTGTATTTTGACTTATTTGCACACTAAACCCCTCAACTTCGTATTTTCTTATTTAACTGATAATATGATCAAAATTAACTTAAATTGATATAATATTCCATTAACATAATAATTAAGTCCTTAAAATTGCAAATTACATATATTTGAAATTTGGGATGTTACAGCATGGGCCCCACCACGCCTATACTTCGTTCGCGAAGTCATGCCGCGCTAAACAAACTTGGGTACTTAGTCTTCATGTCCTCTTCCGATTCCCAAGTATGATTAGCTCCCCGATGATGCTTCCACTTGACCAGCACCATCCTGATCTCTTTGTTCCGTAGCTTTTTGACTTTTGTCTCCAAAATGCACTCCGGTTCATCAATGAACCTCAGCCGTTCGTCAACCTTAATGTCCGAGTGATCAGTCCATGGTTCCATCTCGGGCACCAGACTCTTTCTTAAGTATCCTACGTGGAATACCGGGTGAACACCTGATAACTCTTCCGGCAAGTCCAAATGATAGGATTGGTTCCCAATTCTTTCTAGTATCTTGAAGGGTCCTATGAATCGAGGCGATAGCTTTCCTCGCTTTACGAATCTTGTGACTCCTTTCATTGGGGAAACCTTTAAGTATACCCAATCGTCCTTCTGAAACTCTATTGCTTTGTGTCGGCGATCATGATAATTCTTTTGTCGATCTTGTGCCGTTTTCATGTATTGCCGAATGAGTTGGATCTTTTCATTGGTCTCTTGCAGCAAAGCAGGACCAGCTATTGGAGTTTCTCCTGTTTCCCTCCAACAAGTTGGAGTCCTACACTTTCTGCCATACAGGAACTCGAACGGTGCCATCTTGATAGTGGAATGCTAACTATTGTTGTAGGAGAATTCAACCAATGGGAGGTGATCGTCCCAGTTACCACCTAAATCCATGACACACGCTCTGAGCATGTCTTCGAGAGTTAAGATTGTTCTTTCACTTTGACCATCAGATTGGGGTCTATAGGCAGTACTCATTGCGATATGAGTACCAAGACCGTTTTGTAAAGCAGCCCAGAAATTGGAAGTGAATCTACTATCTCGGTCAGTGACAATAGACTTAGGTACACCATGCCTAATGACAATTTCGTTAACGTAGATCTGGGCAAGACGGTCCAGTGAATAGGTTTCCCGAATGGGAATGAAGTGAGCAGATTTTGTTAATCAATCAACAATGACCCAAATGGCATCATGTTGACGACGCGTCTTGGGCAGCTTCGTTATAAAGTCCATAGTGATATGATCCCACTTCCATTCCGGGATAGGAAGAGGTTGCATACTACCATAGGGCTGTTGATGTTCTGCTTTGACTAGACGACATGTTCTGCACCTTTCAACATACTGACCGACATCTCTTTTCAATCCTGGCCACCAGAAGTCGGCCTTCAGGTCGTTGTACATTTTTGTGCTGCCAGGATGAATTGAGAATTTAGATTGATGAGCCTCCTCGAGAATTACATCTCTCATGTTCCCGAACTTGGGAACCCACACTCTGCCATACACACCCTTTAGTCCAGTTCCATCATCTTGCATTAATGGCAACTGAATTCTGATATCTTCGTCTTTAACATTCTCTTCTTTTAGGGCCTGTAACTGAGCAGCCCTAACATCATCTATGATAGTGGACGTCAGTATTGTGGGAGTCAAGGCATAGCAGTATGCCTTGCAGTATGCTTTTCGACTTAGAGCATCGGCCACTACGTTGGCCTTCCCTGGATGATAGAGAATCTCACAGTCGTAATCTTTTATCAGCTCCATTGACCTTCTTTGCCTCATATTCAAGTCCTTCTGACTGAATATGTACTTTAAACTCTTGTGGTCGGTGAAGAGCTGACACTTGGTTCCATACAAGTAGTGTCTCCATAACTTGAGAGCGAAAGTCACAGCAGTTAGCTCTAGATCATGAGTAGAGTAGTCTTTCTCATGTGGTTTAAGTTGTCTAGAAGCATAAGCTATGACGTTTCCTCTTTGCATTAGTACCGCACCCAAACCCATGCTTGATGCATCTGTGTAGAGTATGAAGTCTTCGTTCCCTTCAGGCAGGGCTAACACTGGTGCTTCACTTAGCAGATTCTTCAAGTTGTCAAATGCCATTTGCTGTTCTTCTCCCCAAAAGAAGGTCGCGTTCTTGCGAGTAAGCTTTGTTAGCGGAACGGCAATCTTTGAGAAGTCTTTGATGAATCGGCGGTAGTAACCAGCCAATCCCAGAAAACTCCGAATCTCTGAGGCGTTGCGGGGTGATTCCAAGTTCTGGATAGCTTCGATCTTTGCAGGATCAACAGCAATCCCAGCACCAGATATCACGTGCCCCAAGAATTGGATCTGAATTAATTGTTTAAGAGGTACAAGTTAATAAAATAATTTATGATTGAGTATAAGGATCATGAAATTGTTTCAAACGTTGAGACGTACCTGCCTCAACCAGAATTCACACTTAGAGAATTTGGCATAAAGTCGCTCTTTGCGTAGCAACTCTAGCAATTCTCTCAGATGTGCAGCATGATCATCTTCGGTCTTTGAATATATGAGAATGTCAACGATGAACACGATGACCGATTTGTCGAGCATTGGCCGGCAGACTCGATTCATGAGATCCATGAAAGCGGCCGGCGCATTAGTAAGACCGAACGGCATTACCAGAAACTCGTAGTGTCCGTAACGAGTTCTTAAAGCCGTCTTTGGAATGTCACCTGGGTGTACTTTGAGTTGGTGATAACCCGAACGAAGATCAATCTTCGAGAAGTAGCTTGCGCCTTGTAACTGGTCGAAGAGATCATCAATCCGGGGCAACGGGTATTTGTTCTTGATTGTGACTTTATTGAGTTCTCGGTAATCGATGCACATACGTAATGTGCCATCTTTCTTCTTGACGAACAGAACAGGAGCGCCCCAAGGAGATGAACTTGGGCGTATGAAACCCTTATCGAGCAACTCCTGTAATTGCTTCATCATTTCCTGCATTTCAGCAGGGGCTAATCGGTACGGAGCCTTTGCTATTGGAGCAGCTCCGGGAACGAGATCAATGCGGAATTCCACTTGGCGATCAGGTGGCAATCCCGAGATATCTTCTGGAAAGACATCAGGAAATTCGGAAACGACGGAAACGGTAGAAGGAGATTGAACTTCAGCCTTTGCATCGACAGCGTAGGCTAAGTAAGCAGAACAACCCTTGGCAACGTGCTTTCGGGCTTTTGCAATTGAAATAAGGCATAAGTTGCCTTTGTGTCTATCACCATAAATGCATATGTCTCGGCCCTCGGGAGTGGTAATCTTGATCATTCTTTTCTTGCAAACGATTTGGGCCTCGTTATGAACTAACCAGTCCATGCCTACTATGACATCGAATTCCCCGAACTCCATAGGGATCAGATCTATATTGAATACTACGTCTTCTACCAATAATGTACAATTCCTATATACTTTGTCTGCTTTTACTAACATATTGCTAGCAGTCTCTATGTCAAGTACAAATTGCAGTTTGGAAGTTGGCATGTTAAATTGACGAGCAAATGTAGCGGAGACAAACGAACGATTTGCTCCAGAGTCAAACAGTATACGTGCAGGAATTGAGTTAACATAGAACGTACCAGTGACCACCTCCGGGTCATCCTTTGCTTCTTCAGCTGTGATTTGGAACGCCCTTGTTGGAGCCCTATGAGATTGATCCCTGCGAGCAGTGGATGCTGCAGAAGATCTTGCCGTTGATTGCTGAATGCTTTGATCTCGTGAGGGTTTCGGGCAATCCCTTGAAAAATGGCCAAGTCTGTGGCAGTTGTAACATGCATCGTCTTTTCGAGGACAATGCTCCCAGTGATGACCTTTCTGCCCACAGCAAAAACAGTACATGTCTTGAGTCTTGCACTCCCCAGAGTGCGCCTTTCTGCATCGTCTGCAGTCCCTCATTTCTGAACTGGCCGAGAAGGCCCTTCCCTTCTTGGGTGATGATGATTGTTGATGGGATTGGGAAGAAAATCGAGAGGATCCAGACTCCCGCTGCCTTTTTGGCGGCGACGGTTGAGTTGGTGATGTGGCGGCTGACCCGATAACATAACCAGACATCAAGACAATCTGCTCCACATTTCGATCAGCCTCAAGTAACCCAGCAAACGTTGTATAACGAACCCCACTTATGGTTCGGCGTATCTCATAATCCAAACCGGCCTCAAACCGGGCTATCTTTCTTTCTTCCGTGTCAACTTGATGCGGTGCAAACAAACTTAACCGGGTGAACTCAACGGCATATTGTGTAACCGTTTTCGTTCCCTGAGTTAAGTTCAAGAACTATGCCTCGAGACGTCGCTTCTCGTCGGCTGGACAGTACTGTTGAGAAAACACTTCCTTAAACTCGCTCCATGACATGTGTGACACTACCTCCATCGTCAACACATGTGTCATTGCGTCCCACCACATAACAGCGTCCCTTGCAAACATAGCGGTTGCAAAGCGGACCATGTCTTTATCAGCGCAGTCGCTGATCCTGAAAGTTTGTTCCGTGGTGGTGATCCATTCCAATGCAGTAACGGCGTCTCCAGTCCCATCAAAAGTAACCGCTCCGTTACTTTTGAAGTCCTTAAACCTACAGCCCCTTGATCTGTTGGAAGACCCAGTATCTTGTCTTTCCTCTTGATCGTCTTGTTGTTGCTCCTTGTTCTTTCGTTTGTCAGCCTTTCGTTTTGCCTCGGCCTCATCTCTGGCCCTTAACTGATCAGCAAATGACTGAGCCTGCTCAGCCATTCGTTTGGATTGTAGCTCATTGTTTTGTTCCATGAGGGCTTGCATCATCTGGAACATTTGCTGAGGAGTCATATCGTCTCCTGACATGTTCTGAAATATAACAACTTATATTTAGAACATTTATTTGTAAGTCCTAAGTATTTACAGTTACCCTTTGTGTTTCCCCGTGTGCATGTCAATCCTATCTTAGTTCAGATCATTACTTAGAAGTTCATTCTAATATCATAACCTAAGTTTGAGTCCAAGTCCTCGCGGACACTTGAAACCTCAAACTAATGCTCTGATACCAAAACTGTGACGTCCTTGTTAAATTAATGATATAATTGTAATCTCCAGGATCGACTAACAACTCAATGAGTATCATAATAATTGAAATTGAATACTTAAATTAGAATTAAGCACATCCACACTAAAGCAATAGAATACATGTCTACAGTGATAAAAGTCTAACTATTACATCAACATAATTGTTTTAGAAGTAATGAATCCCAGCCCAAAGCTATTACATTCAAGTACCAATAGCTTCTATAGTCTCCGGGATATTGATTTGATATGCTTAAGTGGAAGGTCCAGCTACACTTTTGCCTTTGCCTGAAAACAATGTGAGTCAACAGTAAGCTAAATGCTTAGTGAGATAACAGATTATGCATACAACAAATATTTCTTTACAAACAATGCTTAACCATGGGCAATGTAAGCCTCATGTATGTGAATATCGGCAGTGTAAGCCTCAGTGTATGTGAAAACCATGCAATGAAAGCATGGGTTGGCAGTTCAATATGCTGATCGGGGATGTGCCGAACCTGATGGGATACGAGTGGGATGATCAGTCCCCGACAGTGGCCTGCTGTCAGCCCCAGTCCAGGTCGCATCAGATTATGAAGTAATGATCATGCAGTGCAAGGATGATGTAAATAGATGCACTTTCAAATGAACGCAAGCTACATGTGTGTTACATGTCAAGTACGAGTGTGCATCATAACAACAAATCATTTCATGAGTGCCAAATGAAGTATATGAACAATGTGAACATGCCATTGAATGTATAAACATGAATGTAAAAACAATAAATGTTCGAATGATAATCTGCAACTCACAGTGATTGGTTTTGTGACTTGATCCTGAATCAATGTGTGTTTTGATAACACCACAATGATCTGTAAAGTAGGTGTAATAGTGAATTTGTGTCAGTAATTGCTTAAAAATTGTATTCTGAAAACTAAGTATAATTGTACTGATTTCGGACCACATCCGAATTCGGATGGTCCGAAATGCAAGGTTGTCCGAAATATGGTATTGGTCCGAAGTTGGCAGGGTCCGAATTCGGCAAGGTCCGAAATTACTATTCGTCCGAAGTGACTGTAGGTCCGAAAATGGGTCTTTGGTCCGAATTCACTACTGGTCCGAATTTGGGTGAGTCCGGATTGGGTTAGGGTCCGAGTTCGGACTTCGGATGAACAGCGTCCGAATTCGGATGGTCCGAATTCGGTTCATCCGAACCGAGTTCATACTTTGTAAAATTTCCAGATTTTGCATTTTGACCATTTTGCATGTTTTAGTTACTAAAATAGTAAATGTGAACTTAGAAACACTATTTCAACTTATAACATGTCACTTATGTACCAAAATAACCGATTTGTGTCCAATTTTCTTATGAGTCTCGATGAACACACACACTAAAACACACACATATCTTGAAATCACACTTAGAGGTGGAATCTGATTCTGAAATTTGGTACATTGCAACATACATGCTCGATTTCAACAAATCCATCATAATATATAACATGCATTAACATCTGTATCAAAAATCTTATGATTCGGTTCTTATTGAAACCGAACCAAAATCTTCAAAATCCGAAAGATTGAATGATGTTTACCTTAAATTGATTCTTGTAGTTGTTATAGTCTCCTATATGCCACTTGAATCCAGATTTTTGCACCTTAATTCGATGATTTCTTGTGTGTTCTTTTGATGCAGCCGAGAGAGAGTAGAGAGAGAGAGAGTACGGTTAGAGAGAGAGAGAGTGATGGTGAAAATGAAAGTTTTCCCCCTTTTTATTTGTATTTTGAGTTATTTGCACACTAAACCCCTCAACTTCGTATTTTCTTATTTAACTGATAATATGATCAAAATTAACTTAAATTGATATAATATTCCATTAACATAATAATTAAGTCCTTAAAATTGCAAATTACATATATTTGAAATTTGGGATGTTACATCTTTATCTCAATCGGTTCCGAACCCAATAACCCGAACCCGATATCACATTTTCACTATTAATGCCCATTTAACCCATTTAATCCCGCAATCCCAAAAATATAATCCGTTCATTAAAATTATAACCCCATGACACGCAAGCCCCAATCCCGACACGTATCAATCCACGAAACGGGATATAATTAGACCAACCCAATATTAATAAATTATTTATCAACTAAAATAATTCCACGTACCAGGTCGAAAGGACGGATGTTACAAATCCTCCCCTCTTAAAGAGATTCCGTCCTGGAATCTAACTCGAACTCTGACTCAAGCTCCCAGGTAGCGTTGGTACCCTTATGCTCCACTGAACGAGTACCAAGGCAATCTCTTTATTCCTCAGCTTCTTGATTTTTCGATCGGTAACGGCCTCGGGCTGCTCCACATATCGCAGCTGATCGTCGACTGTAATCTCAGATAAGGGCACATACTGATCATCTGTAGCCAGACACTTCCGGAGATGACTCACATGAAACGTATCGTGCACACCGGCTAATTCTGAAGGCAATCGCAGACGATAGGCCTGATGCCGGACTCTCTCAACAATCTCGAACGGCCCAATATACCGCGGACTCAGCTTCCCACGATGTCTGAACTGGATCACCCCCTTCGACGGCGACACCTTTAGCAAGACTCGGTCCCCGACACTGAACTCTAACTCTTTCAGACGGCGATCGGCATAGCTCTTTTGACGGCTCTTGGCGACTCTCATATGCTCCCAAATCACGGCCACTTTGTCACTGGTCTCCTGGAGTAGCTCCGGCCCACTGATAGGTCGCTCACCGACCTCGCCCCAACACACTGGGGTCAGGCACTTACGCCCATATAGTGCCTCAAACGGAGCCATTTTGATCGTGGCGTGATAGCTGTTATTATAGGCAAACTCGACCAACGGTAAATGCACATCCCAGTTACCACTGAAGTCGATAGCACACGCCCGCAACATATCCTCGAGGGTCTGATTGGTGCGCTCGGTCTGCTTGTCAGTCTGCGGCCTATAAGCTGTGCTCAGCTGGACCCTGGTGCCCAATTCCCGCTGGAAACTCTGCCAGAAACGAGACGTAAACCGCGTATCCCTGTCCGAAGTAATCGACATCGGAATCCCATGCCGCGATACCACCTCGTTAATGTACAGCCTCGCTAACTGATCCATGGTAATAGTACCCCGAACGGCTAAGAAGTGCGCACTCTTCGTTAGTCGATCCACTATAACCCAGATCATATCGTTCCTGCGGACCGTGCGTGGAAGTCTCACAATGAAATCCATCGTGATGTGATACCACTTTCATTCAGGGATTTCCAACGGCTGCAGATACCCGTGCGGCTTCTGATGCTCGGCTTTGACTCTGAGACACGTCATGCACTGCTCAACACATCGGCCCACATCCGTTTTCATTCCCGGCCACCAGTAGAAGTCGCGGAGATCACGGTACATTTTAGTACTCCCCGGATGCACAGATAGCCTCGACCGATGCGATTCATCAAGAATCAACTGCCGCAAATTCCCAACCCTCGGGACCCAGACCCTATCATTAAACACATACAGTCCACGATCGTCCCCGATCAGTGACTCAAGCTGCCCGGTTAGACGCTCTCGCTTCACATTATCACCCAGCAGGCCCTCCTGCTGCGCTAATCTCAGACTATCGGTCAATGTCTAGGTAATTTCAAGCCTCGAAGCCCTGGAAATCATAGTCTGGCCGCACGCCCTACGGCTCAGCGCGTCAGCTACCACATTAGCCCGGCCCGGGTGGTACTGAATCTCACAATCGTAGTTCTTAAGCAACTCAAGACTACGGCGCTGTCGCATATTCAGATCCTTCTGGCTAAACAGGTACTGAAGACTCTTATGGTCGGTATACACAATAAACCGAGACCCATACAGATAATGACGCCAAATCTTCAACGCGAATACGATGGCGTCTAACTCTAAATCATGCACAGTATGGTTCTCCTCATAAGTCTTCAGTTGGCGCGAAGCATAGGCAATTACTTTCCCTCGCTGCATCAGAACACAGCCCAGTCCCGACCCTGAAGCATCACAGTACACTACGAAATCATCGGTACCCTCCGGTAAGGCCAACACTGGGGCCTGGCACAACCGGGTCTTCAGCTCTCTGAACGCACGCTCCTGATCCTCGGACCACTCAAACGGAACGGACTGCCCTGTCAATCTCGTCAACGGCAAGGCAATCCTCGAGAAATCCTGGATAAAACGTCTATAATACCCGGCGAGACCCAGAAAACTACGAATCTCGGGCACTGATCTCGGAGGCTCCCAGGTCATTACTGCCTCAATCTTGGCCGGATCCACCTTTATACCCTCGGCACTGACCACATGACCCAAAAACTGCACCTCACGAAGCCAAAATTCACACTTAGAGAACTTCGCGTACAGTCTCTCCCTGCGCAGCACAGTCAAAACCTCTCGGAGGTGCTGCTCATGGTCCTCGGCACTCCGCGAATAGATAAGGATATCATCGATGAACACGATCACGAATCTATCCAACATAGCTCTACACACCCGATTCATCAAATCCATGAAAGCGGCGGGTGCGTTAGTCAAACCGAACAACATAACGAGGAACTCGTAGTGCCCATAACGAGTCCGAAACGCTGTCTTCGGCACATCCTCATCCCTGACTCTCAACTGATGATAACCAGACCGCAAGTCGATCTTGGAAAAGAAACTCGAGCCCTGGAGCTGATCAAACAGGTCGTCGATACGTGGAAGCAGATAACGATTCTTCACGGTCACCTTATTCAACTCCCTGTAGTCGATACACATCCGCATGCTACCGTCCTTCTTTTTCACGAATAACACTGGCGCACCCCACGGCGACGAACTAGGACGGATGAATCCACAATCCAGAAGCTCCTGCAGCTGAGACATTAACTCTCGCATCTCTGTCGGTGCCAGCCTATAAGGCGTCTTAGCAATCGGCAACGCCCCGGGAACAAGATCTATTTTGAACTCTACTTGGCGATCTGGCGGTAACCCAGGCAACTCCTCTGGGAATACCTCAGGGAACTCACGAATCACTGGGATATCCTCAAAGGTCTTCTTTTCCTTCCTTGCGTCAACTACATAAGCTAGGAAGGTCTCGCATCCATTAGAGACATATCTCTGAGCCCTGGCCATAGACACGATCCCAATATCCCCCTTACGGCGCTCCCCGTACACAATCACACTCTCACTGTCAGAAATGGGTATACGGATGATCTTTTTGGCACACAGAATAGCAGCCCGTCTGGCAGTTAACCAGTCCATACCCACAATCACATCGAAGCTACTGATCTCAATCGGCAGCAAATCAATCGTAAACTGATGAGAGTCTATCTCTAACACACAGCCCCGATAAACCCGACTCATTAACATCGAACTCACATCGACTCTCTCGACAACCAACGGAACCGACAAAGAATAAGGAGATACACTAAAATATGCACAAAATGTAACAGACACATAGGAGCGATCGGCCCCGAAATCAAATAACACACGAGCTCGAAGTCCGTTAAGGATATACGTACCCGAAACAACATCGGTAGTATCCCGTGCCTCCTCTGCTGTCGCCTGAAATACTCGTCCGCGGCCCCTCGGAACAGACTCATGGCGGCTAGATGACGACGGCTCGGCCCTGGCCCCACTCGAACTGGCTCCCTGTACTGCCGGCCCTGGCTCTGGACAGTCCCTGACTCGATGCCCCGGCCTCCCACATCTGAAGCATAGCGGCTCGGGAACTGTACAAACTGAGGCGGCGTGGCCCCGCTGGCCGCACCGAAAGCAACACGGCTGCTCAAACAAACACTGACCCCAATGGCGCCGGTGACATTTCGGGCACTCCCGATCCCCATACGAGCTCTCAACACGGCTGCCGGACGCCTGGGAACCCTGTCCCACACTACTCTGGCTCTGTGCTCCAGATCCCTGACCCTGGCCCTGACGTCTCGATCGGCGATCTCGGCCTCTATCTCGATCCCTATCACGTGTCTGCACTGAACCCTGCCCTGAACCCTGGCTCGAGAACTGCCACTGGTCCGGACGCTGATCACTGGGAGCGTCCCTGGAAGATCTTCATACACTGGACGGCTGCTCAGATGTCCCAGTCCGCTGCCTTTGAGAAGAGGGCTGCTCCTTCTGTTTTAGGATCTCCCGCTCCCTCATACGGGCCATCTCAAGAGCTCTGGCGAAGGTAGGGGTATCGTGCAGCCCCACAAACTCTCGAATATCTGATCGAAGTCCATCAATAAATGCATCAGCCTTACTGCTCTCCGTAGCGCAAACTGTGAGTACTCATTAAATCGGTCGACATACTGCTGCACCGTCATATTACCCTGCTGCAGATGCAAGAATCGGCGCTCCATTTCCCGTCTCTCATCCCTCGGAATGTACTGGAGCTCGAACATAGCCCTGAACTGCTCCCAAGTCATGGCGTATGCGGCGGACTCGGTCATCGAAGACTCTATCGATTTCCACCACTGTGAAGCCCCGCCCCGTAACTGATATGCAGCGTACCCAACCATATCTCTGGGATCCACATGTGCTACTCCAACCCAGCCTCGACCTCACGCTCCCATGCGATGGCCGCCGCCAGCTCACCGTCATCCCGAAACTGCGGTGGGGCCCCTGTCATAAAATCTTTGAAGGACCCGCCCCGCTGAGAGGATGACGAAGCACCACCCCTAGACTCAGTCTCGGTATGCCGAACCACTGGCCCCAAACTCTGACCCTGCTCACGCCCTTGCTCTTTTTGCTGCCTGTAAAACTCGGTAAGAACCTCTAGCAGCTCGGATTTCCGGATATACTCATCACTGGGCGGCTTACCCGCGCCCGAACCCTCTCCCTGATCTGCCATATTAATCTGCACAAAACAAAACGATTAAGCATAAAGGATAAATCACCCAGCGTTATACACTAAGCCAGGTCGGTTAATCCACTATATAATTGCAAAACGATCCCCCATGGACCGGAACAAGGTCTAAGTTAAGCATCAACTAGTGATACTCAAGCTTCAAACCACAAGCTCTGATACCATGCTGTAACACCCCTCCCGATCCCAGAAATGCTACGTCAACCCAATATCATAAGTGGCAATAACGCAACGGATCTATAACACATATGTCATAGGATAATGCAGATTACGGCTAATTTAAAACTGTAACACAGATAATAACATACGATTACATTTCATAATATTCGCAATCCTGATTAAACCAACATACATTCCCAAAACAACTATTACGAGGGTTCTATATAATCACAAAATTATCACGAATCTTCAATCAATCTCGAATATATCTCAGCTGCGGCTGAAATCCCTTCTGATTCCCTGAACATGTTAGACTCGAATACACCCTTGAGCACACGAGGGTTGACACTGCACATAAGCACATAGCACACATTCCCTATCCCTGTCCCAGTAGACCAACACGCATCTCAGGTATATAAACACAAATATGAGATCAGAATAACACACCGCCCTGTGGGGACCCCTCCCCGGTGGACACATCGCACACAGCAATGGTCGGTAATACCCTGTAGCACGGAAGCTACTCAGCTACAGGCCCTGCGGTATATATACGCCCCAAGGACTGTAAGGGACAGTCAGCCCGCGCGATTCCCCTTCGCGACTTATCGTCCGTATGGAACTCATCACGGACCCCTGAACCGATCTCACATCTCATACATATCACGTATAAGGAATAGAATATACCTGAGGTCCACGTCCCTGTCTCACATAGATATAACACGCACAAGATAGCAACACAGCTAAAATTGTAAAGACGGCGCGCGTTTAGAAAAGTCTCGAGTACTCACCTGACTGATTCCCCGAAGTCTGGCCTCCCTGATCAAACCCGGCTCGAGATCCGCTAGTCCTGTAATCACACGGTGGCCCAACAATTAAACACAATTCCCGGATAACACATATCACATACTCACTTTGACTCAAACTCAATTCGAACCCAACAATCCCACGGAACCGAAACCCGATCAATACCCGAAACCCGACCCAAACTCGACTCAAAGCAATCCGAAACAAGACCCCAACCCAAACAAAACACAACCCAAATTGCCCCGAAGAAACCCGACATCGAATTCGACCCAAACCCTTTTCACAAGATTTAACTCAGATTTTCACTGCAGGCTGTTAATCGCGCCGCGGACCCCCTGGTCGTCGCGCCGCGACACCGCGGAACTCTGCATCCTTCCGTGCGATTTTCAGCTTCTGCCCAGGAGTTACAACTCCTTTCACACACGAATTCAGCTCTCAAAACACATAAATAATCACACCACAGCAGCATATAAACTCTCTTATCACTCAAATAATCAATTCCCACAAGGATTCAACATATAACACAATTTAAATCTTCAAACCAAGTTGTTTACCTCAAATCCTTCAAGAACAATGGAAGAGAAGAAGAAGAACAGCTTAAATCCAAGTTTCCACACCCAATTCGAGGCTTGAATTTGATTTCTTGCTGGAGGTCTTCACACAAAACACAGACATATACACTTTAAGTTCATCTCAAAATGGATAAGAAGGAAATGAGGGCACAAACATATATACGTCTTTATCTCAATCGGTTCCGAACCCAATAACCCGAACCCGATATCACATTTTCACTATTAATGCCCATTTAACCCATTTAATCCCGCGATCCCAAAAATATAATCCGTTCATTAAAATTATAACCCGATGACACGCAAGCCCCAATCCCGACACGTATCAATCCACGAAACGGGATATAATTAGACCAACCCAATATTGATAAATTATTTATCCACTAAAATAATTCCACGTACCATGTCGAAAATACGGATGTTACAAATGAACTAATCAAAAATTAAAATGAACAAACAACAAAACAAAAACAAAAAAAACGAATTAACAAAATAATAAAATGAACTAAAAAAATTTAACTAAACAAAATATAAAATGTACTAAAATTGTTGCTCCCCTTTGAATTTTGCATTTAAGCTCCCCCTCAGATGTATAACGCTTTTTATGTCTGCTCTCCCTACAATTGATCAGATAAAAAAATTTATCAAATACACAAATATTAGATAAAAAATTTCCGTTTGCTCCCCCTACACCTGACAATCTGATTCTGTTAAATCTCAGAAAGATTAAAACATTTAAAAACATATGAGATTAACAAATGTTAAATCAAGAAAAAATTTGTAAAAACAAAATTATATTATGTAACAACTGAATTTTTAAATCTACTGATTCAACATACTCAATTTGTATATCAAAAAGTTAAAGCGTTCTTCATCTAATGCTTTGGTAAACAAATCAGCTAGTTGATATTCAGTTGTTACAAAATATAATTCTACGTTACTATTTTCTACATGATCTTTTATGAAATGACACCGAATATAGATGTGTTTAGTTTTTGAGTGTTGCACCGGATTTGAAGCAATTGCAATTGCACTCTGAGAATCACAATATATAGGAATCTTTTGAGTTGTAAACCCGTAGTCTCTCAGTTGGCTCTTCATCCACAACACTTGTGAACAGCATGATGATACACCAACGTATTCAGCTTCTCCTGTTGATAATGACACACAGTGTTGCTTTTTGGATGACCAGCAGATAGGTTTGTCACCAAGAAATTGTACTGCTCCTTATGTGCTCTTCCGATCCATTTTATCACCTGCATGATCATCATCAGAGAAGGCATTTAATGTAAATGATGATTCCCCGGGATATCACAAACCTAAGTTTGGAGTTCCCTTAAGATATCTTAATATTCATTTGGCAGTAGCCGAATGTGATTTTTATGGATGTGCATGATATTTAGCACAGACACAGGTAGCAAGCATAATATCCGGTCTACTCGCGGTTAAGTACATTAATTACCCAATTATCCCTCGATAATGAGTTACATCAACAGGTTTCCATGATATGTCCTCATCGAGTTTAGATTTTGAATCCAAAGCCATGGGTGTTTTCATGGGTGTACTGTTGACCATGTTAAGTATCTTTAACATGTCTTGAATGTATTTTTACTAATTGATGAAAATACCAAGATTCAGTTGTTTTACTTGTAAACCCAAGAAAAAATTTATTTCACCCATCATGCTCATTTCAAATTTTTGGGACATAAAAAATGCAAACTTTTTGCAAAACTCAGTATTTGTAGACCCAAATATTATATCGTCCACATATATCTGAATAACTATGATATTAGGACCTTGACGTTTAATAAATAGGGTAGTATCCACTGTACCTTTGTTGAAGCCACATTTCAACAAATAATTTGAAAGGGCATCATACCAAGCTCGGGGTGCTTGTTTAAGGCCATACAGTGATTTGTCTAAAATATATACATGATTAGGCTTCGAAGGATCAGTAAATCCTTTGGGCTGATATGTATATACTTCATCAGTTAACTCCCCATTTAAAAACGCAGTTTTTACATCCATTTGATATATAGTAAAATTTTTATGAGCTGCAAATGCTAAAAAATTCTAATCGCTTCTATCCGGGCAACAGGGGCAAATGTTCTGTCATAATCGATTCCCTCTTGTTGACTATATCCTTTGGCCATGATGCATGCTTTGTTCCAAATGATGACTCCCTGATCATCTTTCCTGTTCTTGAAGATCCACTTAGTGCCAATGATAGACTTTTCCTTTGGTCTTTCCACCAATCTCCAGACCTTCAATGTTTCAAATTGATTAAGTTCCTCTTGCATAGCTACAATCCATTCTGCATCTAGAACAGCTTCCTTCACCGTTTTTGGCTCGATCTTGCTCAAAAAATTTGAGAAGAGACATTTGTTCATAGTACCTCTCCGGGTTTTTACTGAGGCAGAGGGATCACCAATGATGTTTTCTGGTGGATGATCCCTTGTCCATTTGAACGTATGAGGGTAAGGTTGAAGCTGGTCTAGATTTGGATTCAAGTCCAGGTAGGGAATACGGGGGTTTGTTTCTGAAGTTGGTGGGATATCGACTGAAGAAGGGGTTTCTCTATTTTTCGAGTTCAAGGGAGTATTTTGAAATTCTGGAGCAGATTGTTGTACAATTTCAGTAGGCATGTGTACATCGGTCATTGAACCACTCCAGTTTCTTCAGAAATCGGTTGGTGTCAATGATCGGAGACTATGACTGGATCTTCAGTAATACTGTCAGGAACCAAAACTGGAACTTTAAGCTCTGTTGACTTCACAGAAGTTGACTGATTTAGCTCGGGTTCTGAACTGGCGTGTTCAGGAGCCATAACAATTCATTCGTCGAATTTTACATTTACGCTCTCTTTGACAGTCTTCGTGCGCTTATTGTAGACTCCAAAAGCCACAGATTCTTTGGAGTATCCAATGAATATGCCTTCGTCAGCTTTCTGATTAAACTTTCCCAACTTGTCTTTGTGATTCAGGATAAAACACCTGCATCCAAAAACATGGAAAAATTTAACATTATGAACTCGTTTATTAATCAGTTCATATGGTGTCTTTCCGAATCTTTTACTGATGATTGATCTGTTCTAGGTGAAACACGCGGTTGCTACATCTTCAGCCCTGAGGAATAACGGTAGATTAGAATATGCAAGCATCGTCCTGGCGGATTCCACAGGAGTACAGTTTCTTCTTTCAACTACTCCGTTTTGTTGTGGGGTACAAGCTACCGAAAATTGATGTGTTATCCCAACATTACTCAGAAATGTCTCGAGTGACTTGTTCTTGAATTCTGTACCATTATAAAATCTAATGGTCTTAACTGATAGCTGCTAAATTACTTGAATATTGCGTATGAAGTCAATAATGATCTTTGTAGCTTCAGACTTGGATCTTAGGAAGAAAACCCTTGTGTATCTTGAATAGTTATCAACTATCACTAACACAAATCTCTTATTATTGATACTTTGTACCCTCATAGGTCTGCACAAATCCATATGGAGTAGCTCTAAAGCCCTAGTTGAAGAATTTTCTTTAACTTGTTAGAAGCTCTCACCATCTTCCCTTTTTCACATGTGGCACACAGGTGCTCCTTTTGAAATCAGAGAGTTGGTAGCCCTTGGACAAAACCACCTTTTGCAAGATTGGTCAATTCTTTAAAGTTCAAATGTGATAGACGGTGATGCCACAACCAGGATACTTTAAATGTTGCCTTTGACAGTAAGAAGACATCTTTCTTCAGATTAATATTGGCTAAATCTATGAAGTCCAAATTTGTTTTCCTATTACCAGCGAGGAGATCCTTCTCTTCCCTAGATCTTATACTACACTTATTCGCCTTGAGATTGAATTCTAACCCACAATTGACCAATGCTGAGCAGATTATGGCCAAGACCATCAACATAAAATACCTTCTGAATTGTTATCTTGTCGTACTCCAGACTCCCATAGCCTTTGGTCGGACAGAATTGATCGTTGCCAAACCTTACCGTCCCGCAGAATTTGTCAACAAATTCGTTAGGGTTTCTCGCTGTCCGGTCATATGCTTGGAACATGCGCTATTTTTCGGAGTGAAGGTACCACACATGAGTTACCTATAAATAGAAGGAAAACGTGAGGTACCCACATATAGTTGAGTACTTTGAAGTTTGGTAAATCATGCGGTATTTTGTCAGGTATATTATGAGATAAATTCTTTGACTTTGGAACCCACTTTTTAACAGTCTTTTTGGGTATCCATTTTTTTACAGTTCGTTTTGGAACTGATTTCGAAATTTGCTTTTTTGGAACCCTTTGTTGTTTCAAACTGGGAACCTTTTTCGTTGGAACCCATACAAACTTATCAGATTTATACAATGTTTTCACATTCAAAGCACGAGAATATTGAAAAGCATGGCATGAAACAGAATTCAAGGAAAGCAATTCAGTACGAGAATATTTAGAACATCGTTCAATAGTTGGTTTATTACAGACAGATTTTTCAGGAGATGTAATCCTATCTATAAAACTTTTATCATTAATTCTCCATTCCTTTCGAAAACTTGTCTTTTTCTTTTCCTGATGCTTCTTTCTCCACACTTTCTTCGATGAACTTTTCACAATATAATCTGACATAATAGAAGAATGAGAATTAGTCAATTTAGAATTAACCTTATTCTGCAAAATCTTCTTACCTTCAGAAGCATTTCCTTTCTTTTCAGTTGAAACCTTTAATGAAGAGGATTCACCCTTTTCAAAATTTGAGTAACAAATTTAACTTTTGTTTTCTCCTTGTGTAAAACAGGTGATGGTACTGATTTAACCTTAGATTATGTAGGTATTGTTTTCAAAATACTTACGGGTTCTTTGGGTTTATCAGATTGTTTGTCATGGAGTGGTTTAATAAACTCATCAATTTTGACAAATATTTCCTCCAATGAGTTAAAATCAGAGTTCATATACAAATCAAATTTTTTTCAGAATTTATAGAATCAGGTTGAATTGAAGATATCTGATCTGGTTGAGTTATGCTTTCAGGCTGGTTTTTCAGTTTTATTTCCAAATCTTTAATTTCAGCCTGAAGCTTTCCATTTTCAGTCTCAAAAGTTTTAAGCTTCAATTTAGAATCAGAATTAATCTTTTCTAGAATTGAGTTCAGAATATACGACTTTTGAGTGTAAGACTTATTTTCAGACAAATCTTTATTAGAATATGTCTGGATATACTCTTCTGAAATGCATGAATTCTGATAACTGTCATTAAGTTTGTTATAATCCAAAGTATTTTGCATTTTGTCTTTTCTCAAACTTTTTAGATCTTCATATGATTCTACCTCATCTATAGCTTTTTAAAAACACCATTTTCATCCCTAAATTCATAATCTAACATCATAAAGAGTTGGTGAAGACGAAATAGCTTTTGTTAGATATTTAGGATTTGTCCAACCAATAACTGTTTTTGAATTATAAAATTCGGTATCTTTTGGTTGATTCAAATGGATTGTTTGATCCGTTTGACCTCTTTTAATGAATTCATCTTCCAAAGATTTGATTTTCTCATACAACTTTGTTCTTTCATCAAAAATAGAATGATATTTTACAAAATAACTTGCTGATTCAAACTAAGCTAATTTCAGTTTTTCTTTTAAGTCAGATATATTGTTACTCAGCTTTTGATTCTCACTTTCAACTTCATTGTATTTATCTTGCAAATCAGAAACTGATCTTAACGCTAATGCCTTATCCTTGGAAAATTCTAAAACTAAAGCACGCTCGATTCAAAGAATGGACATTTTTCTTTTCAGCTTTTAATGATTTTTCAAACCATTTTAGCATATAAGCCATCTGAGCAAGTTTCCGTTCTAGGACACAGGAGTTATCATCATCATCATCAGAATTAGATTGTACCTAAGGTGTCTCTGAGTTGTCTGAGGCATCTTATTCTGACCCGTCATCTTCTTGGTCTTTACTGCAACCTGCTTCTCCTGTGGCCATCAACGACATATCCTCTCTCAGTTCATTGTCAGAATCAGAATCCTTTGGCTCTTCAGTTTCATCATCAGTCAGGCCTACCCAAACCTCATCCTCAGCCAACATCACAGATTCACTTAATTCAGTTTCATTAAACACTTCTGACTTCAGGCAGATATGAGAGTCTTCATCCAAAATGTGTTCATCTTCAGACAGTTGCAGCAAGTGGTAATCTTCAGCCATTAATGCCTTACCAGCCTCATTTTCCTTTGCCAGCGGTGCCTTCCGAGTATAGTAGTCATAGTTCTTAACCACTGGCAATCTGCATTCTCTTGCAAAGTGGCCTGGTTTGCTACAGTTATAACATTTCTGATGAGCATCTTTCTTGGCTGGCTTATCAGACTTTTCATATTTTTCAGCCTTTTTACCACTGCTTTCTCCAGATTTTTCATACTTATGTCTCTTTTCATATTTCTTGGAGCCTGTCTTGTGTCGCATCTTGTTATTTATCGGTTTGCGAATAGAACTTTTTCTGGAATGCCTTTGTCAGTAAAGCCATCTGCTTTTTCATCTCCTCTATCTCTGAGTCAGCTGATGAATCGGTTGATGCTTATCACAACCCGCTTCTCCTTCTCCAATTTATATTTGTATTTCTTATATGCCAGGAGATCCAGAGGATCAATTGTTGCCTTCTCAGCCTGTTTCTTCCCAGACATCTTCTGAAAAACAACTTCTTGATAATCGTTACGATTTTGAAACACCATATGAAAATGCATATCATCAATCTCTTTCGTTTTTTGGATGATCATAGGGTATTAATCTTTTGACATTGTGATATGATTAAACAGAATCTTTCAACATCTTTTAATGGAATTTGAAATGAACATTGAATGAATGACCAAACTTTTATTAAGTATGATCAAACTCGAATGAAGAATAGTCAAACTCGAATGTCAAAGACTCAAACTCGATTAATAAAGAGTAAAACTCGATATGTGAATTATGAAACACGAATGTAGAAGAATCAAACTCAAATCAAAAGAGTTATGAAACTCAAACAAAGAAGGTTCAAACTCGAATTATGAATGACTCAACTCTAATATTAAACTGTGAAAGTGGATTGACACTTGATTAAGACTCGAATGAAGAATGGTCCAACTCGAATGAACTTCAATTTTCACGATTGAAAGTGTATTCAAACTCGAATGAATGTTAATCACAATTATTTTCAACTGGAGGTAAGTTCTTTAAAACTCGAAAGAACTTTAGATTCAACTCGGATGATGATTGATGCAACTCGAATAAAGTGTTTATCCAACTAGAATAAGCCTTTATCCAACTCGATTCCACTTTATAAAACTCGATCAAAGTACTTATTCAACTCGAATTAGTCTTGATCAAACTCGATTAAAACTGAAGTTTTAGTTTTATCCGAGTTTAAACAGGTTTTTCAAAATTTCAAGTTCAAAATCCCAATTTTCAATAAAAAATCCTCTATTTGATCCCAAAATGATTTTGATTGTTCGGTTTTTTATTACAAACACTTTTTACAAGAACTTTTTGACTAAAAACATATCAAAACCCAAATATTTGCAAACATCAGTCAAGAACACCCAAAACCAGAAAATTCATAAAAATTCAAAGAACTTTTTGTGTGTTTTGAGTTGGAATCTGAAACTTAGATCAATTTAATCGTCTTGAAAAACCTAAAATTCGATCCAAATTTTAGAACAAATCATCCAGTGACTAAAAGCCCTTGGATGCTTTTCAGTTTTCGAAAATATTTTGATAAAATAGTGTTTTTTTTTTTTTAAATCGACTTTCGGATTCAAATTCAATCAAATTTTGTCATTTTAGGCTCTGATACCAATTGATATTATAATACAATAAATCACAACTACAAATCATACAATAAGATCAAATATAATTGCAACTAACCGAAGGCTTCGATTGATCAAAACCAGAATTACAATACGAAGAACATATAGAGCACAACTTCCAAAGTTTGGCCTAGCCGTACAAGAAGAATTATCCGTGCAAAACAGAATGTATGAATTGTACATTTACCGTACATCAATTTCCTATTTATATGCAAAGTCAAAACTATCAAGGTATTACAATTAGACCCCTAGACTTATTATTTTCATCAACACAAATAGTTTCCAACACAAGTCAAAAAACTTGAAGATGGGATATTTGTGAACCAGCAGATATATACTACTGACATTCTCAAGAAGTATAATTTAGACTCTTGCACGGCTATCGCAACTCCCATGGCTTCAAAAAGTAAGTTGGGCACTGATCCTGCGGGGAAAAGTGTCGATAACACAACTTACAGAGGGATGATTGGTTCTTTACTCTACCTTATGGCCAGTAGACCGGATATAATGTTCTCTACATGTCTTTGTGCTCGCTTTCAGGCCGACCGGAAAGAATCAAACCTTACTGTGGTAAAATGCATATTTCTTTATCTTAAGGGTACACCTGATCTAGGTCTATAGTATCCAAAGGGAACCAATTTCGATCTTACTGCCTTTTCAGATGCTGATTTTTCAGGTTGCAAAATAGACAAAAAATCACTTCAGGCGGGATTCAGTTTTGAGGTGACTGACCAGTGAGTTCGTCTTCCAAATATTTTGAAAATTCAAAAAGATTTTTATTTTATTTCTTTGTTTAAGTTTTACTTAGGACTTTAATAGAAAACTCAAAAAAAATTTGCTTTGGGCAATGTTGAGTTTTATTTAGCCCAATTCCCTTTAAATTTAATTTGGCACAAAATTTTTAATAGTTTGGCCCTCTTATTGGAAAAAACACGCGTGTCAGGGGATCCGACCCGACCCACCCGCCTATAAATAGGCAGGATTCTTGCTTTTTTCCTTTCTAGTCTACCATCAGGTAACCTAATTCTCGCTTTTATTTTGAAGTTTAACATGCATTTTATAGATTTATAGTTTTTAGATTTTTCGAGGGTTTTTCTCTCGAATTTTTCATTTTTTTAGGTAGCTAAATCATGTTTTTACTTATTGGTGTAGTTAAGAAAAATGTTAGTAATCAATTTTAGTGTTACGATCTGCATAATCATGCATTTTTATGATTTTTTGATACTGTACACGTATGCATGTGCATGAACACCATAAATGCATCTGTAGTCTAAGTATAACTTAGGGTGCACCCAAAGTTCGCATGGCCTTGAATTTCGGATCATATCAATGACCAAAATTCTAAGTGTTACTCTTGGACGCATCTGAATTTCGGACCCATACAAAATACGGACGGCTTACACTTGGTTAAAATTATACTTTCCTGGTTCATATTCTAAGGAGCCATCCCAATTTCGGACCTATCCAAAATTGGGACAGCATATCATCATGGCCTTGTAAAAGTATATAAGTCTCATCTTGGGTCCATCCGAAATTCAGTTTCATCCAAAATTCGAATGGTTCCCAAGCATGACACTTATTTATAAGTATATGGAATGGACCCATCCGAACTTCTAGTCCAGACGAAATTCTTACCTACTCTAATTTATGTCTATTGGTATTTAGCCTAAGCCCTTAAACTAACCTTTCATACCCGAACCTCGGATCCATCCGGAATTTGGGCCCACTTCATACTTAGTTTTATTTATTAATTTTTCCATGCATCATCTCATCCGAATTTCGATCCTACCCGAAATTCGGACACCTTCATCTGAACTTCGGACCCACAATTGAAGTTCAACACTAAAGCATTTTTTTTCTATTGTTCATTGCATTTCAAAATTTTATAAAACAAAAACAAAATAAAATTCTAAGTCCTTTGTTCCATTGGTTCTAGTTTAAATAAATGTTTGAGTGAACAAGTCTATTGTAACATTTGTCTCTCAACGATCGACTTTCGATTTTACTCAGTAGAACTTACCTTCTATTGATAAAAATCCAGATGCTTTAAACAAAATAGACGCGCTCTATTTCACACTTATTTCAGACTAAATCTCAATGTCTTGTTTCTATACAAGTCTGCTTAACTAAGTATCTTGCATTTGTACAGGACTCATGGATTCCCTGCTTACCCGAACAAATCCCCACCCACCTATCCCTCACAACAACCAACAGCAGCCGGAAGAAAGTCTTCTTCACTCCGCTCACCTCACCGAAATTGCGCCGCATAACTGGCAGCTGGACCTATCCCTTCTTCAATCCGAAGCCGAGGATATCACTTTTGATATCCTTAAAGACCACCCACTTTTCTACTCCCTCACAACATCCATCTCTATCCCCATAATATACCTTCGATAATTTTGGTACCATCTAAAGTTCATTAATGAGGCAATCCCTCATTTCACCACCAAAATCGATTATGTACCCATCCGTATCACCCTCGAAGCCATACGCCATATTCTTCGCCTCCCAACCGAACATCTCTCCATCACCCAATACGCTTTTGCTCCCATACCCATCCCAGTACAAATACTTCCGGAAATTCAATCCCTAGGTTATGATGGTGCCCTATCCAGGCCATCTTAGTGTAGAACCAAACAGCTCCAATCACATTGGAGGGTATTATTTGATGTGATCAACAAGTGCTTCACTAGCAAACATTCTGGCCATGACTAAGTATCCATTCACGTCCTAGCCTTGTTTGCCGCCTTTTCCTTTGATAGAGACTATAACTACGCGACATTCATTTTTGATGAGCTGAAACAGGCAGTTTAAGATAGAGGAACAAAAAGAGAGTGAAAATTCATACCATTGAAAAGGTTCCTGCAACTTATCATACAATATGCTATGGATCAAGACGATGACATTCATGAATGGCCAGAAGTTGATGTGTATAAGACGGTCGCTCTTCAAATATTCAAGATCCTGAGGGACATTCCTTGAGTATCAGTAATGAACATTCCTCTGTCTCTTCTCCGAAAGGCAGATTGGAGAGGGTAAGGGTATACTTTCAAGGAATGTATCTTGAAGAGGCTCTGTCAGAACTGATAGTGCCAACCACATCCGAAGGTAAGGAGCGCCTGAGTGAGGCTGAGGGAGAATGGGAGGAAAATGGAAACATTTTGAGCTCAAGGGAGTGGGAGTTGAGTGGGGATAGGGAGGGTGCTGGAGGTGAGAGGCTAGAGATCGGTGTCTCCGAACGTACCATTTCTAACCCAATGAGGAAAGAAAGAACGAGGGTTGAGGGAGCTCCTGCCTCCCAAAGCCGGACAACCCAACATAAGGTCACCGTTCTAGTGGCCGAGATAACCCCCCAGCCACTCAGGTTCCCCTTAAAGGGAACCTATTTCATCTCACTGGGTTGAAGCACAAATGCGATCTCCCCCCCACTCGGAGAGGGGAGATATTGAATCAGGTCACCTGCCGCCCCTGGTGACTGAACTTTAATTGACCACACCTCACCAACACCCCATAACACTCCGCGACATATTCACGACGCCTCCGTGGCGTCCCCGCACATTAGAGATGCCTCTGTGGCGTGTCCACAAACTTCCAAATCTGCACTTCCACTTGGGGAGGCAGAAATGAGGAACGAAAGTCATGGTGCAGAAACGTCAATGCCCTCCGCCCCAGGCCATCAAGGGATAACACCCGAGATGCTAACGGTTGCTCTACGTGACGTCGGGATGGTTACCCATCTGGAAGCCCTTAGGGTCGCTTCTGAGGAACAACATTCTTCTCCTCTATCTTTATTGAAGGGAAAGGGTGTTGCAACTCAGGAGTTGCTACCAGGTACCTATACAGTCCAATCAACAACTGTGCTACAAGATAAAATAGCCACAACCGCTGCTATATTCACCGTCTCTACTGAAAGCCTGCAGCGGCTAATCCTACGAGTTAAGGCTGAAATGAATAAAAGAATGGACAGACTCGAAACAATAGTCATAGATCTACAGACTCTTTGTCGACCTCAGACTAAGTCTCTAGAATGGAAACATGATAACTAGGAAGACCCTGATCAACCTGTGGGGGAGAAACGCTCCAGAATCCAGCCTTAGGGAGACACACATGGTGTAGGGGGGATCCAGAGGTGAACAAAGTGGGGAGCAATTGACAAGTGCCATGGAGAGTCAAAGAGAACAAGTTTTGACTATGGAAAAGGTGGTATATCAGCCTCAATCTGAGAAAGTCAAAGTCATCTTACCGTCTGATTCATACTCAGAGATCGACCAAGATGAATCCATTAAAATACCTAAACCAGAATCGGAGTCTCCATAAAGATCCTCTTCATCCTTTGACTTTCTAAATTCACCCACCCACGTACCTCAAGAAGAGATCATGTTAGCTTTAAAAGCCCCTACCCATCCTCCTGTCCAAGAGCTTACATCTGAAGCTACCACCCACACACAAACCTAATCTCCGCCCACTCCAACAGCTGAACCTTCAGGTCCCCGTCTTGTGCATTGTTTTCAAGAGATCCCCGAGCCGTCTCTAAGATATGAGAAGGTGGACCTGGATTGGGTTACATGGTTCTCCAAAGGCAAAGTGCATTCCCTAGCTGCTAAGGAGAGAGACTCTCTGAGGCTTTACCATCAGGGTCGAGTCTACCAAATGCTAGAAATACCTACTACTGAAGTTGAGGCTCCACCAGTCCAGGGGCCTAAACAATACTTGATGAATTAAAATGTAAGGACTTTCTGGAGCCCTATCTTGAAGAAAAGTTCAAGGTTGTTTTCATGAAAAGGCATGTACTACAAACGCCAGCTGATGGAACTCAATGATGCATCAAAAGCTGAATAAGCTGAATAAAATCAAATAATGCTGAGGGAATCATGACCAAAATCTGCATATTGTTCAAAATCAAAGATAGTGAAGATAGTATCAATTTCAATGTAAAGAAGGGCTCGTCTGTTTACTCCATCATTTGATATCAAACAAGAAGATGGGTCATCGCAATCGATACACGAGAGTGATATTGACATCATGAACCCCAATGACATTGAAACCATGCATAATAAACAAAAAAATCAAGTTAACGGGCGATTGAGTCATGTCACGGCTCTAGCAGCACTAACCAAGAGCATGATGCGACATTCAATCATTATGTGCTTAAAAGATTTTCAAATGGCGATTGAGAGTTATAAGAGTCTACAATAACCTGAAGATCCAATTCAGACATATGTTGATAAGGATCTTTTTGAAACTAAAATTTTTTCTCAAAAGCCGTATATTTCTAATTCAATTCTTGAGAAGATAAATACTGATCTTGAAATGAAAATTCACAGTTTTGAAGAAGAAAAAGCAAAGCTCTAGACTATTAATCAAGATTTAGAATTAAATCTTGAAGAACAATCTAGGCCATCATCTTAAGCAGTTCAGAAATCTTCTGAATCAACAACTTCAGCTCTTGTTGACAATATAAACTTTGAAGAAGACTTTGATCTGTTTTTGAATTCAATGGTTATCCTCTTGATGAACGATTTGTCATTATTGACGAATTCGTCAAACCTCTACATGAAAATGAAACTGTCGAAACTGAGGGACAATCAGATATTTTGAAACACCAAAGTTGAATCAGTTTCATCACCTGTTTTGAAACATAAAGATATGGACTACACCTGTTACTAATTAAAAATTGAAAGAAAAAGTTGTCTTTATTCCTACTAAAACTAAAAAAGATGAATCATCAATTTCAAAGGTTAATACGGCTTGCACACCCGATTCATAAACTCCACGAATACTGTCGATGCATTGGTCAATCCAAACGGCATCACTTCGAACTCGTAATGACCATAAGGAGTCCGAAAGGCTGTTTTTGGAATATCCTCCTCACGAAATCTGACTTGATGATATCCTGATCTCAGGTAGATTTTTGAATAGAAACTTGATCCTTGGAGTTGATCGAATAAATCATCAATTCTTGGGAGTGGGAATCGGTTCTTATGGTCATCTTGTTTAATTGCTGGTAGTCGATGCACATCCTAAAGGTTCCATACTTCTTTTCACAAAGAGGACCAGAGCTCCCCATGGTGACAAACTCGGCCTGGTAAATCCTTTATCTAAAAGTTCTTGTAGCTGGTTGGATAATTCTTGCATTTCGGATGGGGCCAAACGCTATGGCACCAGAGTCGCTGGTACAGCACCAGACAACAGGTCAATTTGGAATTCCACTTGCCTAGTTGGCGGAAGTCCAGGAAAATCCTCAGGAAATATTTTTGGGTAATCGCGAACAATGGGAATATCATCTAGCCGCTTCACTTTCGGCTCCTTCTCTGTCTTGTAGACTAATATTGCTTGACAACCTTTTCGTAGATACTTCAGGGTCCTAATACTGGATATGATATTTACTTTGGTGTTCCTTCTTTCACCTTGGACCGTCAATATTTTCCTATTGGCAAGGGGTATGCGCACCATCTTTTTGTCACACACGTTTCCGCACAGTTTCTCGCCAACCAATCCATGCCTATGACAACGTCGAAACTTCCTAGTTTGATGGGCATCATATCTATCTCAAAGAGTAGATCTATTAGTTTTAGTGCGCATCCTTGAATTATGTTATTCGTTGTAAGTATCTTACCATCATCTATCTCTAGGGCAAAAGTAGTATCTAACGGGGTAAGAGTGGCATTAATTTGCTTGCTAAACTTAGTAGATATAAAACTTCTATTAGCTCCAGTACCAAAAAGTATGAATGCGTAAGTGTTGTTATGAAGAAACGTACCCGTGACCACGTTGGGGCTTTGTCGAGCTTCCCTGTTTCCCATCACAAAATCTCTTCCTTGAGCTCCACCATTGTTTCTCAACCTTAGTCAATCCTTTTTGAAGTGCCCGACATTCCCACACTCGAAAAAACCTTTTTGGGGTCCATTGTTAGTTCCAGTGTTAGAGATCTTGCAATCCTTAGTCAGATGACCTTGTCTTTTGCACTTGCAGCAGGGATTTGGCACTGACCCGTGTGATGGTAGTTGCACTTGTTACAATATGATTTGTTACCCGTGTAACTTTTCTTTTGTTCAGGCCCAGCTACATAAGCCTTGACCGTCTCTTGTTTCTTGGGGTGTTGTTGCTGCCTAGTGTTCCTTCCCGATCAATCTTCCCACGTTCGTTTGTAGTCACCACTCTTAGTCGCCACTGTTACCTGGTAGACCACCTAGTCCATTAAATTTAGTTTCATTCGAATGGCATTCTATATCCTCGTCAAGTTGGATGAGGTTACATTCCTTGAATTTGGGGGGCGAGTCCCCAAATATATTGCTCGATTCACTTGTACTCCGGAGTAACCATACCGGGGCATAAAAGGTTCAGCTCGTGGAAACGGTTGGTGTACCATGGGGCATCAGTCCATTTCATGGACAGGTTCCGGAACTCTGACTCCATCTATGTAGCTCGCTCTGCGGGCAATACTCATCGGTTATCATTTGCTTCAACTCTGTCGATGTGAGTTGATAAGCCATATCAACACCAACTGACTGTACGTTGGAGTTCCACCATGTGTGGGCACCATGTTGGAGGGTATCGGTGGAAAATTTCACTTGTTGTCCTTCGCGTAGTTGCTTTCACGAAAGACAGATTCCATTTTTCCAAACCAACGGGTCTAGCCAACAGCACCCTGTGAGGTGTTAAAGTATCAGCATTGGCAAGTCAGAAATCCTTTAATGCTACAACCTCTCGAGTTATTTTTCGCAGCTCCTACTACACCACTAGCTCCTGATCCGTTATTCCTATTACTTTCGTATGCGGCAATTGTGTCAGCTACTCTTTGAGCCATAAGTTGCTCAATCGCTGCAGAATTCATCCTCCTTGGCGCCATGATCTTAAGGTTAAAAAATAACATGGTGTAAGAAGACAATTCTATAAGCCAAAAATTTACTAAAGTAGAATAGCCATAACTACATATCATCACATACAAGGTTATAGTTGAAATTTAGCTTTTCATTATAGTACTTATTTCGTAGCTTCATACGAACGGGGGCCGGGGTTTTCCAGAACAATTTCAAATACTACGAAGCCGAAAGATACATTATCCTAGTGAGTCCTAGAGAAACATAACTACTATATAGAGTGATAGTAAAAATACTAAGTATGAGAGGACTCCGGAGTCTCTCCGTGCTCCAGAGCGTTGATCCTCTACATCAGCTCTACGTTGCGCTCATCGCATTTTCTAAACGATGGCATAGTTCATCACTCCTCTCTTGCTGTAGCATCTGGATGTTTTGGGTGAACCAGTAGATGTTGGTGTTTTGCATTGCTTCCTTCTTGATTTTTACTTAAATCTGTCCTACCTCTTGATGCATTTGACTAAATCAAAGGTCGTGTCTAGCTGCCCTTGCCACAAGTAAGGGCACTGTGTGGGGAAGGCGTTCTTGGGTCAATTCTTGGAATTTGTGGGGGCAGTAGATGATCCTCCTACCTCGAAGTGACCTATGACACCTTCTTCATTCTTCCAGTCCTGTAGGGTGTGAGGCATCCATCCCCATTGCCTTGCATTCGTTCTCTTTCGAAGAGAAAGGCTTTGCTCAGGGGAGACTGTCGGAAAGGTTTCTCGTTGGATCGGTAAAACTCTTTTCCTTGGATTGAATATCATGAGAGGTCCGTCAAGGTGGCTGCAGTAAGGTCAATAGGATGGGATGCGTTGTGGTGGTGGTGGTGGATCGTTTGGTGTTGTGGGTTAAGAGTAACCCTCCTCGCCTTTCGATGGGTCTTCTTCCTCGTCTTAGTAGTTTGTCAGGTTTTGGTGGGTCTCTGAATCTAGGTACACTTCGGTATTGTTTAGCTTAGTTGGCTAACAGGTGGGTACTCGCCTACCAAGTCGGAAAGAATGATGATCGTATCGTTTGACATTTTTTTCTATATCAAGATTTATTAACAATTTACATTTATTTTAGTCACTTGTAGTGGGAAAGGTCTTGTTCTTGTAACAGTTATAGTCTAGGGTAACTAATGCAACCTACTTCACTTTAACCATGACTCTGATACCGATCTGTCACACCCCAATACCTTACTTAGCAACGACGCGTAACGTCACAGCAACAAAGTCACAATCATAATGAACGACCTCTAAATGGGATGTTTTCGAAATACATAAATTATAATTGTTGGTTTACAACCACAATAATAAGAGAGTTCATGAATAATGGAGATTAAAATACATGACAAAGAAATTCTAGTTATGTGAAAGTAATCTCCACGATGTTTGAAAATGACTCCAAAAGCTTGGAAGCCTTGAGTGTCTCCTTATGCACGTGACTCCTTAATTACCTGAGGAATACATACTAAAATACATCAACGAGATGTTGATGAGCTCATAGGTTTACACGATTAATATTGACAATGTATGGAACACAAGATTTCAGAGTTTGTAAACATAACGAATTAATAGTTTATGTATTACCATAAACCTGATGATCCCGAAACATAACTTTTGATGCCATATGTGGTATTCAACACCATATTATCAAGAATTTTCAAATGATAATGCATCCCATTACCGACTGGCGTGGCCAACCCGGATGGGGGCATCAACCCAAATAGATATATTCAAAAGATTCATGTTTACGATGTAATTAACGGTTCATGATTGAGGGAGGTGATGAAGTAAACTTTTGTAATACATAAAATTGATAACAAGTACTTGTGTCCATAAAAAATTTTGAGCATGTATTCTCACCCCAAATAATATGAACATTTAATATTAGGGGCCATGAAACTCACTTTGACGATGAACGAGATGACCGACGTGTTGATTTGTGATGACGTTCGGGAGGACTTAACCGAGTCCTAAATTGTTTGAGACACTTATTAAGGCCTTTAAGTGAGCATATGCATGCATGATGGTTTTTAACCTTAAATCACCCAACATAACAAGTCTTACTAAACTTTTTATAACTTAAAAATCTATTTAAAATTTCCAGAATTTATCACGGTTTATGTCCCACTTTGAGGCTGTGGTTAACATAACTATGAAATGATTTACACTTTGATATTTTTATTCATGAAACTACTATGTCTTAAGCATTTTTCAAGGTAAAAACGACAATTATTTGAGGTGTTTAGGTTAGGAAACAATTTGTTAAAACTCATATGTAAACAACATCTGAGCAATTAGACCTTTTGGTTTGTAAACAGTATTTGGAGGTTCAAAACTTTTAATTAAATTATGTAAATTTCCAGATCTTTAGTTAAAACATAGATCTAAATTCTAGAAAAATAATTACCTTATTCCATTAAGTTTTGAGCTAGTTATGATTTTTCAAATTTGATGTAATGTTTCTGCCAGAAAAATCCGAATTTCACTAACTTTGTAACAACTTGTGATTCTTGTTGTTTATCCAAAAACCATATGCATAAAAGGTCATCAACTCATTTCTAGACCTTTTTTACATAATAGTTTATGCAAACTTTGTGTGGTCATACATTTATAAACACATTTGAAGATGCAAACATTAAAGTAAAACTACTTTGTTCATGAACTTTGTTTTTGAAGTAACTTGTTGGTGATTTTATATTATGTAAGAGATATATTTAACATAAATAAAAGAAATAGATGGTGTAGTTTTCTGTTTTCACTTACCTCGATAAGAAAGGAAGGAAATGTGTAGAAGTAGAGTTCTCGAATTAGTTGTTCACTCAAGAACACAAGAACTTCTTGAAGAACAATTGAAGAGTGTGTGTGCCAATTTTGAGAGAGAGCAAAGATGAGAGGAAGAGTAATCATCCAGATGATGATAAGTGATGGTGGACGGAGGGCAAATCTAGAAAAAAATGGTGATGAATACGGAAGAGATGGTCATGGGGATGGAGGATGGGTTTGCATAATTAAAGATTATTAATTTTTTTACTGCATAATGAATGTCACTTATACAAAATTAATGTTGCAGCTTAGCTACTAATCATGTCGCAAGTTGATCAAATTAATTCGTCGTTGTTTCAGCGCATCACAACGATGAAATTATTTATGTTTTTTAAGGAAAATCCTTATGATTTTGTTAACATCTTGATTTTATAATTACTATTTTTAATTAGATATCAGATGCTACCCTTATTTGTTGCGGTTGTTACAGTCTCCTCCTGTTAAGAGAATTTCGTCGTGAAAATTATGATAGTTTCGTCAGGGGTCTTGCCATTTGAGAATTGGTGTGGATACTTTCGTCTAAACTGGTTTTTGTGTTCCCAAGTGAATGTTGGACCACATCCAGAGTTCCATCTGACCTTAACAATGGGTATACAACTGTGTTTTAATATTTTAACCCCACGGTCCATCATTTCTACCGGCTCCTCGATAAAACGAAGTTTATCATCTAGCGGAATCTCATAATGAGTGTTTTATCTGACAAACACTCTTTCGTATTGGATATGTGAAAGGTAATAAACACACTACTAGCTTCGGCGATAGCTCCAGGTGATAAGCTACTGAACCAATCGTCTTTATAATCTTGATTGGCCCGATGTAACTAGGATTCAAATTTCCTCGCTTTCCAAAACATATTACGCCCTTTCATGGCGAAAACTTCCTGGTGTATGTTTTTGTTTATAGATATTAAGTCTTGGGACTTGTTTTGTACTATTGTAATACATGTGCTTGTATACAAAAAGAAATGAATTTAACAGTGCGGAGTAGTTGTTGATTGTAAGAATTCATATTGTATCTGTGTTGTACTCACAAAGTTCTTATCAATCAAGCATTCGACTAGTTGTGTGAAACTGATTCTATTGTTTAGATCTTGATTTACATATTAGATTTTGATATTATCTATTGGTATCAGAGCCTAATATGAATTAAATTGAGTATTTGATTATCATATTGTCGAATTTCTTGATATTTCTTGGGAAAAAGTCAAAAATCTGAATTTCTCATCTGGTTTTTGATTTTCTGAGTGTTTGAATCTGATCTTATCATCGAGTCTCATGTTTTTCAAGACGAATTCATTGATATAAGTCTCGAATTCTATTTCCAATCTTACAAGATTTAATTGGATATTTTTTGTATTAAGAAAAAGTGACTGTTCTTGAAATGTTTTTAGTATTTTTGGCATTTTAATCAAGTATTTGCTAAAGTGTGTTTGTTAAAAGTTCTCTGGCATAAAACCGAGTCTAACGTTCCAATTTATAGGTCAATTCATGCATTTTTTTGGCAAAATTAGATGATTTGGACAAGGAAATTACTCTGTTTGTTCGTACATTTATAAACATATTTGAATATGCAAACTTTAAAGTAAAACTACTTTGTTCATGAACTTTAGTTTTGAAGTAACTTGTTGTTCATGATTTTGTATTATGAGAGATATATATAACATAAATAAAAGAAATAGATGGTGTCGTTTTCATTTAGCTAGTGAAGAAAGAAAGCAAATGTGTAGAAGAAGAGGTCTCAAATTAATTGTTCACTCAAGAACACAAAATTTCTTGAAGACTTGAAGAGCAATTGAAGAGTGAGTATGTGCCAATTTTGAGAGAGAGCAAAGACGAGAGGATTTCCAAGAGCAAATGTGTGAAATGAGATAAGAAGTGATCACCTATTTTTAGAGGAAGAGTAGTCATCAAAATGATGATAAGTGATCGTCGATGAAGTGGAAACATAGAGAAGAATGTTGATGGAGGATGAGTTTGTAAATAAAATATTCAAAGTCAAATGATGAAGGGGTTGGAGGGGGGGGGGGGGGAGGTTGAGCCGGCCATTGGTCTTTCACAAAGAAATAATATTTTTTTTTCATTTAGATATATATAAATATGGAAACTTATATATACACACACACACACACACACACACACATAGATACATACATAGATGCATATTTATGTAAAATAAATTACTTGTTTAGTAAAATGTCTTTGTCTTGCATAATTAGAGATTATTAAAATTATTAATGCATAATGAATGTCACTAATACTTAATTAGTGTCGCAACTTACTTAATTTAACTAATCACGTCGCAAGTTGATCAAATTAATTCTTCGTTCTTTCATCGCATGACACCGATGAAAATGTTTCTATTTTGTAAGGAAAATCCTTATGATTTTGTTAGCACCTTGATTTTATAATAACTATTTCTAATTGAATATCGGATGCTAACCTGATTTGTTCGGCTGTTATAAAATTGAAATGGTTTCCTGATGTTGATTTTATACATATTTTTCTAGGCATGTCTTCCTCATTTAAGTGTGTTTTGATAGCTAAACTTTTGAGTTCGATGCTGAAATGAAGTAATTTTGTTTCCAAAGGTTTGTAGCGGACATTTGTGAATCAAGGAAAACGAATTATGGAAAGTCAAGATTTATAAAAACTATCAAAGTATTGGATACGAAGAAAACATTCCATGACCATGTAATATAGGCAGGCCAAGGATTTGAAGAGAAGTCGCCTAATAAATTGAAGAAAGACCATGGCCATGGTTTTTGAAAGTGACAGCGCCTGGGCTCCTAATCCCCTGCAAGATAATCCATGGCCATGGATTGCAGAATGTCGAATGCACGCTAAAAAGGAGAAGGAGAAAAAAAACCCTACCATTAGATGACGGCTAGGGAGGAAAAGGAGAAAAAAGAGCAACGTAAAGCGTGGAACACGATTCCAAGCATCAAGAGACGATTATTATAAAGAACAATTGAAGAATTTCACGATTTCAACTTCTTTATTCATCATTCGAACATTGGTTTTTAAGGTCTGCTCTCTACGGATCTTATCTTGACGTGACACCTTCCAACGAGTGCGGAATCCATGTTAGCAGCTTGACGAATATACCACGCACACCGAAACACAGAGACTAGCACAGTGATAGACGAAAAACGGATCGTCCCGACATGATGATTCTCTCCAAACGAAACTCTCTGATTGCTAGCAAATTCGAGATCTCGTTTTGCTTAAAACACTCTAACAAAATCTGCAAAAGTCACATAATTAATCGAATTAACCCTTAATTATAACACCCGGTTCGACTTTGTGTAGGACAAGTTCGAACTTGGCCCAAGGCCTATTCGAACTTGTCCTCTAACAAAATCGAACCTTTGCCTTCAAACTAATGCTTGAACTTATCTTTTAACTTATGTTTGAACAAATCTTTTAACTTTATGTTTGAACTTATCTTTGAACTTTATGTTTGAACTTGTTGTAACACATTACCCTAAGTTCAAACAGACAAACAATCAATATCAAACACATATAATGAAACATATATCAAACACTTTTGAATATTCAATAGCAAGTAAATTGACTTACACAAAATGCTATCTATACTTAGACTGCTATCGTGACACAGGCGGTACTAACAGACTCCCCCATGACGATAGCTTCTAACTATTTATATCAATACATACTCTAACTATCTTTTGGAATTTCCTAGCCTCAGATCTCCATCCTTCATGAAAGAAGATAGGCTGATCGTGTAGCTTTCGCAGGTCATCCTTAGATAGATATATCAGGTGCAGTGGATCATATACTCTCAACATAACTTTGTCTTCTATATCCTCCCTTACTGCTTCAGCTGTATCATTGTCTATATACCACCATTTCATGTTTCCAAGAATGTCTTGTGGCATAGACTTTAACGACACCTTTTTCAAGCATTTGACAGACTTGTAAACCATTTTAGCCCATGGTCCTCCCATGTGAGGATCCATTCTTGACTCATCCTCAACTCTTTTACCTGACATCGTCTTGAGTCTTTCAAACTTTCTGAATCTGCCCTCTTTTCTGATTATCTTTGCAATAACTTCAGCATAAGGGTCCTCTCCAATATTGATCAACTCTTTCCATGCTAATTCTTTCACTTCAACCTTTGGCAGTGTGTTAAACACTCTGAGCGTTCACCTTAGGTATTGAATTCCGTCTCTTCTCTTTATTATAAATAGCTGCAAATCCCTGTCAAAGAACCAGCTAATAATTCCTGGCACTCTCATCCTCCTTTTCATCTTCGGCTCCTCCTTCTTCTCTTCCTTACGGAACCACAAATTTAACAATTCAGCTCTGGTTGGTTCTATCTCAGCTTCCTCTAGTTCTGAATCTTCTACAGAGGCCAACTTAATCCCGTCTATATGAATTACATGTTTCTCGTTACGCACATATAACTCCGTGATAGGTTGTGAATAAATGATTACTTCATCAACGTTGTCATCTTCATCTTCCACGACCTCCTCATCAGATTTCCAATCAACTATATCTTCAGGAATAAATTCTCCTTCTTCCAATTCTTCAACATCATCTTAAAAATCAAAAACTATTTCTTCTTCTTCTATATCCATTAGAGCATCTATCATCTCGCTCTCTACGGTCTTAGAAGATTCACCTTCAGCCCTTTCTTCTACTGTAGATTGACCTGGCTCCCCCTGAATTGTTGCTCGCTGAGCAGTCGGAAAATCTGCTAGCTCACTTTCTTTTCTTGCCTCGGGATCATTGCCGTCATCATCATCTCTCCTTGTCACTTGGGCTTCTTTACAGCTATTCTCCCCCTGAGCTTGAAGATTCTTCAGTAACTGCTCCAGGAGGGACTTCATTGATTTAATCTCAGAAGCTTGATCAGTAACAGTTGTTTTCAGTTCGGCATTCTCCTGATCAAGTCTGGCGTTATGAGCTTTAAGTTCTTTGACAGCTGTGGTAAGCTGAAAGATTTGGACTGATTGGAAGTCCACCTTGCTCCTCAGCTCTGTAAATCGCTGATTTTCAGTGAATGTGGATGATGTAGATGGAATGGATTTAACTGGTGATGGAGTGATAGATTGTTGAACAGCAGGAATTTCAGGCTCTGGAGCAAAAGTGGATGAAGCTCCCTGCATAAAACGATGTCTCTTCGCCCTACGCCTAGGAACAAAGAGGAGTAGGATCTTCTGCTTCAAAATCAGAATCATAATCTGAAGCTCTAGCAGCTCTTGTCTCTTCTTCTCTTGTACTGACCACAATTCTAGAACCATATCTGCCTATGCGGACAGATGGATCAACACGCTCTACTTCAACTTCCTGTACTTCTACTTCTTCAACTTCTTTCGACTCAGACTCAGAGGTGGTCATAGCTTGACCTTCTACCTCAGCCTGTGCTTCTGCTTCTTCTCTTAGGACCTCAAAGTCCATTTCGTCACTCTGTTGTGGCTGATATTCATCTATGTCCCTAAAAATATCATTGAAATCAGTTGGAGGCTCCAAGATATTATCAATTAGCTCAGCGGAAACATCTTGCTATGCCTAAGTACCATGAGCCCATTTTTCCTCTAGAGTCTCTACTCTAGGATCAACTTCTGGGGCCACGCCTGAAGGACCCGCAGTGTCCGACAATGGACCTGCTACTGATGACTCTTGAACTCCGCTTGATGATAGCCTGGATGCCTGAGTTTGACTTGCTGTAGCTCTCTGCCTCCTGCGAGGTTGCGGTTGAGGTCTTTGTTGTTGTTGTGGCTGTTGCTGCATTGGCTGCAGCTGAGGCCCTTCTCCAGCCCAGTTATCCCCTTCTGGGGCCACAAAATCTGGATCTACCACTGCCCCAAAGAGAGGTGCATCAAGTGGCCTGACCTGCTCAGCCCTGCCGGCATTGTGCGACTGGCAGTCAGCAAAAATTCGTTTATCTATAACTGCCACACTTTGAAGATCTGGAAGTTGTGGCAGATTTGGCAAAAAATGACGGATCAGCATCATCACAAAGCGCAGATATATCAAAAATCTTTCGCGCGCTGGAGTTGTTATCTGATGCACAAACTCCGCAAAGAACATTTCCGAGTAGCTGAAGCTCTTATTATAAACCAAGGCAATCATAGCCGACTGCATCTTGGAAACAATATAATCGAATCCCGCCTTTTTCGGTGAAAAGCACCCCATAATGACGTGCGCCAAGTACCTCCACTGGCCTATCAATCCACTCTTCATGAATGAAGCCTTAGTTATATCTAAGGCATATCCCATACGTAGGAAGGCTGCTTGCCATATGTTCACCGTGAAATCAATTGGGCCTGCCTCTTGTTCTGCAGTCCCGAGTTGTAGAATCTGACGCTGCCCGCCAACTCTTGTCCTCAAAACTGTCGGCGTCACTGTACAATCAACTTGTAAGTGCTCCCAGAATTGCCTTACATACGGTAATATAATCTGCACATTATTGGATAGTGCATACGACACCCTGGAATGTGCCAAAAACTCTACCATCTGTCTAAATGTCTGTGCTTCAGGAAGCTCTCTGTCTGGAGACATTACCATATTATGCTTCTGGAAGAACACCCTTTCACCCATATCTGCACATAAAACAATAACCAAAATTAGTAGTGAAAGATAAAAATGAAACTTGTTTAATTACGAATTTATTTTATTTTGAACTTATGTGAGTCCAAAATCCAACACGTTTGAATTTCTACAAGTTTGAAGTTAAAAACTATGCACACATTTTGAATTTAACAATAGATTCGAATGACATGTTCGAATTTGACTGAATTCGAGTTTGTTGAAAAATTCGAATTTCCTGACAAGTTCGAACATGATGAACATGTTCGAAGTCGGTCACTTTCAAACACAAATCCGTGATTTTAACCCCTTTAGACTTAGAAAATAGTATTAACTAGTCCTATTAGGTTCTAATCGAAGATATATATAATTATTTTGTAGTTTCACTGGTTAAAACTTGTGATTTTGAGTCACAAAGTTTAAACCCCAAAAACTTCAAAAATCATCGATTTTTTGATATAATTGAGTCCGAGACTACCTAAACTTTGTATAATATTGATGTTTATACCTAGATTTGTAGGTAGATTCGAACACACAACAACAAAAATTCAAGAAATAGTAGAAATTTCAAAGTCGGTAAACTCGAATACAAGTTCGAAATCGCACGGAGACAAGTTCGAAGTATCAAAATCGAACGTAGGTGATACTGAATGAGTCACTGTTGACCATTATATACTAACCATCTTCGAAGTTGTGCTAAACATCGAATTTCCTGACAGATTCGAAAATTACTTCGAGTTTGTCTTAAATTCGAATATAACTGAAATTTTTGAAAATCTTTGAATAAAATTCAACTTTTCCAACTATTACAAATATTTCGTGTAACGGAACAAACTTTTCAAAATCATTAACACTTAGTAATAGATTTTCATGCAATGTTTGTTTATTCAACTAAAAATGCATCCTTAGTAACTTTGACCTTTTTCTACTTAGAATAAAATAAAATAAAATAAAAATTTTAAATAAAATTAAAATTTAAACTTAAGCTTCTCAATACTATTTTTAAACTGTACAACCTATACTAACATAATATTTTTGGCGAGGAAGTCAAAGAAAGGTTCAATCAGATAGCGGTGTCAAATACGCACTTTCAGTATTTCACTCTCACACTTAGGAATTTTTGATTCCTTGATTGTTTGTCGTGACACACATTTCTAGGCTATTGTTGGTATTATTTTCTCTTTAAACATGTTATACTTTGGAATATCCCTTGGCTTTTTCATTTATCAAGAAACTACCTTACATATCTCATACTTAGACATACTTTTATGATCAAGGCATACACACAATGATTATAACTTTTCGGTATTGTAAATTTTCTTTTAAAGGCAAACATCGGACACAGTTCTGTATTTACATACAACAGAGGGTCCTAGTTTGTCTTAAATTTTATTTAAAGCGCTAGCAAGACAGCGGTGACAGGTCTGTACTGACGTTCAACAAAGCGACTTATCTTGCTAACTCGAGTCAAACTAGAGGCACAGGTCTGTACTTACGTACAACAAAGTGACTTGTTTTGACTCTCAAATTACTATTATGATTTTTCTATTCTTTTGTTTTCTTTAAGATGTATCTGATGTTGCTGTACATCCCCTAGAAAATTTGCATACCTCATTTAGAATCATTGTCTGTATGTCTCTAACATAAAAATTAAGACCCTTTGGTATTACATCTAAGTTAGTTACATTCTTCAATATTTTATTAGGTTTGAGATTCCCTTTGTGTATTATGCGTACCAACACATCAAACTAGAAAATGTATATCACTTATAGTTTAAGGTGCATTATGTGTGAAAGCTTAACACTTAAAGATTGTATCGACGGTGCTAATTTTCGTCACTTTGAACCTATGTATCTAAGACTTGACTCATTTTCTAATATTCTCTCTTTTTTTTTTGAACTTTTTATGGTTTTCTCTCTTTTTTTATTTTGTTTTTCATAAATAAGAATAAGTTAATAAAATAACCTACTAACTTACTATAAAAGGAAAGAAAATCTACTTAGCTACTAAAGTTACTGCCAAAAAGGCAATGGGAATCTGGGAACACTTGATCATCTCGATGCTCACCTCAATAAAGTCAACCATCATCCTCACCAAGGAAGGGAAGGGCCTCTTCAGCCAGTACGGAATCAAGGGACTGCAGGCGATGCCGAAAGACTCACTTTGGGGAATGTAAAACCCTGGATATGTATTGTTACTGCTGTGGAAAAAAAGGCCATCACTGGGAGAATTGTCCACAAAAAGTCAAGCCATGCTACAAGTGCGACAAGGTCAGTCATTTTGCCAAGGACTACCGAAAGCCCACCCGAGAATTTAGAACACCTAACAATCAGCCATGAGGTCTTCTGGAGCTTCCATCGCTCGAAGAGAACAATCTTCAAGGGCTACAACTAGAGCATTCCAAGTTACAGCTGAAGAAGCAAAGGATGACTTGAGGTTGTCACTGGTACGTTCTTAATTATTCTATTCATGCACGTATACTCTTTGATTTTGGAGCCAATCGTTCGTTTGTCTCTACCAAATTTGCGCGACAACTTAACATGCCCACGCCTAATTTACAATTTGTACTTGATATCGAAACAGCTATTAACAAGTTAGTTAAGGCTGATAAAATGTACAGGAATTGCACATTACTCATAGAAGATGTATTCAACTTAGACTTAATTCCCATGGAATTTGACATCATTGTGGGTATGGACTGGCTTGTCCATAATGAGGCTCAGATAGTGTGTAAGAAGAGGATGATCAAGATTATTACTCACGAGGGTCGCAATATATGTATTTACGGTGAGAGGAAAAAAGGCGACCTATGCCTTATCCCTATCGCTAAAGCCCAAAAGCACGTTGCTAAGGGTTGTTCTACTTATCTAGCCTACGCTATTGATGTAAAGGCTGAAAACAAAGTTCTTTCTACCATTCCAATTGTCTTAGAATTTCCAAATGTCTTTCCAGAAGATATCTCGGGATTGTCACCAGACCGTCAGGTGGAATTCCGCATCGATCTTGTTCCTGGAGCTGCTCCCATAAAAGCTCCTTATTGCTTAGCCCCTACAGAAATGCAGGTGATGATGAAGCGATAGCAAGAATTGCTTGATAAAGGATTCATATGCCAAAGTTCTTCTCCATGGGGCGCTCATGTTTTATTTTTCAAGAAGAAGGACGACACATTATGAATGTGCATTGACTACCGCGAGCTAAATAAAGTGACCTTTAAGAACAAATATCCACTGCCTTGAATTGATGTTCTTTTCAATCAGTTGCAATGCGACAGTTATTTATCGAAGATTGATCTCTAATCGGGGTATCATCAAGTCAAAGTTCACAAAGATGATATTCCTAAAACGACTTTCAGAACTCGTGACGGACACTATGAGTTTCTGGTGATGCCGTTTGGTCTTACAAACGCGCCGACAGCTTTCATGGATCTCATGAATAGAGTTTGCCAGCAAATGCTTGACAAATCTATCGTTGTTTTCATCGATGACATTCTTATCTATTTAAACACAAATGAAGATCATGCAACGCATCTGAGAGAATTGCTAGAGTTACTACGAAAGGAGCGACTTTACACCAAATTCTCAAAATGTGAATACTAGTTGAGGCAGGTACGTCTCAACATTCAAAACAAAACTATTCTTTGACTCTTAAATCCACTTGTAAACTCTTGTTAACCTTGCTCCTCCTCAACGTTTAATTCAGAACCAAAATTTGGGCCACATGATATCTGGTGCAGGTATTGCCGTTGATCTAGCAAAGATTGAGGCTATCCAGAACTGGGAATCTCCACGAAATGCCTCAAAAATTTGTAGTTTCTTGGGATTGGCTTGCTACTACTGTCGATTCATCAAAGACTTCTCCAAAACAGTTGTTCCGCTTACCAAGCTTACTCGTAAGAACGCAACTTTCACTTGGGATGAGGAACAACATGTGACCTTTGAAACTCTGAAGAAACTATTAAGTAAGGCACCAGTGTTGGCCCTACCTGAAGGAAACAAAGACTTTGTAGTCTATAAAGATGCATCAGGCATGGTTCTAGGAGTAGTGTTGATGCACCAAGGAAGTGTCATAGCGCTTCTAGGCAACTCAAGCTACATAATAAAGACTAGTCCATTCACGACTTGGAGTCAAATGCTGTGACATTTACTCTGAAACTCTGGAGAAATTACCTCTATGGGATCAAATGTCAGCTCTATACTGACCATAAGAGCTTGATGTATATATTCAGTCAGAAGGACTTGAATATGAGGCGACAAAGGTCCATGAAGCTGATTAAGGACTATGATTGTGAAATTCTGTATCACCCAGGAAAGGCTAACGTGGTTGCTGATGCCTTTAGTAGACTAGCTTACTACAAAGCTTATTGTTATGCTTTAACCTCAACAATAATAATTTCGACCATAATTGATAAAGTAAGGGCTGCTCAATTACATGCGCTAAAGGAGGAGATTGTTAAAGACGAAAATGTAAGAATTCAGCTACCAATAATGCAAGATGACGGAACCAGATTGAAGGGTGTGTATGGGTTCCTAAGTTTAGAGGTATGCGTGAAGAAATCCTAGAAGAAGCCCATCAATCAAAGTTCTATATTCTCTTTGGAAGCACAAAAATGTATAATGATTTTAAGGCCGATTTCTGGTGACCGGGGTTGCAAAGAGATGTTTGGCAATATGTTGAGATATGCCGAACTTCCCCTTAGTTAAAGCTGAGCACCAACAACCCTATGGTAGTATGCAACCTCTTCCTATTCCAAAATGGAAGTGGGACCATATTACTATGGACTTCATAACCAAACTACCCAACACTTGATGTCAACATGATTCCATCTGGGACATTGTTGACTGTCTAACCAAATCTGCACATTTCATTCCCATTAGAGAAACTTACTTCTTGGATAGGTTAGCACAAATCTACATAAATGAAATCGTCACGAGACATGTTGTGCCTATGTCTATTGTTTCTGACAAAGACAATAGATTCACTTAAAATTTTTAGTTTGCCTTACAAAATGATCTTGGTACTCGTATTACAATGAGTACTGCCTATAGACCCCAATCTGATGGACAAAGTGAAAAGACGATTTTGACTTAGGAAGACATGTTGAGGGCATGTATTATGGATCTGGGAGGTAACTGGGACGATCACTGTAACATCCTAAGAATTAAAATGATGTAATTAAGGTTAATTAGTTTAAATTTTTGAATTTAATAAAATTATGTTGGGTTATGTATTTGAAATAATTATAAAAGTTGGTTGTTTTATTCAGAATTTGATAATTTCCAATATATTAAGTTAATATAATTATTATTAAGTGGTTGAAAGGATAAAATAGAGATTTAATCTCTATTTAATGGAATTTAAGAATTTGGTTGCTATTTTAAAGAATTAAGAAATTTTAAAATTTCTAGTTTTAATTATTAAGTAAGAATAAAGATGGAAATCTTTATATAAAGAAAGTTAGATAAGTTGAGGGACTAAATATGCCACAAGTTGAAAAGGATGAATAAGAAGACATTTTAGTCTTTCATTTCTATTTTACCCTACAAAGCCTCTCTCTACTTTCTCTCTCTGAAAGAACGGTTCTTTCATCTTCAAAGCAGAAATCAAATTTGTGAAAAGTAGAGTTCAAAAATCTGGAATCAAGACCATAGAAAGGAACTATCTACATTGCAACCAACGAATTAGGTAAATATTTCTCAAAACTCTTCGAAATTGAGGTTTTCGGTTCGGTTTCTATGAAAACCGATTCATAGATTGAGGATTTAAATGTTGATGCATGTCATATATTTTGATGGGTTTGTATAAATCAAGTATTATTGAACTTGTGTACAAGATTTCGGGTTCTAATTCAAGTTATAAATATGATTTTTGGAATTACAAGTGTGTGTGTTTTGTGCATTCACATGGTACCGAGAAAAGTTTGGAGGTACCGAAACATTAAAGGTTTCGGTACGTATACCGAAACCCTCTAACGAAACCCGCATTAGTGAAACTTGGTACTAAAACTCACCTCTACCGAAGCCCATATTAGTGAAACTTGGAGGTACCGAAACCTTAAGGTTTCGGTACATGATACTGAAACTCACATAGTACAGAAACCCTCACTACTGAAACCTTTAAGTACCGAAACCATCACATGTACCGAAACCCTCTAAAGGTTTCGGTATAATGAAACCTACGGAGACTACAAAAGGTTTCGGTACATACTACTGAAAACTTTTTAGTGAAACCTTGATGGTGAAACTTTTTAGTGAAACCTTTGATAGTGAAACTTTTTAGTGAAACTTTGATAGTGAAACTTTTTAGTAAATATTTTTAGTGAAACCTTTGATGGTGAAACTTTTTAGTGAAACCTTGATGGTGAAACTTTTTAGTAAAACATTTGATGGTGAAACTTTTTTTAGTGAAACTCACCCCCAATATACTGAAACTATAAATGGTGAGTACCGAAACCTTTGAAGGTTTCGGTATTCCCCTTTTTATTTTCATTGAAACATAAACAATAATATATATATATATATATATATATATATATATATATATATATATATATATATATATATATATATAGAGAGAGAGAGAGAGAGAGAGAGAGAGAGAGAGAGAGAGAGGGAGGTTCAATTGAGAACTTTTATGCATCGAGGTACAAAAGAACCCATATCAACCAATAGATCAAAAAATTGTATGGATTAGATTAATGGCAAAATGGTAAATAGTTGGACAATTTTATGCAACTTGTGCATTATAAGAACAAACAAGGAAGGGCATTTTGGGGAATGTGCATACCTCATTAAATTTAATATTTCAACAAATAATCAAATAATAAATGCCAAATAAATTCAATTGATACATTTCCAAATTTAACAAAAATTACACAAATTCAAAAAAAGATGATGGATATCGATGCATTTCATCGTTAATCTTGTTTATCTATGCATCATGTTAAAAAAGGACGCATTTAACAAAAAAAATACAAAAATTCATTTATGCATCGTGTTCAACTTGTTCATCATTCTTTTATGCATCGTGTTTGTCGTTCATATTCTTCATTGAGCTATGCATCATGTTCAACTTGTTCATCATTCATCTATGCATCGTCATTGTTCATCGTCCATTTATGCATCATCATTTTTCGTTGTTCATCATCCATCTATGCATCATGTTCTTCATAATTATCATCGGTTACCTCTCTTGTTCATGTTCATCATCATCGTTGTTCATCGTTATTCTTCGTCTTCAAATCATCATCACTAAGAAAATCATGAAGAACACGATTAGAGTTAGAGAGAGAGAGAGAGAGAGAGAGAGAGAGAGAGATGAGGAGGAAAATGAATGTAGTTAATATGATATTTTAATTCAAAATGTAACTAATTATCATTTAATGATTTTTAGAAATAAATTAATAATCATGTCTTTAGTTTTCCCTAAATGCCCTTTGTGCACCCTTGGTGGATTATCCGATGCACAAAAGTGCCTCGAGGTGCCCCGATGCATAAAAGTTCTCAATTGAACCTCAATCTATATATATGTATATATATATATATATATATATATATATATATATATATATATATATATATATATATATATATATATATAGTTATCTTAGTGGGGGTTTGATTTGTGAAAATAAAATAGAAACGGTCGGACCTTCTTAAATTAAGTTATATATGAAGATAAATTCTGGACTTTTTGGCAATCTCAGAAATTGGAGATTAAAGTATAAATTTCTGATCACAATTCCGAAGGATTTACATGGTAATTTGTGAAACTTGATGGAACTCATTATTAAACGAGAGATTGATGGTATTATTAAAGGGTTAATTGGAAGTAATAAAACATCAAGCTAGAGGATTTAAACGTGAGTTTCGGATGTCGATTCCAAATGTTTTGGTAATTTAATTTTACAAACTCGATTTTTAGTTGATAATAAACATATGTATGATATGTTTTACTTATGGAATGTAACAGGTTCCTTGTGGTGTTGTTTAACCCACAGTGGGGTACTTTGTGTGTCCGGTTGAAACCTCGAGAAATAAAATTAACTGATATTAATTAAGGCACCCACTGTGTGTACATATGATTTCGCATGTTTATATCTGCTTTATGTTAGCTATTGCCTGGTGAGACATGTTGCTTCACATTCATTTGGAATTCTACTAACTTGCGTAGATTTAGATGCACATTAATCTTGTTGCATGCCTGTTCTTTTGTTGTGCATCTATTGATGGACCAGCAAGTCGCATCTGTTATTCCGATGTTACTGCGCTATATGACCCGGAGCTGATCCCTCAGAGTTTCTGGTAGGCAGTAAGTCATCCCCGATGTTATGTCTGTTTCAGATGGTTGGTGTAAATGCCGAGCTTTGGGCTCGTAGGAGCGACGACTCATGTTTGTCGTACTTTGTGTAATTGGAGAGTGCACGACATGTGTCGTCGGTGTTACTCTTGTGGGCTTCATAAAGATTTATATAATGCGTAAATCTGTGTATTCACTAAGCGTTTGCTTACCCCTCAGTTGTTTAATATTTACAGGAAAAGGGAAATCTGCTGCTGAACCTTCTAGCTAGGTCATCTGTTGAAGTATTTGAAGATATCTACTACTAATTTTGGTAACAGATCTATGGGATTATTGTTGTAATACATTTGGGATGTTGTAATAGCTTTTGAGTATGTAGACTTAGACTTGAAACCTTTTAGCACCGTAGGGTGTTTAAAACATTTGAATTACTTTTATTATGTACTTTTATGCTTCCGTAATTATATTAAGCTTTCAGATCATTATGTAATCATGTGTTTGGTGATTAATCCTGGGTGTATTGTAATGGTGGTTATTGTGGCAAGGGTGTCACAACAAATGGTATCAGAGTAGTAGTTTGAGATTCAAGTATCCGTCAGGTCTTGGTCTCAAACATTAAATGATGATATGTAGTGGTTTAAGTAATGATCTGAACTAAGATAGGTTATGATCCAGTAATCATAAGAAGTTGACTTTCATATGGGACAATGGGTGGTGTCTTTAAATAAATGACATGTTACTAAACAAGTTATATGTTTTATATTTCAGAACATCTCTGGAGGAGGAATGACACCCAAAGAAACAAGAGAAATGATGCTAGCCATGATGGCTGGGCAGAATAAGATGATTCAAGACCAGTTTCAGACTCGAGATGAGGCCGAACCTAAGAAAAGGGAAGACAAGAGAAAGAACAAGGAAAAAGAGGGCAACAATGATCAACAAGATGACAACACTGGGTCATCTAATAAGCTGAAAGGTTGTCGTTTCAAGGACTTCAAAAGGAAATTGGGCCGTGGAGTTTAATAGACTGGGTGATGCTGTTGCCGGACTTGAATGGATAACAGCAACTGAACGGACATTCCGAATCAGCGATTGTGCTGAGAAGGACATGGTTCGGTGTTCTACTGCTATGTTCACCAAATACGCGGTCATGTGGTGGAATTCCATGGTTAACACCTTAACCTTGGAAAAAGTATCTGTTATGACTTGGGCTGAGTTTACTGAGCTATTCACTCAGCAATACTGTCCGGTTGATGAGCGCCGAACACTTGAGGCAAAGTTCATGACATTGATGCAGGGGACTAAGACTGTGTCCCAGTATGTAGTGGAATTCACGAGGCTGAGTTTGTTTGTGCCTCATCAAGTTGATACAGAGGAAAGGAAAGTGACCAGATTTGAGGCTGATTTTGATATTGAAATTAGGAGAGTTATGAGCAACGTGCGCTACACTACGTTTGCAGGCTTACTTGAGGTTGCCAGAAATGTAGAACAAATTCTTATCATGTCAGAATATTCGATTGGATCTGGTGCTGCTTCCACTAACCCAACACAGCCGTCACCACCGAAATGTCAGCGTGAGGGAAGATACTCAGGATCTTCTTGCACGTCACAGTATTCACCTCAGCAATCTTATCATCGATCATCTGGGTCTTCTTGTAATGCTCGTGCCTACTCCATCAACACCGAGCCGCAATATTGTAATAAGTGTCACTTGGAACACTTCAGAAACTGCACTAATGGTCGCGCATAAGTGTGAGGTATGGGGGCATTATAGTGTGGGGTATGGGGGCATTATAGTAGAAACTGTAGAAAGAACACTCCAGCAGTTGCTGCTCCATCTTCAACCTCATCATCTGGAGGATCTAGTGGTGGTTCAGTCAACCGCTGGAACCAGCCACAAAGGGCACCGACTCGTGCATTTCAGATTACCGCGGAGGAGGCTAGGGAAAACCCGGAGGTGGTTACTGCTATGTTCATTGTTAACTCTTTGCCTGCAAGAGTGTTATTTGACTCGGGTGCCAATAGATCATTTGTATCTACCATGTTTGCTCAACAACTGTCTATGCCTCTGTCTAAGTTGTCTGCTATACTTGATATTGAAACTGCTAGTAACATTCTAGTCAAAGTAGATCACGTATACCGTAACTGCACTTTAGTGATTGAAGATGTAGTCTTCAATTTGGACCTGATTCCGATCGAATTCAGTGAGTTTGACGTGATTGTCGGAATGGACTGGTTGGTCGAAAATGGAGCCCATATAGTTTGTAAGAAGCGTATGATCAAGATAACCACACCGGATAGGCGTGAGATCTGCATATATGGGGATAGGAGAAGCGGGGATCTGTGTTTGTTGACCATTGCAAAAGCTCGAAATCTTGTTGCATAAGGGTGTGATGCCTACTTGGCATATGCTATTGATGCCAAGGCTGAGAAGAAAACTGTGGCTGATGTGCTTGTTGTATCACAATTCCCGAATGTGTTTCTGGAGGAGTTGTCTGGTGTGCCGCCTGAGACACAAGTGGAATTTCGTATTGATCTGATCCCTGGAGCTGCAACGGTAGTTCGTTCTCCGTATCGCCTTGCTCCTACCGAGCTGCAGGAAATGATGAAAGAACTCCAGGAGTTGTTGGATAAGGGCTTCATTCGACCGAGTTCATCTCCGTGGGGAGCCTCTATGCTGTTTGTGAAAAAGAAAGATGGCACGATGAGGATGTGTATTGATTATCGGGAGCTGAATAAGTTGACAATTAAGAACAAGTATCCGCTGCCGAGGATAAATGACTTGTTTGATCAGTTACACGGGGCTAGTGTCTTTTCTAAGATTGACTTGAGGTCGGGATACCATCAACTGAAAGTTCGAGAGGAAGATGTGCCTAAAACAGCTTTCAGGACACGTTATGGGCATTACGAGTTTCTGGTGATGCCTTTTGGGTTAATGAACGCCCCGACTGTCTTTATGGGCTTGATGAATAGAGTTTGCAGACCCATATTATATAAATCGGTAATAGTGTTTATTGATGACATCTTGGTGTATTCCAAGTCTGAGGCCGAGCATGCTGCTCATCTAAAGGAATTATTGGAGTTGTTGAAAAAGGAAAAGTTGTATGCCAAATTCTCAAAGTGTGAGTTTTGGCTGCAACAAATTCAGTTTTTTTGACATGTAATATCTGGAGCTGGGATTTTTGTAGATCCAGCTAAAGTTGAGGCCATAAGAACTGGGAACCGCCTCGATCAGCTACAAAATTAAGAAGTTTTCTTGGATTGGCGGGGTATTACCGGAGATTTATAAAGGACTTCTCGAAGATTGAAGTTCCTTTGACTGCATTAACAAAGAAGAATGCACCGTTTGTTTGGAAAACTGTGCAGCAAGAGGCTTTTGAGATCTTGAAGAAGACATTAAGTGAAGCACGGATACTTGCTCTACCGTAGGGCAATGACGATTTTGTGGTATACACGGATGCTTCGAGGTTTGTAACAACCTAATTTTGATCTAGTCGTAAATCAGTAATATTTTGAGCCGATAATGTAATAATGTTACATTATTTGAATTATAATTTAATTAAGTAATGAAATATTTAATTAAATTATATAAATATTTATATTTATGAATTCATAAATTATTAAAGAGAATTAAATAAAAGAGATATAATATACAACAATGAAAGTGGGTTAGCTAGCAAATATAATTAGATGAAGTATATAAACGTAAATAATATTCAAAAATTCAGATTACTCTCTCTCTCTAACTCTCTCTCTCTCTCTAACTTTCTCTCTCTACTCTCTCTCTACCTTCTCTCTAAAATTTCTTCCAAACCGACCGTCCGATTATCAAGATATATATACCGTTAGAAAGATCTCGGAGAATACTACACGAACATACTATTTACTGCGTGAGTTCATACGAATTGAGGTAAGATCTTATGTTTTTACGTTTTTATATATTTCGGTATTTTCGAATCTATTAATTTTATGAAATCTAAAGCTATTTTATGGAGTTTAACTAGAATAAGTATAATATAATCAAGCATAGGCTTAATATTGATCATATTTATGATTTATGCCTTAGAAATTCATGTTTTAGAGTTGTAAATATGATCAGATTCGAGAATGTTAAGATCAGATTCGAAAATGCATAGAACAGACTCGAAATGGAATTAGATTTGAAATATACTCGAATCTAACCATTAGATTCGAATAATACCTAGATTCGAAGACCTTGCATAGAATCGAACTCATACACCCTCGAGTCTAGGTGAATAGATTCGAGACACACACACAATTCGAGTTTAGATGATTAGATTCGAATGGTGTAAGCCAATAGATTCGAAATCTATGCATATGTGGATGTGTTCGAATCTAATGTCATTCGAATCTAGCCCAAATAGATTCGAATTCTGCATTTCTCGAATCTATTCCTTTTAATTCAAAGTCTGATTTTGTTCCTAGCCTAAGATTAAGTTATTAAACAACCTATTATAATTAAAAGTATAATCTGGTTATGATAAAACTCACAAATTCTATATATACATATATATATGTACCGACCTTTTGAGAATATTAATAAAACAAAGAATGAGTTATGAACGAACAAGTTATCAGAATCAGATAAAATAAAGAATTTAAAGATAAAAGACGATGATATTAATATGATTTGATATGATAAATTTTGGACAGGTTCAGTGAAATCCTGAACAAAGATTTAAAGATTTATAAAGCGGGTCAGATTTGATTTGACAGAGAATAGATTGAGATAAAATCCTGAGATAACTCAGGTGGCAGATTCATATATCTGTTTGACCAAGACCCAACACTGTGAGTTATAGATATTCAGATTGAACATGCATAGATCCGATTGAGATATATTGTTGTTGATAGATTAATTGATATTCATTTATCAGCTGGATTGAGACCTGTGCACACCATGGATGGGTGTTGCCCAGTGGATCATGATAGCTATTTGACTATCTTTTCATATTGCATTTAATATTGCTTCAGACCTTGCTTTATGATTCATTGCTATCATAACTGCTATAGACATATGCTTACATCTTTGATCAGACATTTGATAGATTGATTCAGCTTGACTAGCCCTTATGGTCTATTGTTCTAGACCCGGCTATTTCGCCAGTTCTTCTGAACTTGGTAATGACCTCCGATGTTCTGCCATATTGACTTACTGGTAGCTAGCCCAGTATGTGGCTGATCCCCACGATTTAAGCGTGAGTGTGGCTTGAACATCATCCGATTCTATGATTCTATATCTCAATCATGAGGGCTGTAGCGGCAGCCAAGACATATCACGCTTAGATTTATGACTCCGCTTGACACGCATGTTAATATTGAAAATCTATAAACTCACTAAGCTTTGCTTACAGATGTTGCATTATAATTTTACAGGTAAAAGCAAAGGAAAGTCACCTGCTGGACCTAGTTCTTAGGTCTACAAAGAATCAAGTCGAAGTTTTCATTGACCACTACTCAACAAAATATTTCGGTACTGATTGGCAGATGAAACTGTGGTGGTATGGGTAGATTGAATTGATTATCTGATGACATGAACTAGATTAGAAAGTACCCTTTATAAGTTTAATTTAAAATCGGTAATCTGTATTAAACTTAAATCCTAATAATTTTTACAGAAATTTAATTTTCCGCATTATAATTACTCTATCTTAGTTTGATTGATATCGTATTGCATGATGTGGGACCTAGACTGGTGAGAACTGCCCCGTAAGGGGTGGTCTTCACAGGATGGTATCAGAGACCATAGTTTGAGTGAATCAAGTATTACGTAAGTATACTTGGTCTCAAACTGAAGCAATACATATGTATCAATCATTTAGGTGGTTTGAACTGAGATAGGATGTACAGACTGTTAGGATGGGAAAAAGGGTACATAGATCTAAGTCTATAAACTGATAGTTGAATGATTTTAATTTTCAGTAGAAGATGTCAGGATCAGGATCAGGTGACATACCAAGCAACATGACCCCACAACAAATGTTTGAGATGATGCAACAATTACTAGCACAACACTCAGAACAACAGAATAAGATTATGCAAGAACAGTTTCAGGCCAGAGATGAGGCCGAAGCTAAAAGACGTAATGATAAGAAAAATAAGCGAAAAGATAAGCAAGTCCAGAATGAAGAATCTGATTCTGATAATTCAAATCCAGAAACCCAAATAGCTCAGCCAAAAGGCTGCAAATTTAAAGATTTTAAAGCAAGCGGTGCCCTGAATTTTGAGGGTACAGTGGATCCAATTCAGGCGATGGATTAGATCAGTCATACGGAAGAAATTTTTAGAATCTCTGACTGTTTAGATTCTAAGAAAGTAAGCTATGCGTCTGCACTATTTGTGGGAGCTGCACGTGCCTGGTGGAAAACCCAGCGAAGTATCTATGGGGAGGAGGTGATTCAGACTTTAGAATGGGAGCAGTTTCTTGAAATGTTCAATGCAAAGTACTGCCCGATTGACCAACGAGATAAGATGGAGGTACAGTTGATGCAGCTGACGCAGGGAACAAAGACAGTTGATGAATACGAACACGAGTTTTCACGTCTATGCGGTTACTCCTCATATCAAGTAGCTACCGAGGAGAGAAAGATGAATAGATTCCGTGTAGGACTCAATCCTAGATACAGACATCCCATGAGCGCGATCAAATACAAGAGTTACTTGGAAATGGTAGAAGCGGCTAGACAAATTGAGCGAGGTTACTTAGAGTACGGCGATCAGCTTTATGCTCCGTCTACTAACCCGATGAATCCGTCTCCCCCAAAGAAACAGCGATTTGGCAGATTCTTTAGGCCAAATAAGTCTCAGTCACAATCTCAGCAATCCCATCAGCATAGTTCACAACCGAAAGCACAAGCTTATTCCATCACGAACGAGCCACGATTCTGTAAGAGATGCCGAAGATCACACATGGGACTATGTAATCCGGATGACGTTACTTGCTTCGCGTGCAACATGATCGGTCATAGTAGTGAAGAATGTCCACAGCAGGGACGTGGATGTGCGAAATGCGGTAAGAGAGGGCACTTCATGTATCAGTGTCGTAGCGGACCACGTTATCAGCCACAGTCATCAGCTGGAGGGTCGACAGTTAAAAGTTCTGCTGCAACACCAACTGCAAGGACACGTGCGTTCCAAATAACGGCTGAAGAGGCGAGAGAAACACCTGACGTAGTCACCGGTACGTTTCTGTTAAATACGATACCTGCTCGCGTATTATTTGATTCTGGCGCAAGTCGTTCTTTCATATCGACTTCTTTTGCATCAAGATTATCTAAGTTCCCATCGAAGCTTCCTGTTTTACTTGACATTGAGACAGCCAGTAACAGCTATGTTATGGCTGATTCTGTATATCGAAACTGCACACTACTTGTTGATAACATCGTATACAATCTCGACCTCATCCCGATTCCTTTAAAAGAATTTGATGTCATCATCGGCATGGATTGGCTAATGAACAACGAGGCCACAATTATCTGCAACCGACGAGTAATCAGAATCAAATCTTCAGACGGCCGAGTACTTGAGATCAAGGGCGAGAAGCGGAAAGGTGCGCATTGCTTTATATCTGTAGAAAAGGCTCACAAATACTTGTCTAAAGGTCACGAATCTTACCTTTGTTATACTCTATCTGAGTCCAGTTCTGAAAAGAAACCTTTATCCGATATTCCTATCGTCTGTGAGTTTCCAGACGTATTTCCTGACGATATTTCTGGAGTGCCACCGGAACGACAAGTCGAGTTCAGTATTGACTTGGTTCCTGGTGCGGCTCCTATTGCAAAAGCTCCATACAGACTTGCACCTGCAGAAATGCAGGAAATGTCAAAGCAACTGCAAGAGCTGTTAGAGAAGGGGTTTATCCGACCAAGTTCTTCTCCGTGGGGTGCACCAGTCTTATTTGTCAAAAAGAAAGACGGAACCTTCCGTATGTGCATCGATTACCGCGAGTTGAACAAGGTTACAATAAAGAATAAGTATCCTCTGCCCAGAATCGATGATCTGTTTGATCAGTTACAAGGAGCCAGTTACTTTTCGAAAATAGATCTCCGTTCTGGGTATCATCAGTTAAAAGTTAGAGAAGAAGATGTTCCAAAGACAGCCTTCCGTACAAGATACGGTCATTACGAATTTCTCGTAATGCCGTTTGGATTAACGAATGCACCAGCGGCGTTCATGGATCTCATGAATCGCGTGTGCAGACCAATGTTGGATAAATCAGTTATCGTATTCATAGACGATATTCTGATTTACTCCAAAACGGAGGCTGATCATTCTATTCATTTACGACAGTTGCTAGAGTTGTTGAGAAAAGAAAGACTCTATGCAAAGTTTTCTAAGTGCGAATTCTGGCTCAGACAGGTATAATTTCTATTATATAAGTCTTGAGCTGTTTCCTTAACTATTCTATGATTCACCTCAGAATTTGAATTTCTATCTTGATTCTTATAGATCCAGTTCCTTGGCCATGTTGTTTCTGGCGAAGGAATTTCCGTTGATCCTTCAAAAGTCGAGGCCGTTCAGAAATGGCAAACGCCTCGTAATGCCTCAGAAATACGAAGTTTCCTTGGATTGGCCGGTTATTATCGGCGATTCATAAAGGACTTCTCAAAGATTGCTGTGCCGCTTACAATGCTAACACGAAAGAATACTCCTTTCGTTTGGACCGATAAACAGCAAGAGGCATTCGATATTCTGAAGCAAAAGTTGATTCAAGCGCCGATCCTAGCCTTGCCAGAAGGCAATGATGATTTTGTCGTTTACAGCGACGCATCTGGTACTGGCTTAGGATGTGTTCTAATGCAAAGGGGAAAAGTCATTGCCTATGCTTCAAGGCAATTGAAAGACTACGAGAAAAGTGCACCAACTCATGATCTTGAGTTGGCTGCTGTTACCTTTGCACTGAAGATCTGGTGTCACTATCTATATGGGACTCGGTGTCAGCTCTACACCGATCATAAGAGTCTCAAATACCTTTTCACTCAAAAAGATCTGAACATGAAACAACGTCGATCCTTGGAGCTTATCAAGGATTATGATTGCGAGATCTTATATCATCCCGGCAAAGCAAATGTTGTCGCGGATGCGTTGAGTAGAAAAGTATATCCAGAAAAGTGCTGTTATGCCCTAACTCCAGTTATATTCTCTTCTGATCTTATTGAAGATATTCGAGTTGCTCAAACGGAAGCGCTGAAAGAAGAGAACATAGATTCTGAAAATCTTAAAGGGCAGTTACAATTTCTGACTCTGAACCATTTGGGACTTCACTGTCTCAAGGGAAACCGAATCTGGGTTCCTAAATATGGTTCTATTCGTAGCACTCTTCTGTCCGAAGCTCATCAGTCCAAGTTATCTATTCATCCTGGCAGTTCAAAGATGTATTTTGATCTGAAAGCCGATTACTGGTGGCCAGGAATGAAGAAGGACATTGGAAAATGTGTTGAAAGCTGCAAAGTATGTCAGATGGTTAAGGCAGAACACCAGAAACCCTTCGGGGATATGCAACCACTACCTGTTCCTGAATGGAAGTGAGAGCATATAACAATGGACTTCATTACGAAGCTGCCAAAGACCAAAAGACAACACGACTCTATCTGGGTAGTCGTTGATCGTTTAACGAAATCAGCACATTTTATTCCGATGAAAGAAACTTATTCTCTCGATAGATTGGCGCAGTTGTACATCACAGAAATTATTTCTCGTCACGGTGTGCCAAAATCTATTGTTTCTGATCGTGATAGTCGCTTCACATCCAGATTCTGGCAAGCATTACAAGAAGGGATGGGTACTCGGATTTCTATGAGTACTGCTTATCATCCAAATGCAGATGGCCAGAGTGAGCGTACTATCTTAACTCTAGAAGATATGCTTCGTGCCTGCATTCTTGATCTAGGTGGTAACTGGGATGACCACTTGCCGTTGGTCGAATTATCATATAATAACAGTTATCATTCAACGATCAAGATGGCTCCTTTTGAAGCTTTGTACGGAAGAAAGTGCAGAACTCCTACCTGTTGGCGCGAAACAGGCGAATCACCAATAGCGGGTCCTGCCCTTCTACAGTTGACTCACGAAAAGATTCAACTCGTTAGAAGGAATATTCTTGAAGCTCAAAGCAGGCAGAAATCATATTATGACAATCGGCATAGATCAATCAGTTTTGCAGTTAACGATTGGGTGATGCTGAAAGTATCCCCAATGAAGAATGTGGTGCGGTTCATTAAAAGAAACAAGCTAGCTCCGAGATTTATTGGTCCGTTCAAGATTGTGGAAAAGATTGGAAATCAATCTTATCGTCTTGAACTACCGGCTGACTTAGCTGGAATACATCCTGTATTCCATGTCAGTCATCTGAGAAAGAGTTTAGCTGACGAAAGGGAAGTTCAGATACCACATGTTAACCTGCAGATTGATGAGAAGCTTCGCGTGGTTGAAGAGCCAGAACGTATTCTGGACTCGAAAACCAAAAAGCTTCGGAATAAAGAGATACAGATGGTGCTCGTCCAGTGGAAACACCACAAAGGTTCGCATCAGTCTTGGGAATCGAGAGATGTTATGAAAGCTACTTATCCAAGTCTGTTCGAACATAGCTAACTTCGGGGACGAAGTTTGTGCGTGGTGGAGCCCATTCTGTAACAACCTAATTTTGATCTAGTCGTAAATCAGTAATATTTTGAGCCGATAATGTAATAATGTTACATTATTTGAATTATAATTTAATTAAGAATGAAATATTTAATTAAATTATATAAATATTTATATTTATGAATTCATAAATTATTAAAGAGAATTAAATAAAAGAGATATAATATACAACAATGAAAGTGGGTTAGCTAGCAAATATAATTAGATGAAGTATATAAACGCAAATAATATTCAAAAATTCAGATTACTCTCTCTCTCTAACTCTCTCTCTCTCTAACTTTCTCTCTCTACTCTCTCTCTACCTTCTCTCTAAAATTTCTTCCAAACCGACCGTCCGATTATCAAGATATATATACCGTTAGAAAGATCTCGGAGAATACTACACGAACATACTATTTACTGCGTGAGTTCATACGAATTGAGGTAAGATCTTATGTTTTTACGTTTTTACATATTTCGGTATTTTCGAATCTATTAATTTTATGAAATCTAAAGCTATTTTATGGAGTTTAACTAGAATAATTATAATATAATCAAGCATAGGCTTAATATTGATCATATTTATGATTTATGCCTTAGAAATTCATGTTTTAGAGTTGTAAATATGATCAGATTCGAGAATGTTAAGATCAGATTCGAAAATGCATAGAACAGACTCGAAATGGAATTAGATTTGAAATATACTCGAATCTAACCATTAGATTCGAATAATACCTAGATTCGAAGACCTTGCATAGAATCGAACTCATACACCCTCGAGTCTAGGTGAATAGATTCGAGACACACACACAATTCGAGTTTAGATGATTAGATTCGAATGGTGTAAGCCAATAGATTCGAAATCTATGCATATGTGGATGTGTTCGAATCTAATGTCATTCGAATCTAGCCCAAATAGATTCGAATTCTGCATTTCTCGAATCTATTCCTTTTAATTCAAAGTCTGATTTTGTTCCTAGCCTAAGATTAAGTTATTAAACAACCTATTATAATTAAAAGTATAATCTGGTTATGATAAAACTCACAAATTCTATATATACATATATATATGTACCGACCTTTTGAGAATATTAATAAAACAAAGAATGAGTTATGAACGAACAAGTTATCAGAATCAGATAAAATAAAGAATTTAAAGATAAAAGACGATGATATTAATATGATTTGATATGATAAATTTTGGACAGGTTCAGTGAAATCCTGAACAAAGATTTAAAGATTTATAAAGCGGGTCAGATTTGATTTGACAGAGAATAGATTGAGATAAAATCCTGAGATAACTCAGGTGGCAGATTCATATATCTGTTTGACCAAGACCCAACACTGTGAGTTATAGATATTCAGATTGAACATGCATAGATCCGATTGAGATATATTGTTGTTGATAGATTAATTGATATTCATTTATCAGCTGGATTGAGACCTGTGCACACCATGGATGGGTGTTGCCCAGTGGATCATGATAGCTATTTGACTATCTTTTCATATTGCATTTAATATTGCTTCAGACCTTGCTTTATGATTCATTGCTATCATAACTGCTATAGACATATGCTTACATCTTTGATCAGACATTTGATAGATTGATTCAGCTTGACTAGCCCTTATGGTCTATTGTTCTAGACCCGGCTATTTCGCCAGTTCTTCTGAACTTGGTAATGACCTCCGATGTTCTGCCATATTGACTTACTGGTAGCTAGCCCAGTATGTGGCTGATCCCCACGATTTAAGCGTGAGTGTGGCTTGAACATCATCCGATTCTATGATTCTATATCTCAATCATGAGGGCTGTAGCGGCAGCCAAGACATATCACGCTTAGATTTATGACTCCGCTTGACACGCATGTTAATATTGAAAATCTATAAACTAACTAAGCTTTGCTTACAGATGTTGCATTATAATTTTACAGGTAAAAGCAAAGGAAAGTCACCTGCTGGACCTAGTTCTTAGGTCTACAAAGAATCAAGTCGAAGTTTTCATTGACCACTACTCAACAAAATATTTCGGTACTGATTGGCAGATGAAACTGTGGTGGTATGGGTAGATTGAATTGATTATCTGATGACATGAACTAGATTAGAAAGTACCCTTTATAAGTTTAATTTAAAATCGGTAATCTGTATTAAACTTAAATCCTAATAATTTGTACAGAAATTTAATTTTCCGCATTATAATTACTCTATCTTAGTTTGATTGATATCGTATTGCATGATGTGGGACCTAGACTGGTGAGAACTGCCCCGTAAGGGGTGGTCTTCACAAGGTTGGGATTGGGCGCTGTACTGATGCAGCGTGGAAAGGTTATAGCTTATGCCTCGAGACAGTTAAAGCAACACGAGAAAGATTATTCAACTCATGACTTGGAGTTGGCCGCAGTTACTAAATTATTGAAACTATGGAGGCACAATCTGTATGGAACTAAGTGTCAATTATACACGGACCATAAGAGCTTGAAGTATATCTCCAGTCCAAAAGAGCTTAACATGAGGCGAAGACGTTCGATGGAACTTATAATGGATTATGATTGTGAAATCCTTTATCACCCCGGAAAGGCTAATGTAGTAGCCGATGCTTTAAGCCGTAAGGCCTACTCTAAGGACTGCTGCTACATGATTACATCTACATGTTAACTTCCATGATCATTGATGATGTAAAAGCTGCTCAAATAGAAGCTTTAAAGGAAGAAAACATTGATGCTGAGGATATAAGGGTACAGATGAAGATAATGGAAACAAGTGAGTCGGGACTTAAAGGTGTAGATGGAAGGATTTGGGTGACAAATTTCGGGGGTATGAGGAGAGTGATTATTGAAGAAGCACATCAGTCAAAGTTTTCTGTACATCCCGGGAGCACAAAGATGTACAATAAACAGAAAGCAGACTTCTGGTGGCCGGGATTAAAGAAAGTTATTGGTCAATACGTGGAGCGATGTAGGACTTGCCGGCTTGTGAAAGCCAAACATCAGCAACCTTATGGTAGTTTGCAACCACTTCTCATTCCGGAATGGAAGTGGGAACACATTACTATGGATTTTCTCACGAAGTTGCCGAAGACTAGACGACAACATGATGCAGTTTGGGTAATAGTTGATAGATTGACCAGGTCGGCACACTTCATTCCAATAAGAGAGAGTTATTCACTGGAAAGATTGGCTCAGATTTACATGGATGAGATTATTGCTAGACATGGAGTGCCAAAGTCTATTGTATCGGATCGGGATAGCCGATTTACTTCAAATTTCTGGTCAGCATTACTAGAAGGATTGGGTACAAGGATCGTGATGAGTACAGCCTATCGTCCGCAAACAGATGGCCAAAGTGAAAGAACCATCCTGACACTAGAAGATATGATGCGGTCGTGTATCTTGGATCTCGGTGGTAATTGAGACGATCATTTGCCACTAATAGAGTTCTCGTACAATAACAGTTACCACGCGACGATCAAGAAAGCGTCGTTTGAGGCATTATATTGGAGAAGGTGTAGGACTCCTACGTGTTGGAGAGAAACCGCAGAAACACCGATTGCTAGGCCGGCATTGCTTCAGGAAACGAATGAGAAAATACAGCTGGTAAGATATAATATGAAGGCGGCCCAGGATCGACAGAAAAGCTATCATGATAGGAGTCACAAACCGATCAGTTTTGATGTGAATGATTGGGTTTATTTGAAGGTATCACCTATGAGAGGTGTTACCCATTTCATCAAAAGAGGAAAGTTAGCTCCGAGGGTCGTTGGACCATTCAGGATAACAGAGAAAGTAGGAAACCAATCTTATTGTTTAGAGTTGCCTGAAGAAATGTCAGGTATACATCCGGTGTTCCATGTGGGGAATCTCAGAAAGTCATTTACTACCGGAAATGAGGATTAGGCTGATCACACCGAGCTGCAAATCGATGAAAGGCTTCGATATGTGGAGGAGCCGGAGTGTGTTTTAGACACCAAAGTAAATAAGTTACGGAGCAAAGAAATCGAAATGGTGCTTGTACGTTGGAAGCATCATAAAGGAGCCAATCATACGTGGGAGACTAAGTCTGAAATGATGAGGAGATATCCACAAATGTTTGAAGCCAAGTAACTTCGAGGATGAATTTTGAGCATGGTGGAGCCCATACTGTAACATCCTAAGAATTAAAATGACATAATTAAGGTTAAATAGTTTAAATTTTTGAATTTAATAAAATTACGTTGAATTATGTATTTGAAATAATTAAAAAAGTTGGTTGTTTTATTCAGAATTTGATAATTTCCAATTTATTAAGTTAATATAATTATAATTAAGTGGTTGAAAGGATAAAATAAAGATTTAATATCTATTTAATGGAATTTAAGAATTTGGTTGCTATTTTAAGGAATTAAGAAATTTTAGAATTTCTAGTATTAATTATTAAGTATGAATAAAGATGGAAAGTTAGATAAGTTGAGGAACTAAATATGCCACAAGTTGAAAAGGATGAATAAGAAGACTTTTAGTCTTTCATTTGCATTTGACCCTAAAACGCCTCTCTCTACTTTCTCTCTCTAAAAGAACGGTTCTTTCATCTACAAAGTAAGAAATCAAATTTGTGGAAATTAGAGGTCGAAAATCTTGAATCAATACCATAGAAAGGAACTATCTACATTGAGGTTTTCGGTTCGGTTTCTATGAAAACTGATTCATAGATCGAGGATTTAAATGTTGATGCATGTCAAATATTTTGATGGGTTTGTATAAATCAAGTATTATAGAAGTTGTGTACAAGATTTCGGGTTCTAATTCAAGTGATAAATATGAGTTTTGGAATTACAAGTGTGTGTGTGTTCTGTGCATTTACATGGTACTGAGAAAAGTTTGGAGGTACCGAAACCTTAAAGGTTTCGGTACATATACCGAAACCCTCTAACGAAACTCACATTCGTGAAACTTGGTACTGAAACTCACCTCAACCGAAACCCATATTAGTGAAACTTGGAGGTACTGAAACCATAAGGTTTCGGTACATGATACTGAAACTCACATAGTACAGAAACCCACACTACTGAATCCTTTATGTACCGAAACCATCACATGTACCGAAACTCTCTAAAGGTTTCGATATAATGAACCCTACCGAGACTCCAAAAGGTTTCGGTACATACTACTGAAAGCTTTTTGGTGAAACTTTGATGGTGAAACTTTTTAGTTAAACCTTTGATAGTGAAACTTTTTAGTGAAACCTTTGATAGTGAAACTTTTTAGTAAAACTTTTTAGTGAAACCTTTGGTGGTGAAACTTTTTAGTGAAATCTTGATGGTGAAATTTTTTAATGAAACCTTTGATGGTGAAACTTTTTTTAGTGAAACCCACCCCCAATGTTAGGCACAAAAAGGCCTCAGTCAAAGCTGCTGTACATCTGAGGGGGAGATTTTTAATCAAACCTGTTGATGCATTTGAAGGTTGAATTTAAGGCCTGTTATATGCCTTATTGAAACCTGAATATGATTTGCAATATCAGCCCAAAGCTGTTTACAATGTTGCATTCGTTGCAACAAAGGCAGTTTGTCCAAGCTATTCTGTCTGCTGAACAGGCTGGACATAAACTGTCTACGCTGCTCTATTCTGTTGAGTAGCTTGGACAGTTTACAAGAGTTCTGTTCTTTGTGAACAGAACCTGTTCTTTCTGAACAGGTTAAACACTTTATGGAATATGTTTCCAAGTCCTCATATATTGTTTTTGGCTACAAGATCAGTTTACAAGTCGAAGACAAAGTGGAAAACAGAACTGCACAGCCTGCCCACGCTGTTCTGTCACATGAAGACAAACAGATATTTTGTTAGATTTATTATTTCGATCCTAGGAGTTATTTTGTAATATTTATTTTCATTGTAATTTGTCTTGTATTTATTTCTATGTATTTCATGTCTATGTAAAAGTGTAGGGGCCATTGTTGCCAAGTGTTGTAACTTAATTAAAGGAGCCTATAAAAAGGCTCCTAGGGTTACTTTTGAGAAACACACGGTTGACCTTCAATTTGAATATTCATTACAGCCGCCACTGTTCCATCAAGAGTCTTCAAACATTGATCTTGTCTTCTTCTTTATTAAACACATTTATTGAGCATGGTTTCTTCATGTGTTTGATGAGAAAAACGTTAAGGTGCTGAATACATTCGGGATTTCATATTTACAATTGGTATCAGAGCTCAGAGGGGTGGATTTCAACTGATTACTTACGGGTTCTGCTGGGTTGTTCATGTTCTTCGAGTTCTTCAATATTCAACCGGTTAGATCTTCATTTTCCATGGTTTTTCGAGTTTCTTGTGTTATAATGGTTCTATAAACATCACATTATCATTATATACTGATTTTAAACTCATTTACTTCCATATCTTTGTTAAAATCATCAAGAATCGACCATTTTGAAGCTTGAAAATATGGGTTTTTTAAGTGGGTTTTTCATGTGTCCATGCTAATTTTAAGTGTTTTCTAGGTTGTTTTAAATCACCAAAAGTGTTTAAAATAGTTTATAAATCATTTAGAACTGTTTTTAGGCATTAAAACTGATAAAAATCGAATTCTGTCTTTTCTGCCTTCGAAAAACGTAAAAACCTGCTGTATTTCGGATTACATACTGTAGCATTTCGGACCACATAGGCACCGAATTCGGACCTCACACTCATCCTAATTCGGACCACACTTAGGTGAATTTCGGACCCCCATAAGCCAATTTCGGACCATAATTCGGTCACATCCGAATTTCGGACCATCCGAAGTTCTGGAAAGGCTTTCCATTTTTCACTTATTGGGACTTGTTCTAAAAATTTTTTTTTTTCAAATTCGGACCACACCATTTCGGACCATCCGAATTCGGTCCTCTGTCCCTATTTCGGAACCATCATATTTCGGCCACTTCACTGTTCATCCGAATTCGGTTCATCCGAATTCGGTCCATAGGTCCATCCGAACTTAGGTCATCCGACTTTGATTCCCCCAAGTACAACTGTTCATCCGAATTAGGACACTCATCCGAATTAGGACCTTCATCCGGATTACTATTCATCCGAAATTGGCACATCCGAAGTCTAGTCATCCAAAATCAACCCATCCGACCCACTATTCATCCGAAATCACTTCATCCGAATTCGATCCATCCGAATACGGTTCCTCCATCCGAATCACTGTTCATCCGAACTCAAGCATCCGAATTCAGAACACTCTGGTTTCAGTCCAACCCATCCGTGTTCAGTTTCCACCTCTAAGATCTCCATATTCTTAATCAGCACCAATACTCATAATTTCTCGTGAAGCTCTTGTACTCGGATCTGAGAACAGACCACCTGTTCTCTATCCTGATGAGTACGAACAATGGAAAACCCGGTTCCTGAAATTCGTTGGAATGCAACCTCTCGGGAATCTGATGCTTCAATCAATATCCGAAGGACCCGTCATCTACTATAGAGAGATTGCTGCCAGACCCGAGGCTGATCCTCCTGTCCTAGCCTCAAAAGTTGAAAGAGAGCCGGCAAATGAAGCCGAGAGGGATCGCCAGCACGCTGATAAGAGGGCAGAATATATGATTTATCAAGCCCTCCCCACTGATATTTTGGTAGGTGTAGACAGTAAAATGTCTGCAAAAGAAATGTGGGACGAGCTGGAAATCCAAATGCTGGGGGCAGATCTTGATGATCGTGCCAAAATTGAAGAGGCGAAGGCAAAGTTTTCAGAATTCCACGCCAAAGACGGGGAATCTCTGCAATCCACGTTTACCAGGTTTTGTGCAGTCCTTAACGAATTGAATAAACTGCACATCAAGAAGGATCGGGATGACATAAACATCCAATTCTTTGCCGCCTTAGCCCCCGAGTGGCAGCTTGCATGTAGGGCAACAAAAAGAGTTCTGAACATTCCTGAGGTATCCATAAATGTCGTCTTTAAGGAGCTTAAGAAATATCAAGGGGATGTTGATCAACAGAAGCTGATGGCAAATCAATTGGCCTCTCTACTGCTATCAGCCAACACAGGGTTGAAACCAAATGATTCCCTAGCCTTGATCACCAACACGCAGATTCCAACACCATCTTTTGCTCCTGGTTCTTCATCATCTCAGTACAGGTATGCTTCTCCTCCTCGTGAGGTCTATGATGAGGAGGAAGCCACGATCCAAGAACAGATTGCCTTGTGGACCAACCGTCTCCAACAACGACGGTTCTCCAACAAGACCAACAACCAACTCCGATATGACACTGGTCCTCGGAGGTACTCAGATGACAGGAGGGATGACCGCCGCGATGACTATCGCAGAGATGACTACCGCAGGGATGACAGGGATGATCGCCGGTATGATGACAGACGCGACTATCGCGATGATCGCCGTTATGAAAGGCGTGACGAAAGGCGAGATGACAGGAGAGATGACAGGAGAGATGACAGGCGGGACGATCGAAGGGATGATCGTCGGGATGACCGCCGGGCCGACAAAAGGCCGGCGGAAAGAAGAGAGGAGAAGCCAAGAGCAGACGAGCCAAAGGCCACTGATGAACGTCTCTGCTACAAATGTGGCAAACCGGGCCACTTTGCTAGGGAATGCAAGAACAATTTTGAGAGAGACGTTGCGTATTACGAAAGAAAGCTCGAGGCTGCAAAGAAGAAATCGGATGCGTTGGCCCTCGTCGCCCAGGAGGACTACTGGGATGCTGAAGATTCAGAAGACGAGGATGAAAAGGGCAAGAATTGCTATATGGTTGATCGTCAGGGGTTGGAGATTTGTACTGATGTCACTGCTGCAATTTCAGACACTGCTGCTGAGGGGGAGACAATGAAACATCCACCAGCATGTCTGATGGCTACAACCGACGATCCCGAATGCTCCACATCCGGTTCAGAGTCCAGTGAGGTATATTCCTATTACATTCCTGCACATGTAAATAAATTATTTGTAGATAATGAATGTACACTACACACACAAATACTTGATCTACAAGATAGATTAAAAGCTGAAACTGCAAAGTGTGTACAGGCTGAACATCAAGCTCATATTTTGAAAGAATCATCTGAATTATATCATGCAAAATGGTTAACTAATCATAATGTTATAAAACAGATGTTGATAGAAAAAGTAGATGTTCAGGATAGGAATATATACCTTGAATCTTGCATGGAAACGCTTTCAAAAGAAAAACTCTCTTTAAAAGAAGAAATTTCTGTTCTTACAAAACAATTAGATGTGGTAAATATGGAAAATATAGACAGTTTAGAAAAATACAAAATGATTGAAGAAGAAAGGATAAGTTTGTACGCAAGAATAAAGACCCTTGACGATGCATTTTTGAAAAGGGGTCAAACAGAACAAACTATCCATTTAAATCAGCCCAAAGAAACTAGGTTTTACCATTCTAAACAGGGAATTGGTTTTAAAAATCCTAAATATTTGGAAAAAGCACAAAATGTCTTGCCTGTATTTTATGACATGAATTATATGGGAGCCGGTATTAAATCTTTCTTTTTTGAGTCATCAAAAGAAGTTTTAAACCAAGAAAATGAGAAACGTGTTGCGCGTAAAGATAAAGAAATTTCTTTTCATTATGAAGAACTTAACGAGAGTTATTCTTCTAGAGTACCCACTTTAGAGGAAGATCTCTCGTCAACTTATTCAGAAACTGAATTGAACACTGAAACTGAAAAATCAACTCCTCAACTTTATATTCCTGCAAAAGTTCTTCAACAACAAATCATTGTTTTAGAAAAGGAATTGAAGTCATCTCAAGAGAAAGCACTTGATCTTCAAGATGCTCTTCTTAAGAGAGAAGAAGAATTGATAAATCAATCTTTTCAACAAACTGTGGAAGTCACTGTCTACAGAGAAAATTTTGAAATAGTTTCACAACAATTGAAAGATCTTTCAAAACAACAAACACTTTCTCATTCTCTAAAAATTCCATGTATGTCATCAGATAAAGGTAAGGCTACAGCTGAAACTTCTTCTATCTTTGTCAAAGGTGAGTGCTCAAATGCTTTCAAGAATGAAGTTTCTAAAAAGACTCAGATGAAATCCAAGTCTTTTAAGAAACCCTCTCACCACCAAAAAGAAAAGTCTGTCAAGTCTAAATCTTCCATGCTTACTGACTCAAATCGTTTTGTTCCTACAGATCATATAAGGAGAGTCCCAAAAACCACCATGCAGGATTTTACAAGTTTTTTTTGTGAAGAAGGCTTTAATGCCAAGTGATTTTGTTACTAGAGATAGGATGTCTGTAATCTCTAAAGACAATTTGTGTAACAAAGCGTGTGACAATGTTTGTAATGATGTACCGAATTCTACTATTCCGTTAAAGTACTCTTTCAAGGATTTGTTTAATCTATGTCCAACTAAATATAGACGACAGGTTCCTGAAATGAATGCTTTTGTGCCTTATCCTGTTAAACGTATTCGGAAAAAGAAAACTAAAAATAGTGCATCATCGGCCACAAACAAAGTTGAGACATGTCCGTTGCCAAGGCCCAAAACCAAAGCAACGGTCAAGAAGGTCTCAACAAGACAAAAACCGAAGGCAATTTCAGCGCCTAAGGTTCCAAAACCCAATAAATCCAATCTTCAATGGATTCCAAAGGGTTGTGCATCTGGACCACACACAAATGCTAGTTGGGTTTCTAAATCTGTACACGTGCCATATAAATCTGGAAATCCTAACAAAAAGGGACCCATATTGAGGTGGGTACCCAAGGTTGTGTGATCTTAATGCAGATGGTTCTTGGTTACTTCTGATCAAGACCCGTGCTTCAAAGAAATGGCTTCTAGTTACCTTAGACTAGGACCCGTTCTTTTGCTTGTCGGTTGTGCTTAAACCGACACATTTGGCTTCTGTGCACACAGCCCAGGACCCGGTCTTAACTCATCATGTTTTCTGAACATCTCGGTTCAGAACACGGTTTGATTGTCAATTAAAAATGGATGTGTTTGAATGCATATAGTTTTTCATTATATGAATTTATGTGTTTTTCAGGCTAAGTCCATTTGGTATATGGATTCGGGTTGCTCCAAGCACATGACAGGAAGAAGAGAATTGCTGTCCAACGTTGTTGAACAGTATTGCGGAACTGTGAAATTCGGGAACAACCATCAGGCTCAAATAAAAGGATACGGGGACTTAGTTCTAAATAATCTGGTCATCAAGGACGTTGACTATGTTGAGGGGTTATCTCATAATCTTTTTAGCATAGGACAGCTCTGTGACAAAGGACTAGAAGTAACATTTAGGGCTAAGAACTGCAGTGTTAAGAACATGGATGGAAAAGAAATCTTGACTGGTTCCCGAAAATCTAACCTTTACACCATTGACGTATCTAAGCTTGTAGTAAAGGATAACATTTGTCTACTATCAAAAGCCTCGTCAAAAGTCTCTTGGTTGTGGCATCGAAGATTATCCCATTTGAATTTTGATAACATCAACAAGCTGGCTGCGAAGCAATTGGTCAAAGGACTTCCTGAGTTACGCTATGAAAAGGACCATCTGTGTGGAGCATGTGAGAAAGGAAAAATGAAACGATCATCTCACAAACCAAAGCCCGAACCATCAACAAAAAGAGTTTTGGAGTTACTTCATATGGATTTATGCGGACCGATGAGAACACAAAGCATAAATGGAAAACGATATGTGTTGGTTATCGTTGATCAGGACGAAGGTCGCAAGTATGTCCCCTATCAGCGGTTCCTTCAACTCATCATACAATACGCCATGGATCAGGACGAAGACATTCATGAGCGTCCAGAAGCTGATGTCTATCCAACCGTCGCTATCCAGAAACTGACTTTGCCAAAGGGGGCCCCGACGGTACAGGTAATGAAGATTCCATTATCGACTCTGACAAGGTCGAGGGGTACAGATCGGGTAAGGGAATATATGAGAGAAAATTATCCGGATGAGTCTCAGTCTGAATCGACTGAGACTAACCAGTCCGAAGGTGAGCAGCAAGATAGTGAGAACGAGGGAGAAAGGATGGATGTACAACAATCACTGGGTTATGGTGAGAGGGAGGCTGAGAGTGTAAGGGAGGGAGTCGTAGGTGAAACGGCAGAGACGGCGGATTCTGAACGAACCGTCTCTGTCGTAAGGCCGAGGGATATATTATCTGAGGGTGAGCCAAGCCCTATCAGCCGGACACCACTTCATAAGACCGTTAGTCCAGCGGTCGCCACAACCCCAACCATCCACTTGGTTTCCCCTCAAAGGGAAACCACTTCATTCCACGGGGATCTTCCACATACGCCATCGCCCTCTCATTCGGAGAGTGGCGGTGTTGAAAGAGGTCACACTCCTCCCCACGTGACCGAACTTCCTTCGCCCACGATTCCATCCCCACAAACAGACACCGTGCACGATGCCTCTGTGGCATCCCCAAGAGCTGCCTCTGTGGCAGCTCCGGAAACTTCCAGATCTGAGCATCCCGTAGTGGAGCCAGAGATGACGGAAGGAAGACCGGGAGTGGCTCAATCTACGCCGTCCACTTCCGGCCATCTCCCCATCAACTTGGAGATGTTAACGGCAGCCTTACGTGCTGCCGGCGTTTTCACCCGGGCTGACCTGGACGCTCAAAGGGAGGCAGCCGAGGAACGACACACCGCCCTTCTTTCTCTTATAAAGGGTAAGGGTGTCGCCTCCGAAGCCGGCCCCTCACCAGGATCCCACTCAGTCCAACTCCAAATGGCCGAGCTCTCTGACAAACTGGACGCACTCAATCGCCTAATCCTTCAGGTCCAGGAGCAGCTAAATTCAAGGATGGATCGCCTCGAGTCGGCAGTCATTGATCTTCAGTGCCGCACCCAAGCTGAGCCCCCTAAAAGAAAGCATGACGACCAGGACGACCCTGATCGTCATGAGGGGGAGAAACGACAGAAAGTTCATCATGAGGGATCGATGATCATCCTAGGGGGAGCAGAGGCTGAAACAACAGATATTCAAGGGTCTGGGTCTGGGGATCAAACTTATGAGGCCACGGAAGCACTGATGATAGAATATGAACCTCTACAGTTTGAGGATCCCGTCATGTATATAGGGGGAGCAGAGACAGCTGAGGGGTCAGAATATCAGGGGTCAAGGGAAAAGAGTAAGGAGCCTCAAGAATACCTCAGTATAGAAGACGAGCCCATGGTCAAGGGTCCAGCTCCACTGGATCCGATGACAGCTATGGTAGAATTCGAGGAGCCGCACGAGAAAGTTGAAATGATCTTGGTCTCCGATTCAGATTCTGATACCGAAGTCAACGAACCCTTATTAACCCCTAAGCCTGAACCTGAATCTCCGACGAACCCTCCTAGATCCCCAAATCCTCCTCCAGTCCAACAATCCCAACCCCCAGAGTATTCCCGAACAAAAAGGGTCGATTATTTTGATGAAACTCCAGAAGGCCCTGGTATTTATAGAGAAGATGACTTATTCTGGGTAGACACCTATACAAAAGGCAAGGTTCGAACACTGCCACAGGAAGAAAAGGATCAAATGCGACAAGAACGGCGGGGGATTATTATAAAGCTTCTTGAAGCTAAAAAGGACGAAATCGAAGAACCCCCCGTTCAAGGCCTGAAAGAATTCCTGCAGAAATTCCCCCCGGAGCAGTTTCAGAACCCTTACCTTGAAGAAATATTCAAAATGGTATTCAGAAAGAAGCCTGGATCCTTCAGCAGACGCCTACTCATGGAACTTACAAACGTTACCAAAGCTGAACAGGCAGAATACTACCAACTGATGCTCCGGGAAAGAAGGTCGAAAGTATCCAAATCGAAGATAAAGTCACTCATTTCTATCACCATGTGCAAAAGGGCAAAAGTATACTACCCCGCTTTTCTAGTAGAAAGAGAAGACGACACTATAAATGAGTTCTTCGAGAATGACTTAGATTTCATAAATGTGGACGATGTCGAATTTCTACACGAACGATTGAAAAATCGCATTAAAGGACATATGTCTCGCATGACTGCTTTGGGTGCCCTGGTACGAAGCATGAACCGCCGCTCGATCATAATGTGCCTAAGAGACTTCCAAATGGCAATCGAGAGCGCGATGGTTAAGGTGGGTCTTCGGGCACCGGAACAGGATAGCTTCCTCCTAGCCCATCATCCGGCTTACAGAGTTATTTTCAGAGGAGGCCCAGGTGTCATTTTTGTCAATCAAAGGGGCTACAATAGGTTTATGCACTTTGAGGATCTTCCCTGTTACTCCGATGGTACACTCAGATTGGTTCGAGCTGCGCTCACACAGAAAGTTCAAGACTTTGATGCTCAACCAGATCCACAACAAAGGTGTTCACCAAGAGAGATTCTGGACACCCTCAGCGGCATTGAACTCCTGAACGAACGGCTACATCTGAGGCAAGTAACCAGACGCTTCGACGTCATACTTGGTCTCCGAGAATCGACTGACCATGCCAGAGTTCCAGGACCTCCTAAGTGATCGAAAAGGGGGAGATTGTTAGATTTATTATTTCGATCCTAGGAGTTATTTTGTAATATTTATTTTCATTGTAATTTGTCTTGTATTTATTTCTATGTATTTCATGTCTATGTAAAAGTGTAGGGGCCATTGTTGCCAAGTGTTGTAACTTAATTAAAGGAGCCTATAAAAAGGCTCCTAGGGTTACTTTTGAGAAACACACGGTTGACCTTCAATTTGAATATTCATTACAGCCGCCACTGTTCCATCAAGGGTCTTCAAACATTCATCTTGTCTTCTTCTTTATTAAACACATTTATTGAGCATGGTTTCTTCATGTGTTTGATGAGAAAAACGTTAAGGTGCTGAATACAGTCGGGATTTCATATTTACATATTTGAAAAGGTTGACAGACCTTTTCTTATATCGAAATGGCATTAGCAAAAGAATAAAGATGCAAAGTTGACATTCCTCTTTTGGTTAAAGCCGTATGCAACAGTGACAAAAAGGAAAAGACAAAGATTCTGCCATGTGAAGACAAAGGTACTTTATCAGAACGTGCAGAAAGGTGTTTTGTCCTTTTAGAAAGACTCTTCTTTATCTCTTCTGTCAAATGAAGAAGCTTCACTGAGATTCTCCTTTTGAGTATAAAAGGAAGCTTCTAGGGATAAAGAAAGTATCAAGAGTGTGAAATCAGAACGTACATTGAAGTGTGTTATTCCATGCATGCAAGTCTGCTTATATAAAACAGTATAGTGTGTCTAAGCTGTTCATGTATAAGTTGTCCTTCTGAGTCTTGTAAAAACAGTGAGTGCTTCTAAGTGAGTGTATTCATTGTAACTAGTCTGAGTGAGTTTTAGATTACTTGACAAACTGTTGTATCTGTCATCTCAGCTTGAACCTTTCCGCATTCAAGCTTGTTTGTAATTAACTTTTGTTGATAATACATACAAACATTGAGAAAAGAGTATTTAAGTTTTAAAAAGCTGTATTCACCCCCCTTTACAGCTTAGAGCTATATACTTGGGAAACCTTTTGGGACCTACAACTGGTATCAGAGCAGTGTTAGAGTGTGTGTCATCTCTAAGATCTCTCATTTTCCCTACGTTTCCATGGACAACAGTTCTGCAAATTCCTCTTACTATGAGAATGGGTCAAAGGCCAAACCCCCAAAGTTCAATCATCAGAACATCTCTGGCTGGAAGTGCAGAATGATGCTCTATTTAGAGAATCTGGATGTACAACTACCAGAGATAGTAATGCAAGGTCTCTATGTGCTAACCTTTGTTACTACCATAACTCCTGTTGTTGAAGGAGCAGCTCCTGAGATCAGAACCTTTGAGAAGGCCAAAGCTCAATGGTCTGATGAAGACAAAAGACTGGTTGCTCTGGATGCAAAGGCTAGGAATAACCTGATTATCTCTCTGCCTGATGATGTGTTCAAATAGGTTGAGAAGATGAAGACTGCAAAGGAGATGTGGGATACTTTGTGTACCGTCTATGATGGACCCACAATCACACTGGATAACAGGATTAACAATCTTGTTAGACAGTATGAACTCTTCTTTGCCAAACCAAAGGAGACTCTCACAGAAACCTACACCAGGTTTACTGCTCTTGTTAATGATCTCAAAATTGTTAGGATCACCAAGGACAGCTTGACCCTGGTGAATAAGTTCTTGGACATCTTACCTGAAGAATGGAACTACTTTTCTACCATATTGAGAAATTCAGGTACCATCAAAGGTGGATCTTGTAAACTTATATGGATCCTTACTAAATGATGAACAGTCAAGGCAGCAGAAGAGAAATGCCTTGGAAATGTCCAAGAGAGGTGCTGCCTTAGTGGCCAGCGTGAGACAACCTGTTGGGCAGGTATGTGATGTGTTCACACAACCTGAACAGCAGGCTGATGATGAAAGAGAGGAAATGTCTGATGAGGAAGACATTGCAGATCTTGCAGAGCTTGATGATGTGCAGATGTTAGCCTTGCTTGTCAAAAGGTTCAACAAGAAGAGGTTTGGAAGAAATATGATGCAGGGAAACCCAAATGCTGGCAAGAAGAAGGCATTTGATAAATCTAAAGCTGAGTGCTTCAAATGTGGTAAAACTGGCCATATAGCTGCTGACTGTGTGTCAAAATCTGTTGGGCAGTCTTCCAAACCATACAAGACCAACAAGGATGATGGTTATAGGGTTAAGTACCTTATGGCCATGGCTAAGCTGAAATAGTTGGAAAACTCAGTGGCTTCCAACAAGCAAAAGGGACTAATGGCAGAGACATGTGACTGGGAGGAGTCTGATTCATCATCAGATGAAGAAGACAACAATTGTCTGATGGCCAATACTATGTCCCATCAACTAGCAACTTCAAACAGGACTTAGCTGAAGCTTAAGCCTTCAGCAGCTTGGAGAACTGGAACCCTACAATGATGTACAAGGTACAAAATTTTATGGCTTACAGTTCAGATGAAAAAGTGAAAATGTTTGAATATATGTTAGTTGATTTAAAAGCTGCTGTTGAGAACCATAATGTTTTACTATCTGAGATCTCTAAGCTTAAAACTGATCTTGAAATCAAATCTGGTAAACTGGACAGTTTCCATAAGTTGGAAACTGAACTTGATGAACTAAAACACATCAACTCCATTTTACTAGAAGAAAAGAGAGAAACAGATGTAAAACATGCAAAGCTTCAGAAGATAGTTGACTCTTGGTGTCAATCTGCACAAAAAGTCAGCCATTGTATAAGTCAGCAGATCCCTGCACAAATCCAAGCCTATCTTGGAGCGGATCTTGACACAGCAGCTTCCATTGTTGAGATTAATAATCTGAAAGATGACTTATCCACTCTTGGTGAGCTTCCCAGTACTTTCATTCAGAAAGTTAATGGAAAGCTGATCTCAACAAACAGGTTTGTCAGGCCTCAAAACAATGACAACTTGTGTGAAAAAGGCACAAAAGCTGATGATTGAATGTGTTCTCCATCAACTCAGCCTGCTAAGTGCTATGCTGAGTTTCACAAGCAAAAGAAAGGAAAACATACTCAAACTGCAGCGGTGGACACTAAACCTGTTGACAAAACAGGCTCTGGGTCCAAAGCTGATGACAAGAGACATGTTAATCCTTTTGATGCTAAACATTTTAAAAATAAGTTTTCAAAAGGTAAGCAGCCTGCTTTCAACAAGGGTAAGTCTCATGTTGAAAGTAAATCTGCTGTGGTTTCAAATAAGTTTTCAAATAATGTGGAAAACTGGTTATAAATGAAAATAAGTCTTTCAAAACCAGAAACAGTGATTATGCTGATAGGCAGCTTCAATCACATCTCAGTAAGAGCAAATGCAAAGCCATTGCTCAGCCTGAGAAATCTGGGAATAAGTTTCCCAAACATGTGGAAGGACAAAAGCCAATCAAGCTTCCTGTATTTGACATCTATCCTCCCAAAAAGAGGAAATAAGAAACAGGCAAAGTTGTTGCTATTGTGCCATCCACCCAAGCTGTTGATTCATCGAAAAATAGTAATAAGTTTGTTAAACGTACTGATAAAATCAACAGAATTAATTCAGAATGTGTTTCTGAAAACTCTTCTTCCAAAAAGGCCAAAAAGAGAAAATGCTATAAATGTGGAAAGAAGACACACATGGCCAAAGACTGTCCTGAAACTGAGGACATGAGGCCTGTTGACTCTGCTAATTCCATCATTGCTAAAACAAGCAGTGTTGGAAGTAACTTAGTCAATGAAAGTGGTATCCAATTTGATACCATTCAAATAGGAAATATTAATGTGGATATCACTAGCCCATCAACACATGTTGATGAAGTAGGAGAACTCATCTCTGTGATGAGTTCTCCTAAAAGTAACTAATATTTTCCTATGACATTCTGCAGGACAAACAACCATCCCAGGTTTGGTACTTGGACAGTGGCTGCTCAGGTCACATGACAGGTTGCACGGACCTGCTGAATGATCTCAGGCCTGAAAAGGGCCAAAAGTCACTTTTGGTGACAATGTACAGGGATCCACTGAGGGATATGGAACTCTTAAAGCTGGTGCTGCACTGTTCAAAAGAGTAGCCTATGTGGTTGGGCAAAAACATAACCTTGTTAGCATAAGTCAAATGTATGATGCTGGCTACAAGGTTAACTTTGATGGGCACCTGGGTTACATATTGGATCCCTAAGGCAAAATTGTGTTGTGTGCTCAACGGAAGAAAGGTGTATATGTTGTGGATATGCAATCTGCTGACCCCACAACTGAAACCTGCTTTCTCACAAGAACAAATGCAGACCTAAACTGGTTATGGCACAAAAGGCTGTCACACCTAAACTTCAAGAACATCAACAAACTCTGTAAGAAAGAGTTGGTAACAGGTTTGCCTTCCATGACTTTTGTTAAGGATAAACTCTCCACAGCTTGTGATAAAGGCAAGCAGAGGAAATCATCTTTTAAATCCAAGCATAATTTTTCTATTGATACTCCTCTCTTCTTAATCCACATGGACTTGTTTGGACCTGTTAATCTTCCAAGTCTTGGAGGAAGAATATACACTCTAGTAATGGTTGATGAGTTCTCCAGGTTTACAGGGTAATCTTCTTGAAGAGCAAAGGAGAGGATGCTAGAGAAATCATTGGATTTGTCAAAAAGATGGAAATGCTGAACTCTGCTCAAGTGAAGCAGCTTAGAAGTGATCATGGTACTGAGTTCAAAAACACTACTCTTGAAGACTTCTGTGAAGAAAAAAGGATCTCTCAAAACTTTTCAGCAGTAAGAATTCCACAACAAAATGGAGTTGCTGAAAGAAGAAATAGAACCCTTATTGAAGCTGCTAGAACCATGCTGTGTGCATCTGGTTTACCTTCATCATTCTGGGATGAAGCTGTCAACACTGCTTGTTTCACCCAAAACAGATCCTTAGTGGTGAAAAGGTTCAACAAAACTCCCTATGAGCTGCTCAAAGGGAGGAGGCCAAATATTAGCTACTTCCATGTGTTTGGATGTCCCTGCTTCATTCTGAATCAAAGGGACCAACTGGCAAAATTTGAACCAAAAGCTGATGAAGGTGTATTTTTTGGATACTCTGCTATCTCCAAAGCCTACAGAGTATACAACAACAAAAGAAAAGTGATAGATGAATATATCAATGCCACTTTTTAAGAGTCCAGGAATGCCTCCACCAAAGTTGTTCCTGAATCAGTTTCAGGAGACTTCTACTTTGATGATCTCATGCATTTCAACAGTGAAGAGGACTCAAAAGCTTCCACTACATCCAAAGTGGAACCTGCAAACCATGATGGACATGATGATGATTATGTTGATACACCCGGTGTGAATAAGTGTACTGACCTAATTACAACTACATGTCCTGAACCAATCAATGCTGATTTTCCTTGATCCTCTACTGATATGTTCAACAGTGGTCAGTCATGTTCAACAAGTGAACAGGCTCAAGACAACAGTGTGTCTGAAAATTTTGAGAGCTGTTCAACAGGACCTGCTGAAGATGCTAACAACTCAGGAGAATCCTCATTGAAGAATGATCCTAAGTGGATCAGATGTCACCCCAATGATCAAATAATTGGTGACATCAACAAAGGGGTACAAACAAGATGGGATAGTTTAGGGAACTTTTGTATGTTCTCTAGTTTTGTGTCTCTCATGGAGCCAAAGAAAGTGGATGAAGCACTTAGAGATGCCAATTGGATCACTGCCATGCAAGAAGAACTCAATCAGTTTGAGAGGAACAAGGTATGAAAGCTGGTCCCTTCTCCTAAAGGTAAAACTATAATTGGCACCAAATGGGTTTACAGGAACAAGATAGATGAGCAAGGTCATGTCATTAGAAATAAGACAAGACTTGTTGCTCAGGGCTATAGACAGGAGGAAGGCATTGACTACGATGAAACATTTGCTCCTGTGGCTACGCTTGAGGCAATTCGTTTGTTTCTAGCCTACGCTGCTCATAAGAGCATGAAGGTATTTCAAATGCATGTAAAGAGTGCATTTTTAAATGGAAAGCTGCAGGAGGAAGTCTATGTCGAGCAGCCTCCAGGTTTTGAAAATGAACATCATCCAAGTTTTGTTTATAACTTGGACAAAACTCTCTATGGTCTAAACCAAGCCCCTAGAGCCTGGTATGACACTCTTACTGATTTCCTTATGAGCAATGGATATTCCAGAGGTAAAGTGGATACCACACTGTTCATAAAGAAAGTGAAGTCTAATATTATGCTTGTTCAAATCTATGTGGATGACATAATATTTGGTTCTACTAATGAACAATTATGCAAGAATTTTTCATTAGTCATGAAATCCAAGTATGAAATAAGTATGATGGGAGAACTTACTTTTTTTTAGGATTACAGGTTAAACAAACCTCAACTGGAGTCTTTATAAATCAAAGAAAGTATACTTTAGATCTATTGAAAAAGTTTAAATTTGATCAAAGTTCTCCTATTAAAACCCCAATGGCAACCAATGTAAAATTGGATGCAGATGCCAGTGGCAAAGCTGTTTCAGTAACAGCTTACATAGGCATGATTGGGAGCTTGCTGTACTTAACTGCTAGTAGACCTGATATTATGTTTGCTACCTGTTTATGTGCTAGGTTACAAGCTGATCCTAAGGAATCACATCTGACTGCTGTGAAAAGAATCTTCAGATACCTTAAGGGTACACCAGGTTTGGGTCTTTGGTATCCCAAAGACTCAAGCCTTGAACTAACAGGTTATTCAGATTCTGATTTTGCAGGTTGCAGGCTAGACAGAAAAAGCACAACAGGTGGATGTCAACTCCTTGGTGTAAGTTGATAAGTTGGTGTAGCAAAAAGCAGAACTCAGTTTCTACTTCTACTGCTGAAGCTGAGTACATTGCTGCTGGGAGCTGCTGTGGGCAGATTCTGTGGATGCAGCATCAGCTTGAAGACTATGGACTTGTACTAAGGAAAATTCCTATTCTGTGTGACAATACAAGTGCAATAACTATTTCCAACAATCCAGTGTTTCACTCCAGAACAAAGCACATCGAAGTCAGACATCACTTTATCAGATCACATTCTGAAAGTCGGATCCACATCGGTATCACTTTCTGTACCCGGTCCGAGATTGTGATTCACTTGAATCAGCGTGCTGAAATGACCTGTCAGCTTTGTTGCTTCCATCCCGAAGCGCTCTAATATGTCGTAGACATACTTCGTCTGATGAATAAACATCCCCTCCTTTCTTTGTTCGACTTGCAAACCCAGAAAGAAGTTTAACTCACCCATCGCACTCATCTCAAACTTTGACTTCATCACCTTCTCAAAATCTTTGCACATCTGCTCATCTGATGAATAAAAGATGATATCATCGACGTACACTTGTACCAAGATGAAATGTTCCCTTTTTCGCTTCACGAACAGTGTACAATCTATTCTCCCTCTTTCAAACCCGTTGTCTAAAAGATGGTTGGATAGAGTCTCGTACCACACCCTCGGTGCTTGATGTAATCCATACAAAGCCTTATCTAACCGATATACTCTGTCTAGATATTTCGGATCTGTAAACCCAGGCGCCTGTTCCACATACACCAGTTCCTTCACTTTCCCATAAAGGAAAGCACTATTAACATCTAGTTGATAGACTTTAAAACCCTTGAAGGAAGCAAAAGCCAGATACAATCGGATTGCTTCAAGCTTTGTTACTGGCGCGAACACTTCATTGTAATCAATTCCTTCCTCTTGGTTGAAATCCTTTACCACCAGTCTTGCTTTGTTGCGAGTGACTATACCCCGATCATCTCTTTTGCACTTAAAAACCCATTTGGTTCCTATTGCTATTTCTCCTCGAGGTAACGCAACTAACTCCCACACCTCTAGTTTCCTAAAATTGTGACAGTTCTTCCTGCATCGCTTCAACCCAAGAGTTGTCTTTTAGTGCCATTTGCACATTTTTCAACTCTACTTGCGAGATAAAGCATGAATAGAGGCAAGTATGAAAGGCCTTGGAGTCATTTATCATCGACAACAACACTGTGTTGTTATTTAAACTACTTCAAGTCCTCACACCAGCACTAGGATTTCCTATGATACTTTCAATAGGATGATTTTTATTAATCCTAGATGTCTCTATCTCGTCAACCCTAAGATTGTCTCCCAAATTTGATCCTATCTCTCCTAAAGGGGGTACGACTTCAGACTCCACATTTTCTTCCTCATGGATACAGTCTTCAGAGTTAGAATTTGTTGTCTGATTTTCTACTGTAGGCACTTCAGAATCATTTTCTTCCGGAGATCTATCTTCAGTTGATGTAGGCTCGAATGTTGATGGAACGGCGGTCCTCGGAAAACTTTGACCCTCGTCATTCAAGTTTAAAGACGACAAGTCCTGCTCGATTGTACCTGCATTTCCATCCAAAGGAATGTTAAATGACTCAAACAATTTATCATAATCAAATATCCATTCCGGAGCAGTTTGGGGTTCATGTGTAGAACTTGTGACATCTATGTTATACACAATCTCTACTGTACCATTAGATTTGTTAAAAACTTGTTTGTTTGGTGAGTTCGGCACATAACCTAGGAAGTATCCTTCGTCAGCCTTTTCACCAAACTTAGGTTGATGTTTTGTTTTCATTAAAGTACATGGTACCCCAAAAGGTTCGAAGCCAGTTAAATAAGGTGGCCTTTTATTCAAAACTTCATAACAGGTTTTGTTCAAAGATTTGACAGTAAGGACCCGGTTTAAAACATGGAACGCGGTATTCACTGCCTCCCCCGAAAACATGGTAGGAAGTTTTGAATCCGATAGCATGGTCCTTGCTGCCTCAATCAATGTCCTGTTTTTCCGTTCGGCCACCCCATTTTGTTGTGGCTCATAAGGTGCACTAAATTGATGCACTATGCCCTTTGATAGGCAATATACACCAATTACTGTGTTTTTAAAATCTGTTCCGTTATCACTTCGAATGCGTTTAACCCTCGTTCCGTAAGAATTTTCCACTTGGTCTAAGAACCCGATGAGCTTGGCAGCCGTCTCGTCCCTTGTACCTAGAAAGAAAACCCTAGAAAAACGTGAGTAATCGTCAGTAATAACTAAACAGTACCAACTACCACCTATACTCCTTTTGTTGATTGTGTCCGAAGAGGTCCATATGTAACAAATCCAATCCATTTTTCGTAATGTAGTTCATCTTTCTCAGGTGCAAGTGTGCCATGCATCTGTGCCATAAAACCGACTCCGTCTCTGACGCTTTAGATAACAGACAAATTGGTCCCATTGAAGATTCCGGCTTGTTCATGTCGAGCATGTACAGGTCATTCTTCCTTGGAGCCCTCATCAGTATCCACTCTTCAGGTACTTTGAACCCCGGTTTAAGCACTAACGCCTCAGTATCAGTGAATAGTACTGAGTTCTTTTTATCACAGATTTGACATACACTAATGAGATTGTGAACCAGTTTATCAACGTGATAAACTTGATCCAATTTGATAGTCCCATTAGTGACCACTCCGGTACCAGTGATATTCCCTCCTTTATTGCCAGCGAATGATACAAATCCCCAATTCCCTCCCTTGAAGTCTGCGAGTAGACTTCTTTCCCCTGTCATGTGCCTGGAGCAACCACTGTCGACGTACCATTTGTTGTTTGGACCTTTAGTTATCTCCTGCATGAAAGAAAATAGGTTAGTTATCACGGGGAACCCAAGCAACAACTGACTTGTTAATACCATTCTCGTCCACATACGTAAACTCTTTCAAATACCCATCTCTCCTTTCAGGTGACTTGGGTCTTTGAATTAGAGTCTGTTGTGGTGCAGAGTGATTTAAGTTCACTCACGGCCTATATGTAGGCATTTGCTGTGGAGCTCTTGAATAATATTGATTATAATGCATTTCTGACTGATATCCCTGAGCTCTACCTGGTGTTTGATGTCTTACTAGAGTGTGTGACCTAACCGGAGTGTAAGCTCTGGTAGGTGTAGTACTCCTATAATTCTGTTGCGGTCCTGACCTAGATTGATTAACGACTCTATTTGGTGAGTTAGTCCTAATCACTTCTTTTGGTCGACCTGACACAGGCACTTGTTTCACAGCAGATTTTGGTGCAGTTTGCACATTTTTCTCGGTATTCTGAGAACTACTTGTGCTTGCAACACTTTGAGAAGGATTAAGTTGTTCCGACTTTCCAGTCTTCGGTGTATTATCTACTTTCCTATGCAGACAGCTAGAAGCAACATGCCCCCTTTCGTGACATCTAAAGCAAGACATTTTGTCAATTGACTTTTTATGAGAGCCGTTTGACTTATGTGTCTCACTAGTGTCTGGTTCTTTTGTTTCAACTATAGCGACTGGTTCTTCCTCCAGATCATTAAAGTCAATTTTGTGTTGTCCTACAGGTTTATCACTAGAGGGTGGCACAAATTTAACTTTCTTAATCTAGAAATTATTAGCAGTCACCTTAGTTTCATTTTCCTTCGCAATTTCAGACACTGGTTCCGGTATTTCCTCTGATTCAACTGATTTCTCAGTTTTCTCCTGAGGTTGAGGTACATAGTTATCGTTGAAAGGTGGAGGACTCTCATGATATCCTAGACCTACAGGCTTCTTAGACTGATGCTGGGCATCTAAGACTTTCCCTAGGTTAAGAGATGAGTTCCTAGACTTTTCAAGTTTACTGTTGACCTCAGCTACCTTTACCTTAGACTCGGCTAGCTCTACTTCTTTGGATTTAAGCTCCTTGGTTAATGCCTCAACATGTTCATACATTAGTTCTAACCTAACACACTATTTGCTCAGTTTGTCCTTTAGAACTATAACATCCTGTGCATCAGCCTTAAGCTTATCCCTAAGATCTTGCTTTATGTCTACTAGGCTAGCATTATCTGATTTTAACGATTCCTTATGAGCAGATATGGTTTGATGTGATTCTAGTACTAAATTTAACCTATCGTTAGATGTAGCACATAAAACACATAAATCATGGAAAAGAGAAAAGTTTAGAGTTACCTTGGCATGATCTGATTCCACGTTGGCCATCTGTGCGACGAACTACAAAATCGTCTGATCGTCTGACTTTTCTACCCACATCGGACTGCTGTCATTTTGACTGTTGTCCCCTGTCGTCTCCTCTGCTCCATCATTTCCAGTCTCGGTCACTTCAGCCATTAAGGCTCTAGCGTGTGACTCTGGATGAGTACTCCAGTCATAAGTGCCATCTAGCTGTCTGTCTGATGTGACGTTGGACAACAGACCAACTATATTCGGCTGACTGGTTGAACTACTCGATAGATATCGCCCTTGCGATTGATGCTGATACTGTCCTTGGTAGATCTCTATTTTCGATCTCTGACACTCTCTATCGAAGTGTCCTAACCCCTGACAGTTGTAACACTTAACATTGGACTTATCAAATCCAATGTTATTGTTACTAACATTCAGATTCCTTCCCGTTCTTATGATGAACCTCTTAACTCTCTGAGTTACCATGGCCAGTTGCCATTTCAGATCCATCTCTTCAAGATCATACGGGTCTACCTGATCATAATCCTCATCCCAAAGTGCAGGATCGTTGATTTTGCCCTGAGCGCAATTGCCGTAAGCGGCCACAAAGGAAGCCAACAGATTAAGATGGTCTTCTGCAGATTTTGCGCTCATAGGCATCTTTGAATACCCTTGAGATGTAGATGCCGTGGTAGCCTGATACTGCTTTTCTTCTGGTCGAGAAAACCCTAAGAATGCCCTACTCACTGAGTCTTCTGTTTCAGCCGGTGACGATGTTTCTCCCGAGAAGAATGCTGTAGCGGTCTTCAATTCAGTTGCCACTGAAGGTTTTGATTTCCCAAAGTACATAGCCGGATCTTGAACTTGATCACAATTCGTTTCCTTCTTCAGCAACTCAAAGTGATATGCCCTCAGCGTTCCGATAACCTTATCTAGAGTCTGAGTATAGAATTTGTCTTCATCATGCTTTATTAAGGCCACATACATCTCTCATTTGGCCGGTAAAGCATCCAGAATCTTGTTAATCTTTTCCGTATCACTATACTCCGCGTCGTGGCTATCTAACTCAGTTATCAAATGATAGAATCGTGTAATAGTCTCATCCAGCTTTTCGTTCTTCAAGGCTTTGAAGATCGCGAACTGCTGCTTGAGCATTTCCATTCGATTCTTTCTTACCCTAGGGTTACCTTCACACCGTTTCTCTAACGCATCCCACAACTCTTTTGTTGTCTTCTGATTACGGAAGGTGTGTAAGATCTCCTGCGCTAACGCCATTCGAATGATAGCTATTGCACGGTTCTCAGCTTCATACACCTTTTTATCGTCATCCTTCATTTTTGAATAAGGCACAACCTTTTGTCGTCCTTCAACCTCAGCTGTAGGTGGAATGTACCCTTCATCGATACAAAGCCACATGCGCGTACCATTAAACCTCGTGAAGTCGGCAAACCTATCCTTCCACCAGTAATAATCCTCAATTTTCATTAACTTCGGTGGTGAATTCGCCTTGCCAACCTCATGATCCATCTCCATAAACCTCTGCAGACTTGTCATTGTTTCAAATATATTTGAATTCAAACTTAATTAATTTAATTCGAAAATGATTTAAATTAATTCTTTCGAATTTAGATAAATTCGCATCTAATTAAATTTAAACTTGTGTGGAATTAAATTCGAATATAAGTTTGAAATCAACCTAAATTCGAAATTAACAACAAAGTCGAAGGTCCTTAAATTCGAATTCCCTAATTCGACTTTAGTGTAAAGTCGAAACCCCAAGTAAATTCGAAGGTCCACTTAAACTCGAAAACCCAACTAAACTCGAATGTCCAAATTCGATCTTAGTGTAAAATCGAAATCCAAGCAAATTCGAATTGGCCAAATTCGAATCAAACTTTAAGGAAACTCGAAAGGAGCGTATTTTTAGAAAACCCTAATACTCCCTTACTAAACTCGAGCGCCGCAAATTCGAGAAACGGCTAATAATTCGAGTTTTTCAGGTTTTTCAGATTAAATCAATATTTTAACAAGTAAAAATACTGATTTTGGTCAAAAACTTGAACTACAACAAAGTATTTCCCGAAATCTGATTTGATAAGCTCGAAAACTCTCCAAAATTGTGATATTAACCGTCCAAACGTCAAGAAACCTAGGATGTATCTTATGAACACGAAGAACACATAGAACACCCACCTGGCTCTGATACCACTTGTAAGGTCTTGAACTCAGGGATCTATCTAGACGCGACACCGTCCAACGAGTGAGGAATCCTCGTTAGCGGCTTGACGGTAAGATCACACGCACGAAACACGGAGACTACCACGATGTTATGCAAACGACCACGAATGTACCTACACGATGATTCTCTCTGAAAACACTCTCTGATTACTAGTAAACTCGAGATCGCCTTTGCTTAATCACACACCAAAATTCTGCAAAAGTCTCATAATTATTCGAGTTAATCCTTAATTATACGGACCATTTCGAGTTTGTCTTAGGACAAACTCGAACCAGGCCCAAGGCCCATTCGAATTTGTCCACCTGACAAATTCGATATTGCCTTAAGTATAGATTCGAATTTAGATGTAAATTCGAATTTCACTATCATACTTCTATTTCAACATATGTTTTAACTTATGTTTGAATTAATCTTTGAACTTTATGTTTGAACTTCTTGTAATACGTTACATCAAGTTCAAACATACAAACAATAAATATCAAACACACATATGTCAAACACTAGCCAATATTCAATATTACGTAATGTGACTTACACAAAATGCCAACTATACTTAGACTGCTTTCGTCACACAAGGTGTACCAACAATGCACAGAGCCGTCGAGGATAATATCAAAGCCAGAACCTTAATGGTTGATGAGGGAACTGATGCCTTGTCAGAGGTATTTTGTCCCGGAAAGTCGGGATATGCAAGAGGGGTGGAAGCAGAGTGACAATCAGAAAATATTTTAATATTCCTCGAAGAAAAGCATCGGATGATGAGAGAGTCAAACTACTTCAAGCAGAACTTGTTGCTGAGAGACGCGAACGTGAAGCTGATCAGAGATACGAACGTGAAGACAAAGACCATAGGATAAAGTCGTTGACAACGCAAATGGAAGATGCACAGGAAACGGTTAACCAACTTATGGCTCGGTTGGATGCACAAGAGGAGAAGCTAAATTCATTGTCAACTCATACACCAGAATCTGAGGAAGGCATTTATCATATTAATTATGCTAATTAACATTTTATACATTTATATTGCTAACAAATGCATTCCTTAATTTTTATTGCAGGTGTCTCCAATATTGGACGGTAATCCTAATGCTACCAATACTCATCAGGATGAGGGCCAATAAAAGCTACTTGTACAAACAAATGTAAGTATTAAAATATTCGAATTAAATAGATCAGTTTAATATTAATTTTTCACTATGATTTAATAGTTTTACATATATACATGACTTATTAATTTAACGAGTTTTATATATAGGAATCAATTGGTAAATCTGTTGGCGAGTCAAACAGCATGCCGCCTGATTTACAAGTCATGAAGAATACTAAACTGAGGCATAAGAGGCAGTACTCTCCAACATTGCCAAAACAACTGCAGGTATATAACTTTAAAACTCAGAACTTTATATTCAAACTCAGAATGATTACAGCTTACACAAGAACCTCCAATCCTTTTGATTAGACGAACAACACTGACTGTTCTTAGGCTATTACACTCTTAGAGGCTTACGAAAACTTAAAACTATTCAACAAAATATGACGTGTGTACATTGAGAACTTCTATCTACTCTATTTATTGTATTGTATTTGTTTCCTTGTAAAACTATAATTTATCTTCAAGTGATATCTTCAAATCTTAAAGTCTTCTGATCCTTATCTCTTCCTTAATTGTAGTACCTTCTGTTATTATCAATAAGCAACTTGATCATTTGACTATAGCAGCTTGAGTTTCTCGAACTAACAACTTTAGAATTGTAAGCACTCTAGAATTATGCTAACAACATAAAAGTTGAACTAGCAGCTTGACATATATACTAAATGATATTTTCCCAACAATATATGTATTCATCCAAAATATTCATGCGTACATTGATATTCGGTTTAATCAAATTCTGATGCATGCATACATACAAATTAAAAATAAATACATAATAATCATTATCATTTTCTTTAGATGTTCAGCTGTAAACTGTGGAACATAAAGAGGACGAGCATCATTGCTAAGGGTACTGTCTACTTGACAGATGAAAAAGTGATTCTTCATAACACACCACTCCCAGATAATTGCTACAAAGTGTCCGTTGACCAATCGATAGTGGATGCAGCTTGTATTCCGGATGAAGGAAACAATGGTTTTTATGCATGGCCCAATGACAAAGTGATTATTGATGAGGGTCACGAGGTATTTTATCTGCCTACATATATATATATATATATATATATATATATATATATATATATATATACTAGCTACATGCCCGCGCAAAGCGGCGGCGGCGACAAATATTTTTTTCGATTACTTGTTTGTTTAATAGATGACGATGATGAATAATATCTTTAAACAACGTAAAAGAAAAATACCTTAAGTTTCAATGTCAGTCAAATATCATAAAAACCATATGGTTACAGACAAAAATATGATCAAATATATTTGTGATAAAAAATTTACAAGCATTTTTCATTTTATGCATCCAAAATATCCAAATATGATAATGCTTCACTTGAACGATCCGTTTGTTGTACATCCTGCAAATAATAAAAGGTTAATAGTTATCAAAGATAAAGTATTGAAACATATGAGTACTGCGAACTATAGGATTGTACCTTAATAATCACGCAAGACTTCTTGATACACCACATTTGATGTGTAGACTCCATCTCGATTGAATTTCTTGACAGGGGTCACCAATAACTTTGTAGTACCACGTGATGTACCTCTAGAAAGTGCCACGTAAAGTTGTCCATGGGAGAATACCGACTCAGGCAAATAAATGCCAACATTCGGAATTGTCTGTCCCTGAGCTTTATTGATTGTCATTGCAAAGCTGAGTCGAATAGGAAATTGCTTTCTTCTCAATTTGAACGGGAACATATCTTCTTCGGATGGACATAAAGGAATTCTCGGCAAGAATATCTTTTGCCCGCATGTTGACCAACAGCTATTTCTGCATCGATAACATTTTGCTGAAAACCTCTTCATATTAATCTCGTGCCATTACATAATCCATTTGATGGGTCGATATTCCGTAAGAGTATTACTGGACATCCACACTTGAGACGAAGATAACGAGGAGGCAAACCACTAACATTTAGAGAGTTTAAGAACTCTATCGGGTAGAGATTATTCTTGTCGTCTTCTGCTTCATCCAAACTATAGTAGTTTTTCTCATCTCCACAAAATCTGTCGATCAGCAAATCATTGATCTCGTCAACACTGTTGTTTTTTGTGGATAATATCGCCCAAGATATGATATAATCCAAAGACCTTCCATTGACTTGCAGAGACGGAAAAACTGCATCGATCAAATTATCCATCGACTTAGCTTTATCAGTGTATGGAATGATCATGTCATCAGGTATGCGGATAAAACTATCATCTATTACCTCCTCATCTCCATCACCGACTCTTAGCAGAAAATCAGAAAACCACGGATCAGCCAGTAATGTTCTAAAATCACCTCCTAAAATCATAATCTTTCCCCCAAATGGGAGTGCGACCCCTATGATGTCTTGTAATGTTCTATCAAGCGCTTCCACTGCTTGTTATTAGAATTATTTATGCAAAAAACCTTTAAGTTGGACCATTTTTATGGTTAAAACCCTCAACCAATTTTCATTGCACAAAAAATCCTCAAGCAGCAAAAACTCATGGGATTGAGATATTATCGGTTATCGGTTGTAACCGATTGAAAGTCATAGGTCACCGTCGACGAGTCATCAGCAACCAACAAACTTTCACCAAGAAATTAAATTCCAACAAAAAAAAAATGTGAATTTGAATAATAAAACACGGACAGATGAGTTTGCTGGAAAGAATGTTTGTCAGAGATCAATGATTGGTCAGCAGATTACAACCGGTTCATCAGGTTGCAAGTCATTTTTCTGAGAGAAAAAACATCATTTTGATAAGTTTTAGTTAGTTGATGTTTTTTATCATCAGGTTGCAAGTCATTTTTTAAAAAAAATATCATTTTGATAAGTTTTAGTTAGTTGGAATTTTTTATAAAATGAAAAATGATTGGAGGTTTTAATCACAAAAAATGTTCAACATGATGATGGTTTTTTGCACAAATATCTCTATTATCTATATTTCCTTCTTCAACATAACTTTCATCTATTAAAATTTTTTTTACGACAGATTTCATGTATTTACAAGAATACAAATTCTCTCTCTCTCTCTCTTTTTTTTTTTGTTAAAATGGTTGAAGACTTGAAGTTAAACCTTTAATTACAAATAATTGTTTTATTTATGGGTATTCATGGCTACATTCCAATATAAAGTAGTGTACCCGCGCAAAGCGGCGGTGAAAAAAATTTATTTTTCATTTGTGTTTGCCGTACAAACCGGACTCTTGTAACTAATCTTTCACTATGTATTAGCATTATCTCCTCAACTTTAGTTGGAGTTGAATTTTACAACCATTCAAATTATAGTTAGGCAACATGCAAATTATAGAAGTACCAACAAAAATGTTTTTAATGTAAAACATCGTTGTAAAATCAGTAATGTGTATATGCAGCTCATTGTGTTGAAAAAAAGACTGTTTAAAATTTTTGACCGACAAACAATATTTTCATATAAGTTATCCAGAAACTGAAAAATTACAATGACTCGTATTTTTTTAAATTAAGCAAAATAAACTATTGATGAGTGTTTGAATCGGGTTTTAAAAACGTTTTTATCACACCCATTCAGTACCGCAACCTTTGTAAATTCTATATAACGGGTGCATTCACTATGAAATTTTATGATAAAAGTATTTCATTCAATACTGGCAAAGTCCTAAAGATGATGGAAAAGTATATGAAAATGCCAATGGCACTGCTTCAATTCTGTATGGCACAACACCACCACCCCTTTATCTATATCCCATTATCTAGAGGTACTTCAGCTTTCGGATATGTTGCAGCAGCAACAACACCACCTTCACCTTGAATCTTCATCCCTCATTTGTTAATAAGTACATCTTTCATTTAGTTGACCAAAGAATCTGTAATTTTGTATAATGAAAATCCAACATTAATACATACATCTTTCACGCCAAACACAGATTTTCCGAACAGGCCCAACACGAACTTCATGCACTGAACGAAGTCGTTCTTCACAAGATCAGTCAATCCATTGAGAAATTCCTAGTTGCATTCAAGCATGAACTGCAACAATTTGACATAATAAATAAGAATCCAATAAAAAATTTGAACATCCATTTGCACATAATCATACTCCAGCAAATCATATCAAGGCCCTTACTAATGCTCTGTCAAATGGACATAATCAAGAAAATTTTCTCCAAAAAAAACCCCATACTTTCATCAACCACTATTAAATAGACAGATTAGACAAAAGAATTTAAAGTTATGATGACATTGAGCATTTTGGCTCGTTTGTCAAAATGATCAAACTCGGGCAGAGCAATTGGTATTTGTGTTTAGAATCATGTATTTGTGTTTAGAATCATGTATTTGTGTTTAGAATCATGTAGAGCATAAGAAGTTGCAATAGAAAAATTAAGTTGTTGGAACAACAAAAAAAGTGTAGATACAAATCATAACCAGCAATCGAAGTGAGAGGTGAAAATACAAGTTAAACGAACAATTTAAGCGAATATTAGGAGGTGAAAATACAGCATCTGATTGAAATTAGACATCAGAACCATAAATAAAGAAAAATGAATTTAGCGAGAGGTAAAGAGCAAAATGATAAATCAGAGCATGCATTTGAATATGTGATCGGTTGAGAGAGTAGTGTTACCACAACATACGGTGATGGTTGAGAGCTAATCCAGAGAGAAGCGAGACTGGTTAAGCAAGATTTGCAGTGGCAGAGTTCTTGCATTATAGATGTCCAGAAGCAGGTGAACCAAGAGTCGTTTAGAGTTGCACGCCTGCAGCATCAAGCATGAGAAAATAACGAATATGTAACAGCAACGAGCATGGGCATAAACTTGTACCTATTGTCTTAAAATTCAAAAATAGGCATAAACTCTGAGTCAATTCTTAGCTTACGAATATAGCTAAGATAGATAAATATGAAGAGGGGAAAAGACTCAATAACTCTCAAACATAGCAAAAAAAAAAAAAGAAACCAGAAGCACAATTTCATATCAAAAGGCTAACTTAACACTTAAGTAGAAAAAAACATAGCAAATAAGTTTCTAAATACTCAAAGAATTTTTGAACTTATCTTCACCACCTTCATGATACTCACATCTTAATTCTCCCACAAACCAACAATTTTGCATCGTTTGATCCTTCAATTTGCTCGCTGATGGTTTCACCATTTATTCCGGCGACTTTACTTATTCCCGTAGTCCAGTACAGTACCGGCGATTTCACTTCTTTCGGGGGTTGTTTTTAAATTGTTTGGTTCAAGTCTCAAACGTGTGTGACAAGGGTTCTGTCTGCTTGGGTTCTTACTGGTAGCGTGGGAAGAAAAGGAAGAGTCGGTGTAGCTTCCTGATGCTTGCACAATTCTCAAACATTTCAAAAGCAGAGTTAAAATTGCGTATGCAACAAAGCTTGTAAATTATGCTTCAATAATTGTGGTCTTAAAATTCAAGAATGTGCATTGTTTATTTGTACCTTGTGCATTGTAACTTGCAAACAAGCTAAATGCTTTATAAGTAGTAAAGATGATTTGCAAAGAACGTTATAGTAGGCAGCGAGCCGAGTAACAATACTTCATGATTTGCAGCTTTTAAACCAAATCCAAAATAACAGCAGTCACAATAAAATAAAAAGAAACCAGAACAATATAAAAACATCCACAGCATGCCGAAAAACAGAAACAGACATCAATTTGTAGCCTCGGACAGCAACAGATCAGATTAAGAACAACAATAGATGAAGCTGACTATAGCATCCTAATTAGAAAGAGTAAGTTAAGTAAAGAAAGATGTCAGTTAATAAATCAGGGGACCCAGCCTCACTAACGTTAATGACCAAATTCAGAATAGAACCAGCCCCACCATAATAAGAGATTATCAAACATATCCAAATGGCAACAGCACCCAACCCAGCTTAAATAATAAAAAACACAGGTCATATGATCAATACTTGTTACAAGGCTAGCCCTCTCATCAATATAGATAAAAATATGGACCCGAAGCAATCAGCAGCAACTATACAGCCTGGAACAGACCAAAACCACACACAAAGCAACAGCTACAACATTCATAAAACTAACCTAACAAACAACAACCATAACCATCAAAGAAATCAGCAACAGACCCTGATCCCATTGAGATGGGGTAGGGATATATTGACAACAGTCTTGCCCACACCAAGGTTGGGCGCCTGTGTCACGGATTTCCCCAATGACATGTGCTTATGGCCTGCACATAAAGTAGCCATAAAATAAAAATCAAGCAATTAAAACTTTGGGATGGCAGCAAAAAAAAGTATTAAACAACAATATCCAACGTACTTGTTTGAACTGAAGCTTGCACCAAGATCTTATCTCGTTTGAACCCTTCAAATCAAATTCACATTTCAAAGAATGAAAACAACATGTTCTCCGGTAATTAATGTTCATACTTCTCTATATATTTCAGAAAGATCTAAAACGCTAAAAGGGTTGAATTAAGGCTTCTTTGTAGCAAACACCACTGCATCTTGAAGCGATTTATGGACGATTACTAAAGAACATTTATTGGAATTTAATGGTGAAAGAAAATTTGAACCTTCTTTATGAGAATCAATCAGAGAATCTCGAGCGTATGAGGTTGAGGGACCGAGAGCAGATGCCAAACAGTATGCATTAGAAGAGAGTTTTAGCTGGGTAAACTCTTTAAACTTCATGTAAGCAATTAAAGATCCTGTTCACGTTGCTTCTAATCAGGGTAACACAAACTCTTTAAACTTCAAGATTTCATAAATTGCGTAGATGCAAAATCGGTTAATGAATCAGAATGTCAATAACCTAAAGTATGAGATAAATTGCAAACAAAATAAACCTGGGTGAGGGTGTGATGGTTGTGGCGGCGCTGGTGTGTGGCAGCGGCGACGGCTTCCGACGAAAGACAGAGAGCGTGAGGGAGGGAGGGAGACCGAGCGATTGAGAGATGCGTGAGAGAGAGAGGGAGGTGGAGAAGTGGCTGTGGCTGTGGTGAGCGTGAGCGGCGGCAGCTGCTGGGGTGGTCGCCGGCAGAACACCACGAAGAGAGAGAGCAGATGGAATGGAATGAGACAGGGGTAGGAAGGAGTTATTGCATCATCTTGGGAAGAATAACTTAGAGTCCCAAGGGAACACCGAAGGGTTGCGTGGGTTTCCAAGGAATACAGGCATGCTTGCGGGGGAGGACATAATAAGATCACTCTCCAACCAACCAAATTTACATATTCAAATTTCAAAAGATTTTTATGCAGTAACCAGTTGTACCACATGCAATAATGTATTGTATGTCTTAAAATTCAAGGTTAAGTATTAAAAGCTTGTACCTTATGCATTATAAATAGTATAGTATTGTACCCGCGCAAAGCGGCGGCGGCGACAAATAGGGGACCAAATATATAATACTAAGCGACTATTGATTTAATAACCCAAAGATCTCAGACTGTGGATTTAATAACACAAAAATCTCATGTTGATAAATATGCTAGGACCATAATAAAAGTTAAAGTAACAAATAATTATTCTCAGAGTGTTATGCCTAATGTAATCAATATTAAATTAACAACCAATTATTCTAAAAAGTAGTTTACCATGCTTGACACATTCTGTACAAGAACTCCAAATTTGAGTACATGGTGTTTGAACAACTAAGTGGTGGTTACCTCGATAAAATATAGTGTGAGTTTGTTTAGACGAAATTCATACATTTTAGAATAGCATAAAACCAGGCATGTGTCCATAAATCGGTCACATTGATCGTCTATCCCAGCAACCCCACAAATTGGTAATCTGTCTGCTGTGATCTTGGTTTTCTAATACCTGAAGTTATAAAAAGTTTAGAAATTTTCTGGATTATATTGAATCTGCATAAAACAGCAATCTATTATGCTAAAAATGCATATTTTGGTAAAGAACTATCAAATTAAACTGGTTTTCAATGAAATTTTCGCAACACAACAAAAACCATCTCTAAAAACACCATTTCTATAAAAACATTACACCTCTTTGCATAAAATAGAAACAAACTTTCATTTGACCTCCAATTTCAACAAGATTTTTTGTAAAAAGTCTAAAGCCCTTAGAAAAGACCAAATTATAAAAATATTTCATCATTAATTGATATTTTATACTTTTTCCTACTAAAGCACCAAAAGTTTGTTTAAAATAGCAATAAACTTTCATTTGATGTTGGAACTCAATTATTCTTTTTGCAACAATTCCAAAATCTTTTAAAAATATCAAACTTATATAAATATTTCATCATTCATTGCTATTTCTATATTTAGTACACTAAAATCTCATTTATTCATTATTTGACTTTTAAAAGCCAAATATGAGACTTTTGTTATTTCATCAATTTTGTCAACTTTATTTACATATTTAACGATATTTAAAATTAAGAATTACCTGAGAACAACGGGTGTTACACTTCTAGGTACATCATTTCTCTTCACCTTCACAAGAATATCAAGAAAAAGGACATTTATATCATAAACATAATACACAGTTTGTATTTCTAGAAAATTAACAACACATTAATATATTGGAACTCTTGAATTGAAGTTTGGAGATAGAAGGAGAAGAAGCTGTGTAACTTGAATTTGAGCTAATAACTCAATAGTAGTCTTTTAAGTCATATTAATGACAATAGCTAATAATAACAATATAGATTATGTTCACACTTGTCAAATGTGGTACAAAACTTATCAAACAAAGGCATATGTGCCTGAAGTTATAAAAGTTTAGTATTTTTTCTGGATTGTGCAGAATCTGCCCAGAATACCAATCTAATATGCTAAAATTGCATATTATGGTAAAGAACTTTCAAATTAAAGTGGTTTTCGATGAAATTTTCACAACACATCAAAATCCTTCTAAAAACACCATTTCTATAAAAACATTATACCTCTTGCTGCTAATTTGTATTTTTCACTCGTTAAAGTGTAATTCTTTGCAAAAAAATAGCAATAAACTTTCATTTGACGTCCAATTTCGACAAGATTTTTTGTAACAAGTCTAAAATCCTTTAAAAAGACCAAATATATAAAAATATTTTATCATTAGTTGATATTTTATACTTTTGCATATTAAAGTACCAAAAGTTTGTTTAACATAGCAATGAACTTTAATTTGATTTTGAATCTCGATTATTCTTTTTGCAACACATCCAAAATTTTTTAAAAATATCAAACTTTTATATATAAATACATATATATATATATATATATATATATATATATATGTATGTATATGTATTCACTGCTATTTCTTGATTTAGTACACTAAAGTCTCATTTATTCATTATTTGACTTTTAAAAGCCAAACATGAGACTTTTGTTATTTCATCAAATTTGTCAACTTTATTTACATAATCAACAATATTTAAAGTTGAGAATTACCTGAGACCAACACACACACACCATACTACATTTTAGTTTAAATTGAAGGGTTGTTGCTAAGATGTTGCTGCTGATCTTTCCTTCTATTTTCATACTCGAATAAACACACATACACTACACACAACATTTAATTCTACTTTGTGTTAAAATTGTTGCAGCCTGATCTTTTATTGTTGTTGTTTTCCAGCACACAAAGCACACCAATTACATGATTTTTAATAGGTTGTTGGGGGCTGCTACTTGCTAATATTATTTCTGTTTTTCAGCAACCGTTACACACTACTTAGTCATATGTATTCATTAATAGGCTGCTGTCACTGATCTATGTACACACTACACACAAATGCTACATGAAAGCAGGAAAGAAAGATAACATCCAGTCTGTGACTCATCTTGGAGCTTAGTTACGGACTCTTAAATACTGACAAACTTTCTATTTTTTGCTGTCCAAATTCATATTTATACTACACATATATATTTCAGCAATTACAAATGGATTGTGGGAGTACAAGTGTTCAATTGATCAAGTGTTGCTGCTGAATATTTGACACATTCTGAGACTCATTGGAGTCCTGAGTCTCAGACTCAACAGCACCCACATAACTAATATGATTTTCTGTTGTATAGTTACTCTATATGATATAATCACAGATAACCAAATGATATTACAAGATATGCATTTTAATTTTTGAGTAGTGAAAACATACATTTTTTTAGAAATTTTGGATTTATTATATTCAATGAAAACCAGATGAAGATATAAATAAGAAGGAAGGGTAAACAACAACTTACAGGCATAGTCGCATAGCTCATGGCTCCATGAACAAACAAGCAATCATATTGAACCCAATGTCACGAAAACCTGATGAATGATCGACAGTATGTCAATTCTAAATTTTAATAATGATCGATCACCATATAATGTAAGTGTACAAAATCCATAAATCAAAAAAAAGGAGAAGTTTATTGCCTTTAAAAGTTTCCCAACTGAATCCTATAATATTTCCCTTGATTAATGAAAGATCACATTGTGCAACTGCCAACAAGCATACAAATTGCTATAAAAAGTGTAAGGTCTACCACTGCAAGATCTATCTAGACGCGGATCCGTTAACGAGTGCGGAATCCTCGTTGACGGTTAGACGGACAACTCTCAACCAACGGAACACGGAGACTATTAGACGCTGAACGAACGACACACGAACGATCCTACGTACTAATTCTCTCCGAAACGGCACTCACCTAGCTGATAAACTCGAGATCGCCTCTTGCTCAATTCCTCACGAATTCTGCAAAAGTCCCTTAATCATTCGAGTCTATCCCTAATTATAGGCCCTGATTCGAGTCTGTTGTGGGCCAACCTCGAATCTGGCCTAAGGCCCATTCGAATCTGTCCATCTGACAGATTCGAATCTAGCCTATTCGAATCTAAGGACTCATTCGAATCTATCACAGATTCGAATGTATCCTTTTATGCAATTCGAATCTAGCCTTTGACATATATAACTAAGTGTTTGAAACTTATGTTTTAACTTATGCTTGAGTTAATCTTTGACCTTTATGTTTGAACTTCTTGTAATATGTTACATCAAGTTCAAACACACAATCAATAACAGACAAACACATATTAAACATATATATCAAAATACTTGGTTAATACTCAGAATATTACTTAAACCATAATGCAGATCGATTAGACTGCTATCGTCACACAGGGTGTACCAACAGACTCCCCCTTGACGATAGCTTCTAATTATTTACAGTACATCAAATTTAAGTACTAGAGCTATATATATTACTACCCGCATATAATCCAGCATCTATACAAACTTTGACTACCTTTTGGAACTTCCTGGCTTCAGATCTCCATGGTTCAGTAAAGAAGATAGGTTGATCATGAAGCTTCTTCAGGTCGTCCTTTGATAGGTTTATCAAGTGCAATGGATCATATACCTTCAAAATTACCTGCTCGTCTTGATCTTCCATGATAGCTTCAGCAGTGTCAATCTCTAGGTACCACCACTTCATGTTGCTCAAAACGTTCTGTGGCATTGGCTTCATTGGGACTTTCTTTAGACACCTCACAGGTTTGTATTCCATCCTGGCCCATGGCCTACCTGTATGAGGATCTATTCTCGACCCATCCTCGACCCTCTTTCCGGTCCTTGGCTTGAGTCGCTCAAATTTCCCTGATCGCCCTTCTTTCCTTATAATTCTTTCAATTACGTTCGCGTAGGGATCATGTCCAATATTGATCAGCTCCTTCCAGGCTAACTCTTTAACTTCAATCTTGGGCAATGAATTAAACGCTTTCAATGTCCGCCTCAAGTATTGAAGGCCATCTCTTCTTTTCAAAATAAACAGCTGCAGTTCTCTGTCAAAGAACCAGCTAAAAATCCCTCCAGCAAAATTTCCAGCACCTGGATTTCTCATCTTCTTCTTCATCTTCAGCTGATCTTTCTTTTCTTCCTTCTTGAACCAAAGATTTAACAGATCAGCTCTAGATGGCTCTTTCTCAGCCTCTTCAAGGTCTTTATCTTCAGCTGAGGCTACCTTGATGTAATCAATATCAATCACATTATGATCTTGGCTCTCATACAGTTCAGTGACTGGTTGTGAATTGATTATTACTTCATTAACGTGATCGTCTTCATCATCTAGCACTTCATCATCCGATTTCCAGTCAGCGACGTCATCTGGAATGAACTCACCTTCTTCTAATTCTTCAATATCATCTTCAAAATCAAATTCCATGAGCTCTTCTTCAATATCTTTCAGCGCATCTATCATGTCGCTATCTAAAGTCCTTGAAGAACCTGCTTCTCCTCCTGCTCCTCCTACTTCTCCCCCTGTACTAGGCTCCCCCTCAGATTGAGCAGTCTGAGCAGCAGAAAAATCTACTGGCTCATTCTGTCTTTTAGGGCTGGGATCATTGCCTTGGTTGTCATCATCATCATCTCCTCTCGGCCTCTGTACTTCTTCCTGATCACGGCACGATGTCTCCCCCTGAGCCTGTAAATTTTTCATTAACTGCTCAATTAGGGAGCGCATCGACCTTATCTCGGCTGACTGATCACAAACAAATGTTTTTAACTCTGTGTTTTCTTCCTGGACCTTTTCCACAATCTTCTTTAAAACGGCATTCTCCTTATCGACATCTGCGTTATGCTTCTGAAGCTCACCGATTGCTGTTGTTATCCCAAAGATTTGGATTTCCTGGAAGTCAACTCTATCTTTTAAGCGCAGAAATCATTGATTGTCAGCGTATGAGGATGAGGTTGATGGAATTGATTGTAGCGGAGTTGGAAGTATTGGCGATGGAATATATGGTTCATCGCGAGGTGGTGGTGGTGGAATGGTGGTTTGAGGTTCTTGTTCTTGAGGTTGAGGGTTTTGAGGTTGAGAAGTTTCTGGTTGTTCTGCGGAGACTGACGAGGATCCTTGCATGAACCTGTGACGTTTGGCCCGTTGCCTCGTCACAAGTTGAGAAACGTCGTCTTCTTCGAAATCAGACTCCTCCAATTCCCTGTCCAATCGCCTCGTAGAACCACGTTCATTAATAATCAGTGGCGAACCATAAGTTCCAATTTGAACTTCAGGAACGGCAGACATTGACTCTGGAGCTTCAACTTCTATCTCCTCTATCTCTTCTGACTCAGTTGCTGAAGATGACAAAACGTTATCAGCCTGCTCTGGCTCATAATCCTCAACATCCCTCAGCACATCTTCTTCTCCCTCTGGAGGCTCAAGTAATTCTCCCACCAGTGCTGCAGCTATATCTTCATTTGCATGTGGACCCGCCTCCCAAATTTCATTTAGCGTTTGGCACAATTGATCAGCTTCATTTGGGACATTTGACGGCCCGGCTTCCTGCACTTCTGTTTGCTGACTCGTAGAAGGCCTAGACGCCTGAGTCTGACTCGCAGTAGCTCTTTGTCTTCGCCTTGGATCACGGGGACGAGCACGAGGCTGTTGTTGTAGTGGACGTTGCTGTTGTTGTTGCGGTTGTTGTTGTTGCTGTCGAGGCTGAACTTCTACTTCACCTGCCCAGTTGGCATTATCTGGTGCCACAAAGTTCCTGTCTAAAACAACTCCAAACAACGGTCGCTCGACCGGAATAGCCAATCTTCCTCGATGGGAGGAACAATCAGCGAATATCCTTTTATCCATAATAGCTACGTTCTGAACGTCATTTGATGGCGGCAAATTTGGCAAGAAGTGCCTGATCAACATCATTATAAATCTCGGATATAGCGATAACTGCTGATTTTCAGGAGCGGTTATTTGGTGCACAAACTCAGAGAAGAACATCTCCGAAAAGCTATATGGTCGATTGTAAACCATAGCGACTATCCCAGATTGAATTTTCGCAACTATATAATCGAATCCAGCTTTCTTCGGAGCAAAGCAAACCATAAAAACATGGGCTAAAAACCTCCATTGCCCAATTAAACCACTTTTCATATATGACACCTTGGTCACATCAAGACTGTATCCCATCCTCTGGAAAGCCGCTTGCCTTATACTTAGAGGAAACTCTATCGGACCAGCTTCTTCTTCTTGTGTGCCCAACTGCAGCACTTGTCGTAACATATCTGCCGAGAAAACTAACGGCTGTCCCGCAATTCGAGTGCGTAATACTGTCGGTGTGACCGAGCAGTCTACCTGCAGATGGTCATAGAATTGACGAATATACGGTAATATGAGCTGAACATTATGGGATAGAGCAAATCCTATCCTAGATTCCACAAAAAATTCAAGCATCTGCTTGTATCCCTGCGCCTCAGGGAGGTCATGATCCGGATGAAGCACCATATTGTGCTTAGGGACAAAAGCACGAACTGCCATATCTGCACAATAAATAAAACTGTTAGACTCATTAAAAATCAATAAACTTGTTTAAATTCAAATTTGTTTTATTTTGTACTTTATTAAATACAAAATCTAACACAATTAAATTTCCACAAGTTTAATAAAATTTAACTGAAAGAAATTAAATAAAGTACAGATTCGAAGGTAACAGATTCGAAGAGTCCATATTCGACTGTAATGGACAGATTCGAAGAGTCCCTATTCGAGTCTAATGGACAGATTCGAATATCATTGTCATCTCGAATCTAATGATAGATTCGAGAAACCTATGAACAGATTCGAAAGTCCATGAACAGACTCGAAGCCCCGACTTATGAATTTTCAACAAAAACCCAAGATTTTAACCATTTTGAACTTGGTAAATCACATACATTAGTTCAACTAGGTTCTAATCATTGATTTATGTCTTTAATTTGATCTTTTATAGGTCCAAACTTAGTTATTTAGCAAAAACCCAATTTTGACCCATAAAACTTCAAAATGTGATGTTTAAGCCCAAAATTGTGTATAAAACTACCAAAATCTTGTACAATCCGGTTGATTATACCTAGATATGAGTGTAGAATCGAACACAATAGCTTTAGACTCGATGAAATGTCGTTTATGTGAATTACGGTAGATTCGAGAAATAGATTCGAGATCGCCTGAATAGATTCGAGGAAGTAGAATCGAGAACAGTAAGAAATAAATGACTTCACTGTTGACCTATTTATACTACCAACCTTCGAGTCTAAGTCCCTAGTCGAATCTACTGACAGATTCGAAGTCTTACCACTTCGAGTCTGTCCTAGATTCGAAACTACCAAACACTTAGAAAAATTTCGAAAATTTTGAAATAACTTCAACTTTTCCAACTCTTTTTCTACGGTATTGTGTAACCAGATAAACTATGCCAGCTCTTTTACCCTAAGCAACAGATATTTCACGCAATGTTTATTTTATCCAACTTCGAATGCACCCTCAGTAACTTTTGACCTTTTACCTAAGTAAAAATTAAACTAACCCTAAATAAAATAAGATAAACTAAGGTAAAAATAAAATAAAATAAAATAAAATTAAGTAAAATAAAATTTTGACCAAAAATTTAATCTAGACTTAAGAAAAAAATTTACAATCTAAGCTAAATACTTAACAACATATTTTTGATGAGTATAGTCTAAGAAAGGTTCAATCAGATAGCGATGTCCGATACTAACTTTCAGTACTTAAACTTTCACACTTAGGAATTTTTGATTCCTTTGATTGTTTGTTGTGACATACCTATTTAGCCAATTGTTGGTATTTTACCCTGTTAAACATTCTACATTTCGGAATATCCCTTGGCCTTTTTATTTATCAGGAAATTATCTTACGTGACTCAGACATAGACATACTTTTATGATCAAGGCACACAGACAAAGATTCTAACTTGTTGGTATTTGCAAACTTTCTTTAAAAGACAAACATCGGACACAGGTCTGTATTCTCATACAACAAAGTGTCTTAGTTCGACTTAAGGTTTATTTTTAAAGTTAGCAGATAGCGGTGACAGGTCTGTACTGACGTACAACAAAGCGACATGTCTGCTAACCCGAATCTAAACAGAGACAACAGGTCTGTACTTACGTACAACAGAGTTGCATGTTTTCGACTCTCAGTTTTTCATGATATTTCTATTCTTTCCATTTTCAGATGTATTTGATGTTGCCATACATCCCCAGAAAGTTTGCATAACTCATTTAGACTCAATGTTTGTATGTCTTGTACATAAAAATTAAGACCGATTGGTCGTAAATCTAAGTTAGTGACACGCTTGACTTTTTCTAGAATATTTTATTAGCCTTGAGATTCCCTATATGTATTATGCCTACCAACACATCAAACTAAATAAAGTATAACACTTAGAGTTTAGTTGCATTATGTGTGAAAGCCTAAATACTTAGAGTCTGTAACGACGGTGCTAATTTTCGTCACTTTGAACCTATGTATCTAAGACTTAACTCCTTTTCTGATATTCTCCTTTTTTGTATTTTTCTGACTTTCTCTCTTTTTCTTTTGTTTTTCATAGCAAAAAACGCATAAACTAAGCTAATCTACTAACTTACTAAAAATAGAAACTTACTAAAAATAGAAACTTTCCTACATTAGAACTTCCTAATTAGCAGACTATGAAAAAGAAAGAAATATAACAACTATAAAAGAAATAAAATATACTAAGGTCAATTTACTCTGGGTTGCGCATTCCATTAAGTTGAAATTAAATACTCAAATCGTGACTTATCAAACGCTTTGGTAAATAAATCAGCATTATTATCTTCAGTTGCCACCTTTACCAGTTTGATCAAGTTCTTTTCAGCACAATCACGAAAATAAATGCTGTCTTATGTCTATGTGCTTTGTTTTACTGTGTTTAACTGGATTATTTGTTATCGCAATAGTTAGATTGATTGTCTATCCTATTGGAGTTTGAGTATAAGCCAAACCGTAATCCCGCAATTGTTGTTGTATCCACAGAACCTGTGAACAGCAACTACCAGCAGCTACATATCGGCCTCGCACGTTGACACGGCTACCGATGTTTGTTTTTGCATTGCCAGGACACCAATCTCCCTTCTAGGAACTGACAACCTCCAGTGTAGATTTGCGCGTCACGCATCCTCCGTAGTCAGAATCTGTGAACGCCTCCAACTCTAGATCTCCCTCCGCGTGATACCAAAGTCCCAGCTTCGGTTTCGACTTGAGGTATGTAGAATCCGCTTCACAGCTTTCATATGCCTCTCCTTCGGATTCGCTTGAAACCTAGCACAAATACAAACAGCAAACATAATATCAGGTCTTAAGCAGTTAAATACATAAGTGACCCAATCATGGCCCATATATAAGTCGGATCCACATCTGTATCACTATCAGTACCCGGCCCGAGATTGTGATTCACTTGAATCGGCGTGCTGAAGTGGGTAGTCAACTTTGTTCCTTCCATTCCCAAACCGTTCCAATATTTGTCATAGACATATGGTCTGATGGATAAACATGCCTTCCTTCTTTCGTCAACTTGTAACCCCAAAAAAGAAATTCAACTCCCCATAGCACTCATCTCGAACTTCGACTTCATAACCTTCTCGAAATCTTTGCACATCTGTTCGTCTGTTGATCCAAAAATGATATCTCTACGTACACTTGTACCAAGATAAAATGATCTCCCTTTCTCTTCACAAATAGAGTACTATCTCCTACCCCTCTCAAAGCCATTTTCTAAAAGATGGTTGGATAGAGTCTCATACCATGCCCTAGGTGCCTGATGTAATCCCATAAAGCGCCTTATCTAATCGATATTACTCTATCAGGATATTTAGGATCTGTAAACCGGGCGGTTGTTCTACATACACTAACTCCTATCCTTTCCCATACAGGAAAGCACTCTTAATACGTCCAGTTGAATACTTTAATCCCGGAAGGAGGCAAAAGCCTAAAAACAAACCTAATTGTTCTAACCTTGCTACAGGTGCAAACACTTCATTGTAATCGATTCCCTCCTCTTGCGTTGAAACCCTTTACAACTAATCTTCGCCTGTTGCGCGTGACTATACCCCGATCGCTTCTTGCCACTTAAAAAACCCATTTGGTTCCTATTGCAATCTCCCCTCGAGGTAACGGAACTAACTCCCACACTTCTAGTTTCCTAAATTGTGAAAGTTCTTCCTGCATCGCTTCAACCCAGGAGTTGTCCTTAAGTGCCATTTGCACATTTTTGGGCTCTACTTGCGATATGAAACATGAATATAGACATGTGTGATATGCCTCGGAGTCGTTTATCATCGACAACAACACATTGTTGTTATTTACACTACTCCGAGTCCTCACACCCTCGTTAGGATTTCCTATGATGCTATCTATTGGATGGTTCTTGTTAATCCTAGAGGTCTCTATTTCATCAACCCTTAGATTATCTCCTAAGTTGGATCCTATTTCACCTAAAGGGGGAACAGGCTCAGCTTCCACATTTTCTTCCTCACGGACGTTTTCCTCAGAGGCAGAACTTGATGCTTGAGTCTGATTCTCAGTGTTAGGTTCTTCTGGATTAGCAACTTCTGGAGACCCATCTACAGTCGCAGTAGGCTCGGACGTAGATTCGAACGTGGTCCTTGGAAAAATATGGCCATCGTCATTTAGGTGCAACGTCGCCATGTCTTTATCGATTGTACCTGCAGTATCATCCAAAGGAATGTTAAATGACTCAAATAACTTATCATAGTCAAATATCCATTCCGGACCAGTTTTGGGTTCATGTGTATAACTTGTGACTTCAATATTATACACAATCTCCACAGTACCACTCTTTTTGTTAAAAACCCGTTTGTTTGGTGAGTTTGGCACATAACCTAGGAAATATCCTTCGTCAGACTTTTCACCAAACTTCGGTTGATGTTTTGTTCTTAAAAGTGTACAGGGTACTCCAAACGGTTCGAATCCAGTTAAGTTAGGTGGCCGTTTATTCAAAATTTCATAACATGTTTTGTTCAATGATTTGACTGTAAGGACTCTATTTAAAATATGCCACGCGGTATTCACTGCCTCCCCCCAAAACATGGTAGGAAGCTTTGAATCCGAAAGCATAGTCCTTGCAGCCTCAATCAATGTTCTGTTTTTACGTTCGGCCACCCCATTCTGTTGTGGTTCATATGGTGCACTGAATTGATGCACGATGCCTTTGATAGGCAATATACACCAATTACAGAGTTTTTAAATTCAGTCCCATTATCACTACGAATATGTTTAACCCTTGTTCCGTAGGAATTCTCCACTTGGTCTAAGAACCCGATGAGCTTTGTAGCCGTCTCGTCCTTCGTACCTAAAAAGAAAACCCATGAAAACCGTGAGTAATCGTCAGTGATAACTAAGCAAAACCAACTACCTCCTATACTCCTTTTGTTGATAGGGCCAAAAAGGTCCATATGCAACAAATCGAATGTCGAGGATATGGAATTCAGCTTCTTGGACTTGTGTGTCTTTTTATGTTGCTTGCCCTTCATGCACGGTAGACACTTGTCTTCAAATTGAAAGCTCTTCAGAGGCACACCTTGCACCAAACCATTCTTCGTTATGTAGTTCATTTTCCTTAGGTGCAAGTGAGCCATGCGTCTGTGCCACAAAACCGATTCTGTCTCTGAAGCTTTTGATAGTAAGCAGATCGGACCCATCGAATTATCTGGCTTGTTCATATCGAGCATGTACAAGTCATTCTTCCTTGGAGCCCGCATCAATATCCAATCTTCAGGTATTTTGAATCCCGGCTTTAGCACTAACGCCTCAGTGTCAGTAAATAACACCGAGTTCTTCTTATCACAGATTTGAGATACACTAATGAGATTATGAACCAATTTATCAACGTGATACACTTGATCCAATGTAATCGTCCCATTAGTAACTTCTCCAGTTCCAGTGATATTTCCTCCTTTGTTGCCAGCGAATGATACAAATCCCCTATTACCCCCCTTGAAGTCTGTGAGAAGACTTCTTTCCCCCGTCATATGCCTGGAGCAACCACTGTCAACGAACCACTTGTTGTTTGGACCGGTAGTTATCTCCTGCACATGAAAGAAAAATAGGTTAGTTATCACGGGGAACCCAAGCCATGACTGACTTGGTAATACCATTCTCGTCCACATACTTGAACTCTTTCAAGTACCCATCTCGCCTTTCAGGTGACTTGGGCCTTTGAACTGAATTCTGTTGTGGTGCCGAGTGATTTAGATTCACTCTTTGCCTTTGAGTAGGCATTTGTTGTGGAGCTCTAGAGTAACTCTTATTATACTGCATTTCAGACTGTGATCCCTGAGCTCTTACCGGAACATAATGTCTAACGGGAGTATGTGACCTAACTGGAGTGTGTGACCTGCTAGGTGTTGTGCTCCTATAGACTTGTTGAGGTGCTGACCTAGATTGATTAATGACACGATTCGGTGAATTTTTCCTAACCACTTCTTTTGGTCCAACCTTAACCGGTGTTTGTTTCACAACAGGTTTTGGTGCGGCCTGCACAGTTTTCTCGGTACTTTGAGAACTACTCGTGCTCGCCACACTCGGTGAGGGCTTAACAGGTGTTGGATTCACTGTCTTAGGTGTAACATCAGCTTTCCTATTTGGACAGTGAGAAGCAACATGCCCTTTCTCGTGACATCTAAAGCAAGACATCTTATCCATGGACTTTTTGGTTGGTCCCTTAGATCTAGGTGTCTCACTAGTGTCTATTGCCTTTGGTACATCTACAGTGTCTGTCTCTTCGACCTGGTCAGCCCATGAAATTTTCTGTTTTCCTGCAGGTGTTTCACTGGAGGAAGACACAAATTTCACTTTCTTGACCTTGACCGTAGTGTTGGTACACCCTGTGTGACGATAGCAGTCTAAACGATCTGCGTTATGATTTAAGTAATATTCTGAATATTAACAAGTGTTATTGATATATATGTTTAATATGTGTTTGTCTGTTATTGATTGTGTGTTTGAACTTGATGTACATATTACAAGAAGTTCAAACATAAAAGTCAAAGAGTATGTCAAGCATAAGTTAAAACATAAGTTTCATCACGTAAGTGTTTAAGGGTATAGGTTAGATTCGAATATGTAAAGGAAGACATTCGAATCTGTGATAGATTCGAATGTATCCTTAGATTCGAATAGGTTAGATTCGAATCTGTCAGATGGACAGATTCGAATGAGGCCTTAGGCCAGATTCGAGGTTGGCCCACAACAGACTCGAATCAGGGCCTATAATTAGGGATAGACTCGAATCATTAGAGGACCTTTGGCAGAATTCGTGAGGAATTAAGCAATAGGCGATCTCGAGTTTATCAGCTAGGTGAGTCCCATTTCGGAGAGAATTAGTACGTAGGATCGTTCGTCTGTCGTTCGTTCAGCGTCTAATAGTCTCCGTGTTTCCGTTGGTTGAGAGTTGTCCGTCTGACCGTCAACGAGGATTCCGCACTCGTTAACGGGTCCGCGTCTAGATAGATCTGTCAGTGGTAGACCTTACAAGTGGTATCAAAGCCTACGGAGTGTTCGTGGTGTTCTTCGTGTTCATCAGAAACATTCTAGGTTTCTTGACGCTAGTTGGACGGTTTTTCTCTCAAAAACGTGTTTTTGAGCTTACCAAATTCATATTCGGGAAACACTTTGTCGTTTTTTTCACGTTTTTGGTCGAAATCATTATTTTTCATTTGAAAAATAGTGATTTAATCCGTAAAACGTCAAAAAATCAAAGTGTTAGCCGTTTTTCGAGTTTGCGGCGCTCGAATCTATAGGGGTAATTAGGGTTTTACTTTATTTTTCGAGTCTAACCAAAATACGCTCCTATCGAGTCAATTTCAGTCAGTTTCGAGTCTGTGGTGTGTCGAATCTGTTAATACATTCGAATTGGATCTCGAGTCTATATTGTTTCGAGTCTGTTTCGAGTTTGTTACTGTTTCGAGTCTGACATTCGATTCTGCTGAATTTCGATTCTATTGTGCCTTCGATTCTATAGAGTCCTTCGAATCTGTCATCACTTCGAATCTATAGCGTCCTTCGAATCTGTCATCACTTCGAATCTAGGGAGTTCCTCGAATCTGACATTATTTCGAATCTACTTGACTTTTAAGACTTAATCGAATTTAATTTCAAAAGATTAAATATTAATTAGTTTCGAATCTACCTAGATTCGAATAAGTTAATTTAAGTCAGTTTCTAATTAAATTAATTAAGTTCAAATTCAAATTCTTTCAGAAAAGATGTCAAACCTTCAGAAATTCCTCGAAATGGATCACGAAGTTGGGAAGGCCAATGCACCACCTAAGCTGATGAAAGTTGAAGATTACTACTGGTGGAAGGATAGGTTCACGGATTTTGTACGATTCAACGACATGCGCATGTGGGTGTGCATTGATGAAGGGTACATTCCACCAGTATCTGAGGTAGAAGGCCGTCAAAAGGTTCTGTCATACCAGATGATGAAAGAGGATGACAAGAAACTATTTGAAGCTGAAAACAAGGCTTTCTCTATTATCCGAATGGCGTTACCTCAAGATATCTTGCACACATTTCGGACTCAAAGGACGTCGAAAGAGCTTTGGGAGTCTCTTCAGAAACGGTGTGAGGGTAATCCACGGGTACGTAGAAAGCGTACAGAGCTGTTGACCCAACAGTTTGCAATTTTCAAGGCTCTTAAGGACGAACAGTTGGATGATATTATCACACGATTTTATCATCTGATAACAGAGCTTGAAAGTCATGGTATTGAGTATTCTGACACAGACAAGAACAATAAGCTTCTTGATGCCCTACCGGCCAAATGGGCTATGTACGTGGCTATGATTAAGCTGAATGAAGATAAATACTATGCTCAATCGCTGGATGACATCGTGGGAACGTTGAGGGCATATCACTTCGAAATGATAAAAGCTGAGACTGATTACGAGCAAGTCCAAAATCCGGCTATGTATTTTTGAAAGACATCAAAATCATCAGTGACAGCTGATCAGAAGAGTGCTACAGCGTTTTTCACCGGAGAAACGTCATCACCACCAGAGTCCGATGACTCACTAAACCGCGCGTTCTTAGGGTTAGGAAGATCGGAAGAACCGCAACCTCAAGTCCAACAGGCATCGACCAGTCAGAGCTATTCTAAGATGCCAATGAGCGCAAAGTCGGCGGAAGAACATCTGAATCTGCTTGCTTCGTTTGTGGCCACATACGGAAATTGCGTTCAAGGGAAGATTAATGATCCGGCTCTTTGGGATGAAGACTACGATCAGGTCGACCCTGATGATCTTGAGGAGATGGATCTTAAATGGCAACTGGCCATGGTAACCCAGAGGGTTAAGAGATTCATAAAGAGAACTGGAAGAAATCTACAGATGAATAACAAGGGGATAGGATTTGATAAGTCCAAGGTCAAATGCTACAACTGTCAGGGATTGGGACATTTCGCGAGGGAGTGTCAAAGACCGAAGGTAGAAACCTACCAGGGGCAGACTCAGCATCAAGGACAGCACCAAAGTCAGTCCCAACAGAGATATCTTCCGAGTTCTTCGTCTGGTCAGGCCAATCTAGCGGGTCTGATATCCAATGTCACTTCTGACAGACAGCTAGATGGTTCTTATGACTGGAGTTCACATCCGGAGTCCAACGCTAGAGCTTTCATGGCTGAAGTTACGGAAAATGGTTGTGAAGAGGATGAGCAGACCCCAAGGGACAGCAGTCCGATGTGGGTAGAGAAAGCGAATGATCAGACCGTGCTGGAGTTTGCTGCTCAGATGGCAAACGTGGAATCTGATAACTCTAAGGTTAGTCTTTCTGTTTCTCTATTTCGTGATTTATGTGCTTTATGTGTTAGTTCTAATGATAGGTTAAATCTAGTTTTAGACTCACATAAGACCATAGCTGCTCAAAATGAAAACTTAAAAATAGAAAATGCTAGCCTAAATGACATAAAACAAGATTTAAAAGAAAAGCTTAAGGCTGATGCTCAAGATGTAATCGTTCTAAAAGACAAACTGAGTGAGCAGTGTGTTAGGATAGAACTTATGTATGAGCACGTAGAGGCCTTGACCAAAAGTCTGAAAGACAAGGACATAGAGCTAGCCGAGACCAAGGTTAAGGTAGCCGAGGCAAATAGCAAGCTGGAAAAGTTTAGGAATTCGAGCCTAAACCTAGGGAAAGTCTTAGATGCCCAAAGACAGTCTAAGAAACCTGTAGGTCTAGGTTTTCACGAAATTCCTCCACCTTTCAATGATAACTATGTGCCTCAGCCTCAGGAGAAAACTGACAAGTCAGTAGTTTTAGAGGACTTACCTGAACCTACACCTGAGCCTCAAGTTGAAAACACACCTAAGGTGACTGACTCTACGGTCAAGGTCAAGAAAGTGAAATTTGTGTCATCCTCCAGTGAAACACCTGCAGGAAAACAGAAGATTTCATGGGCTGACCAGGTCGAAGAGACAGACACAATAGATGTACCAAAGGTAATAGACACTAGTGAGACACCTAGATCTAAGGGACCAACCAAAAAGTCCATGGATAAGATGTCTTGCTTTAGATGTCACGAGAAAGGGCACGTTGCTTCTCACTGTCCAAATAGGAAAGCTGATGTTACCCCTAAGACAGTGAACCCAACACCTGTTAAGCCCTCACCAACTGTGGCGAGCACGAGTAGTTCTCAGAGTACCGAGAAAACTGTGCAGGCCGCACCAAAATCTGTTGTGAAACAAACACCGGTTAAGGTTGGACCAAAAGAAGTGGTTAGGACAAATTCACCGAATCGTGTCATTACTCAATCTAGGTCAGCACCTCAACAAGTCTATAGGAGCACAACACCTAGCAGGTCACACACTCCAGTTAGGTCACATACTCCTGTTAGACAATATGTTCCGGTAAAAGCTCAGGGATCACAGTCTGAAATGCATTATAATAAGACTTATTCTAGAGCACCACAACAAATGCCTACTCAAAGGCAAAGAGTGAATCTAAATCACTCGGCACCACAACAGAATTCAGTTCAAAGGCCCAAGTCACCTGAAAGGCGAGATGGGTATTTGAAAGAGTTCACGTATGTGGACGAGAATGGTATTACCAAGTCAGTCATGGCTTGGGTTCCCCGTGATCACTAACCTATTTTCTTTCATGTGCAGGAGATAACTACGGTCCAAACAACAAGTGGTTCGTCGACAGTGGTTGCTCCAGGCATATGACGGGGGAAAGAAGTCTTCTCACAGACTTCAAGGGGGGTAATAGGGGATTTGTATCATTCGCGGGCAACAAAGGAGGAAATATCACTGGAACTGGAGAAGTCACTAATGGGACGATTACATTGGATCAAGTTTATCACGTTGATAAACTGGTTCATAATCTCATTAGTGTATCTCAAATCTGTGATAAGAAGAACTCGGTGTTATTTACTGACACTAAGGCGTTAGTGCTAAAGCCGGGATTCAAGATTCCTGAAGATTGGATATTGATGCGGGCTCCAAGGAAGAATGACTTGTACATGCTCGACATGAACAAGCCAGATAATTCAATGGGTCCGATCTGCTTACTATCAAAAGCTTCGGAGACGGAATCGGTTTTATGGCACAGACGCATGGCTCACTTGCACCTAAGGAAAATGAACTACATAACGAAGAATGGTTTGGTGCAAGGTGTGCCTCTGAAGAGCTTTCAATTTGAAGACAAGTGTCTACCGTGCATGAAGGGCAAGCAACATAAAAAGACACACAAGTCCAAGAAGCTGAACTCCACACAAGTCCAAGAAGTTGAACTCCATAACCTCGACATTCGATTTGTTGCATATGGACCTTTTCGGCCCTATCAACAAAAGGAGTATAGGAGGTAGTTGGTTTTGCTTAGTTATCACTGACGATTACTAACGGTTTTCTTGGGTTTTCTTTTTAGGTACGAAGGACGAGACGGCTACAAAGCTCATCGGGTTCTTAGACCAAGTGGAGAATTCCTACGGAACAAGGGTTAAAAATATACGTAGTGATAATGGGACTGAATTTAAAAACTCTGTAATTGGTGTATATTGCCTATCAAAGGGCATCGTGCATCAATTCAGTGCACCATATGAACCACAACAGAATGGGGTGGCCGAACGTAAACACAGAACATTGATTGAGGCTGCAAGGACTATGCTTTCGGATTCAAAGCTTCCTACCATGTTTTGGGGGGAGGCAGTGAATACCGCGTGCCACATTTTAAATAGAGTCCTTACAGTCAAATCATTGAACAAAACATGTTATGAAATTTTGAATAAAAGGCCACCTAACTTAACTGGATTCGAACCGTTTGGAGTACCATGCACACTTTTAAGGACAAAACATCAACCGAAGTTTGGTGAAAAGGCTGACGAAGGATACTTCCTAGGTTATGTGCCAAACTCACAAAACAAACGGGTTTTTAACAAAAAGAGTGGTACTGTGGAGATTGTGTATAATATTGAAGTCACAAGTTATACACATGAACCCCAAACTGGTCCGGAATGGATATTTGACTATGATAAGTTATTTGAGTCATTTAACATTCCTTTGGATGATACTGCAGGTACAATCGAAAAAGACATGGCGACGTTGCACCTAAATGACGATGGCCATATTTTTCCGAGGACCAAGTTCGAATCTACGTCCGAGCCTACTGCGACTGAAGATGGGTCTCCAGAAGTTGCTGATCAAGAGACACCTACCAATGAGAATCAGACTCAAGCATCAAGTTCTGCCTCTGAGGAAAACGTCCGTGAGGAAGAAAATGTGGAAGCTGAGCCTGTTCCCCCTTTAGGTGAAATAGGATCCAACTTAGGAGATAATCTAAGGGTAGACGAAATAGAGACCTCTAGGATTAACAAGAATCATCCTATAGATAGCATCATAGGAAATCCTACCGAGGGTGTGAGGACTCGGAGTAGTGTAAATAACAACACTGTGTTGTTGTCGATGATAAACGACTCCGAGGCATATCATACATGTCTATATTCGTGTTTCATATCGCAAGTAGAGCCCAAAAATGTGCAAATGGCACTTAAAGACAACTCCTGGGTTGAAGCGATGCAGGAAGAACTTTCACAATTTAGGAAACTAGAAGTGTGGGAGTTAGTTCCGTTACCTCGTGGGGAGATTGCAATAGGAACCAAATGGGTTTTTAAGTGCAAGCGAGACGATCGGGGTATAGTCACGCGCAACAAGGCAAGATTAGTTGTAAAGGGTTTCAACCAAGAGGAGGGAATCGATTACAATGAAGTGTTTGCACCTGTAGCAAGGTTAGAAGCAATTAGGTTGTTTTTAGCTTTTGCCTCCTTCAAGGGATTTAAGGTATATCAGTTGGATGTTAAGAGTGCTTTCCTGTATGGGAAAGTGAAGGAGTTGGTGTATGTAGAACAACCGCCCGGATTTACAGATCCAAAATATCCTGATAGAGTATATCGCTTAGATAAGGCTCTTTATGGATTACATCAGGCACCTAGGGCATGGTATGAGACTCTATCCAACCATCTTTTAGAAAATGGCTTTGAGAGGGGTAGGATAGATAGTACTCTTTTTGTGAAGAGAAAGGGAGATCATTTTATCTTGGTACAAGTGTACGTAGATGATATCATTTTTGGATCATCAGACGAACAGATGTGCAAAGATTTCGAGAAGGTGATGAAGTCGAAGTTCGAGATGAGTGCTATGGGGGAGTTGAATTTCTTTTTGGGGTTACAAGTTGACCAGAAGAAGGAAGGCATGTTTATCCATCAGACCAAGTATGTCTATGACATATTGGAACGGTTTGGGATGGAAGGAACAAAGTTGCCTGCCCACTTCAGCACGCCGATTCAAGTGAATCACAATCTCGGGCCGGGTACTGATGGTGATACCGATGTGGATCCGACTTTATATCGGGCCATGATTGGGTCACTTATGTATTTAACTGCTTCAAGACCTGATATTATGTTTGCTGTTTGTATTTGTGCTAGGTTTCAAGCGAATCCGAAGGAGATGCATATGAAAGCTGTGAAGCGGATTTTACGATACCTCAAGTCGAAACCGAAGCTGGGACTTTGGTATCACGCGGAGGGAGATCTAGAGTTGGAGGCGTTCACAGATTCTGACTACGGAGGATGCAGCTTGACGCGCAAATCTACGACTGGAGGTTGTCAGTTCCTAGGAGGGAGATTGGTGTCCTGGCAATGCAAGAAACAAACATCGGTAGCCGTGTCAACGTGCGAGGCCGAGTATGTTGCTGCTGGTAGTTGCTGTTCACAGGTTCTGTGGATACAACAACAATTGCGGGATTACGGTTTGGCTTATACTCAAACTCCAATTAGGATAGACAATCAATCTACAATTGCAATAACTAATAATCCAGTTAAACACAGTAAAACAAAGCACATAGACATAAGGCATCATTTTATTCGTGATTGTGCTGAAAAGAACTTGATCAAACTGGTAAAAGTGGCAACTGAAGATAATAATGCTGATTTATTTACCAAAGCATTTGATAAGTCACGTTTTGAGTATTTAATTCAACTTAATGGAATGCGCAACCTAGAGTAAATTGACCTTAGTAGTATTATTTTATTTTCTTTTATAGTTGTTATATTTCTTTCTTTTTTACAGTAGGCTGCTAATTTAGGTAAGTTTCTAATTTAGGAAAGTTTCTATTATTAGTAAGTTTCTATTTTTAGTAAGTTAGTAGATTAGCTTAATTTAATGCGTTTTGCTATGAAAAACAAAAGAAAAAAGAGAGAAAATTACAAAAATACAAAAAAAAGAGAATATCAGAAAAGGAGTTAAGTCTTAGATACATAGGTTCAAAGTGACGAAAATTAGCACCGTCGTTACAGACTCTAAGTGTTTAGGCTTTCACACATAATGCAACTAAATCCTAAGTGTTATACTTTATTTAGTTTGATGTGTTGGTAGGCATAATACATATAGGGTATCTAAAGGCTAATAAAATATTCTAGAAAAAGTCAAACGTGTCACTAGCTTAGATGTATGACCAATCGGTCTTAATTTTTATGTACAAGACATACAAACATTGAGTCTAAATGAGGTATGCAAACTTTCTGGGGATGTATAGCAACATCAAATACGTCTGAAAATGGAAAGAATAGAAATATCATGAAAAACTGAGAGTCGAAAACATGCAACTCTGTTGTACGTAAGTACAGACCTGTTGTCTCTGTTTAGATTCGGGTTAGCAGACATGTCGCTTTGTTGTACGTCAGTACAGACCTGTCACCGCTATCTGCTAACTTTAAAGTTAAACCTTAACTCGAACTAAGACACTTTGTTGTATGAGAATACAGACCTGTGTCCGATGTTTGTCTTTTAAAGAAAGTTTGCAAATACCAACAAGTTAGAATTTTGTCTGTGTGCCTTGATCATAAAAGTATGTCTATGTCTGAGTCACGTAAGATGATTTCCTGATAAATAAAAAGGCCAAGGGATATTCCGAAATGTAGAGTGTTTAACAGGGTAAAATACCAACAATCGGCTAAGTGGGTATGTCACGACAAACAATCAAAGGAATTCAACAAATTCCTAAGTGTGAAAGTTTAAGTACTGAAAGTTAGTATCAGACATCGCTATCTGATTGAACCTTTCTTACACTATACTCATCAAAAATATGTTGTTTGGTATTTAGCGTAGCTTGTAAATTTTATAACTTAAGTCTAGATTAAATTTTTTAGTCAAAATTTTATTTTATTTTACTTTATTTTTACCTTAGTTTATTTTATTTTATTTTAGTTTAGTTTAGTTTTTACTTAGGTAAAAGGTCAAAAGTTACTGAGGGTGCATTCAAAGTTGAATAAAATATACAATGCGTGAAATATCTGAGCTTAGGGTAAAAGAGTTGGCATAGATTATCTGGTTACACAATACCGTAGAAAATAATTGGAAAAGTTGAAGTTATTTCAAAATTTTCCGAAATTTTTCTAAGTGTTGGAAATTTCGAATCTAAGACAGACTCGAATGTGAGATACTTCGAATCTGTCAGTAGACTCGAAATTGCATAGACTCGAAGGTAGTTAGTATATAAAGGTCCACAGTGAAAGCATTTACTTCTCACTGTTCTCGAATCTGATTTCTCGAATCTGTTCTGGCGATCTCGAATCTAATCTCGAGTCTATCGTATTTCCACTAAACGACATTTCGTCGATTCTAAAGCTTTTGTGGTCGATTCTACTTTCAAATCTAGGTATAAGCAACATGATTGTACAAGATTTTGGTGGTTTAATACACAAATTTGGACTTAAACATCACATTTTGATGTTTTATTGGTCAAAATAGGGTTTTTGCAAAATTACCAAGTTTGGACTAATAAAAGATCAAATTAAAAGCATAAATCTATAATTAGAACCTAGTTGAACTAATGTATGTGATTTGCTACGTTCAAAATGGTTAAAATTGTGGGTTTTTGTTGAAATAAAGGCCGACGGGACTTCGAATCTGATAATGGACATTCGATTCTGATCATGGGTTTCTCGAATCTATCAATAGATTCGAGATGACCAGATATTCGAATCTGTCCATCAGACTCGAATAGGTTATACTCGAATCTGTCCATTAGACTCGAAAAGATAGACTTCGAATCTGTACTTTGTTTAATTTGTTTAATTTAAATTTTATTAAACTTGTGGAAATTTAATTGTGTTAGATTTTGTATTTAACAAAGTACAAAATAAAGCAAATTTAAATTTAAACAAGTTAATTGATTTTTAATGACTCTAACATTTTAACTTACTGTGCAGATATGGCAGCTCGTGCTTTCGTCCCTAAACATAACATGGTTCTTAATCCAGATAATCATATCCCTGAGGCGCAGGGTTTTCGTGAAGTGTTGGACTTCTTAGCTGAATCCAGAATTAGCTACGCTTTGTTTCAGAACATTCCGATTGTAATCTCATATGTACGGCAATTCTATGATCACTTACAAGTTGACTGCTCTGTCACCCCGACAGTGCTGAGAACAAGGATCGCAGGGCAACCGTTGGTATTCTCTGCCGATATGCTGCGTCAAGTGTTGCAGCTAGGATCTGAGGAAGAGGAGTCTGGGCCTATTGACTTTCCACTAAGTATTAGGCAAGCGGCTTTTCAACGAATGGGTTACAGTCTAGATGTAACAAAGTCGTCATACATGAAGAGTGGCCTGATTGGGCAATGGAGATTCTTGGTGCATGTCTTCATGGTCTGTTTTGCACCGAAGAAAGCTGGATTTGATTACATTGTATCAAAAATCCAATCAGCAATGATCGCGATGGTGTACAATAAGAAGTTTAGTTTCTCGCAGCTGATTTTCTCAGAATTTATTCATCAAATCACGGCTCCTGAGAGAGAAAGGTTCCTTTTGTATCCGAGGTTCGTGATGATGTTGATACGCCACTTTTTGCCAAGTCTGCCACAATCAAATGATTCTTTGAGCGTGAATGTAATGGAGAAACGCATATTTGCTGATTGTTCCTCACACCGAGGAAGATTGGCTGTTCCTACTGCTCGTCCGTTGTTTGGAGCTATCTTAGACAGGAACTTTGTGGCACCTGATAATGCCAACTGGGCATGTGAAATAGAAGTTCACCAGCAACAGCAACAGCAACAGCAACAGCAACCGCATCAGCAACCGCATCAGACTCGTGTTCGTCCACGTGATCCAAGGCGAAGACAAAGAGATACTGCAAGTCAGTCTCAGGTGTCTAGGCCTTCTTCGAGTCAGCAACCAGAGGTACAGGAAGCAGGGCCTTCAAGTGCCGTTCCAGAATCCGAGCAGATTGCTCAAACATTGGAGGAAATATGGGCATCTGGTCCACATGCCAATGAAGATGTTGCAGCAGCGTTAGTAGATGAGCTGCTTAGTCCCCCGGTAGATACAGATGATATATTCAGAGATGTTGATGAATATGTGCCAGAGCAGACTGGCAATGATGAGTCATCATCCGCTACAGAATCAGAAGACCTGGAGGATATCGAAGTTGAAGCTCCAGAATCTGTTCAAATTGGAACTTACGGTTCACGTTTGATCATCAATGAAGGTGGTTCGAGAAGGCGAGAGGCCAGGGAATCTGAAGATTCGGATTTTGAAGAAGAAGATGATGCTCCACTAATGACGAGGCAAAGGGCCAAACGTCATCGGTTCATGCAAGGGTCTTCCTCTGCATCCGCCAGTCAATCAGACGTTCCCCAAACCCAACCTCAAACCACAGCTCCACCATCACCACCACCTCAACCTCATGAGCCATATATTCCACCATCATTCAACCCTTCTCCCATTCAGTCCATTCCATCCACATCTACCGCCTATGCTGAAAATCAGCGGTTTCTTCAACTCAAATCTCGAGTGGATTTCCAACATGTCCAAATCCTGAGCCTAACAAAGGCAATAGGTGAAATTCAGGCACATAATGCAAATTTAGATAAAGAAAATGCTGAATTGAAGAAGACAGTTGAAACAATCCAAGAGGAGAATATTGAGCTAAAAACATTCGTCTGTGACCAGGCCGCCGAGTTAAGATCGATGCGCTCCCTCATTGAGCAGTTAATGAAAAACCTTCAGGCTCAGGGGGAGACGTCGTGTCGTGATCAAGAAGTACAGAGGCGGAGGGACGATGATGAAGATGATAACCAAGGCAATGATCCCAGCTCTCAAAGACAGGATGAGCCAGTAGATTTTTCTACTGCTCAGGCTGCTCAATCTCAGGGGGAGCCAAGTCAAACAGAAGGTGAAAGAGGAGAGGCTAGTTCTTCAAGGACTTTAGACAGCGACATGATAGATGTGCTGAAAGATATTGAAGAAGAGCTGATGGAGTTTGATTTTGAAGATGAAATGGAAGAGTTGGAGGAAGGGGAATTTATTCCAGATGATGTTGTTGACTGGAAATCTGACGACGAAGTGATAGAGGACGAGGACGATAATGTTAATGAAGTAATAATCAATTCACAACCAGTCACTGAATTTTATGAGAGCTCAAATCATAATGTGATTGATATTGATTACATCAAGGTAGCCTCAGTCGAGGATAAAGAACTTGAGGAAGCTGAAAAAGAGCCATCTAGAGCTGATCTGTTAAATCTTTGGTTCAAGAAGGAAGAAAAGAAGGATCAGCTGAAGATGAAGAAGACGATGAGAATTCCAAGTGCCGGAAACTTCTCTGGAGGGATTATTAGCTGGTTCTTTGACAGAGAACTGCAGCTGTTTATTTTGAAGAGAAGGGATGGACTTCAATACTTGAGGCGGACATTGAAAGCGTTTAATTCTTTGCCCAAGATTGAAGTTAAAGAGTTAGCCTGGAAGGAGCTGATCAACATTGGAAATGATCCCTACGCGAGCGTTATTGAAAGAATTATAAGGAAAGAAGGGCGATCAGGCAGATTTGAGAGGCTTAAGCCGAGATCAGGCAAGAGGGTCGAGGATGGATCAAGAATAGATCCTCATACTGGAAGACCTTGGGCTAGAATGATCTATAAGCCAGTCAAATGCTTGAAAAGAGTGCCAATAAAGCCAATGCCACAAAATGTTTTGAGCAACATGAAGTGGTGGTACCTGGAGATTGATACTGCTGAAGCTATAATGGAGGATCAAGACGAGCAGGTAATTTTGAAGGTATACGACCCACTGCATTTGATAAACCTATCTAAGGACGACCTGAAGAAGCTTCACGATCAGCCTATATTCTTCACTGAACCATGGAGATCTGAAGCCAGGAAGTTCCAAAAGGTAGTTAAAGTTTGTATAGATGCGGGGTTATATGCAGGTAGTAGTATCTATAATTCTAGTACTTAAATTTGATGTAATGTAAATAATTAGAAGCTATCGTCAAGGGGGAGTCTGTTGGTACACCCTGTGTGACGATAGCAGTCTAATCGATCTGCGTTATGATTTAAGTAATATTCTGAATATTAACAAGTGTTTTGATATATATGTTTAATATGTGTTTGTCTGTTATTGATTGTGTGTTTGAACTTGATGTAACATATTACAAGAAGTTCAAACATAAAAGTCAAAGAGTATGTCAAGCATAAGTTAAAACATAAGTTTCATCACGTAAGTGTTTAAGTGTATTGGTTAGATTCGAATAGGTTAAGGAAGGCATTCGAATCTGTGATAGATTCGAATGTATCCTTAGATTCGAATGGGTTAGATTCGAATCTGTCAGATGGACAGATTCGAATGAGGCCTTAGGCCAGATTCGAGGTTGGCCCACAACAGACTCGAATCAGGGCCTATAATTAGGGATAGACTCGAATCATTAGCGGACCTTTGGCAGAATTCGTGAGGAATTAAGCAATAGGCGATCTCGAGTTTATCAGCTAGGTGAGTCCCGTTTCGGAGAGAATTAGTACGTAGGATCGTTCGTGTGTCGTTCGTTCAGCGTCTAATAGTCTCCGTGTTTCCGTTGGTTGAGAGTTGTCCGTCTAACCGTCAACGAGGATTCCGCACTCGTTAACGGGTCCGCGTCTAGATAGATCTGTCAGTGGTAGACCTTACATGAAGTTTGTTTCGGTCACTCTTGGAAAGATTGACTAGATGTAAAGGATCATATACTTTCAAAATTACCCTTTCATCTTGATCTTCCATAACTGCCTCGGCTATCTCATTATCAACATACCACCACCTAATATTATTCAGAACATTCAGTGGCATTGGCTTTAAAGGAACCCTCTTTAGCCATCGAACTGGTTTGTAAAACATCTTCATCCACGACTTCCCGGGCAATGGATCTATTCTAGATTCATCCACAACTCTCTTTCCTCACCGTGGCTTTAGTCTATCAAACCTTCCAGACCGACCTTCTTTTCTTATTATGTTTGCTATCACTTCAGCATACTGGTCGTCTCCTAGGTTGATCAAATTTTTCCATGCCAGTTCCTTCACTTGCATTTAGGCAATGTATTAAAGACATTAAGTTTTCTCTTTAGATACTAGAGCCCATCTCTTCTTTTAATCACAAAAAGCTGCAATCCCTGTCAAAGAACCAGCTAAGAATGCCTCCAGATATTTTTCCTGGGCTTGACAATCTTATTTTTTCTTTTACAGCTAATTCAGTCTTCTTCTCACCTTTCCTGAACCAGAGTTTTCTCTGTTCTTCCTTGGTTTGCTCCTTATCTGTCTCCTGAGTTACGTCATCATCCGATTCATCATTAATCGTGGACTTCAGTATGTCTAGATCTATCGGATTCTGGTCTGTATTTACATATTGTTCTGTGACTGGTTGTCTCTGAATGATAATCTCATCAGCTTCGTCTTCTTCATCCGCTAAGACTTCATCATCTGAGTTCCATTCAGGAACATGTTCTGGAATGAACTCTCCTTCTTCAAGATCTTCTAAGTCATCTTCTAAATCAAAGTTCATATCTTCATCGTCCAGTCCGGTTAAGTCTCCAATCATGTCTTGTTCAACTAACTCTGATGCTTCGAGAGCCTTACCTTTTTCTTTATCTCCTCCTGATCCCCCCGATGATCCAGGCTCCCCCTTGAAGTTCAGCTTGTTGAGCAGTCTCATGTGGAAGATCTCTTAGCTCAATGTCTTTTTGAATATCGGGGTCACCTTTTTCGTCATCTCCATCTCTACGTACTCCGCTCAACTCATCACCCCGGCAACTACTCTCCCCCTGAGCTTGAAGATCTTTCAGTATTTGCTCAACTAGGGACTGAAGAGTTAGAATTGCATATTGCTGGGCTTTCTTGGTATCTTGTTGGGCTGTCACTTGTTGTTGTAGCTGATTGTTCTGCTGCTCCAACCTGGAGTTGTGTTGCTTCAACTCTTTCACTACTTGCGAAAGCTGAAAGATTTGGACTGTCTGGAAATTTACCTTGCCTTTCAATTCTGAAAGTATTTGATTGGCAGTAGATGGAATAGATGTTGTTGGAATACTGGTTGAAGTCGGTGGAGCGGTAGGTGTGGTGGATGGAACGACAACTGAAGTAAAGGGAGGTTCTTGGTTTATTCTTTGACGCTTAGCTCTTTGTTGAGTTATAATCAACGTCTCCTCTTCCAACACAAAATCTTCATCACTTTCATCTTCGTCTCTTAGAGGCGGACGAGTCATTTTTCGTCTGCTCACAACTAGCCTTGATCCATGTGTAGCAAAAGACGTTGGGGGATTTGCGGCTTTCCTTATCTCTTCTTCTGAACTTGAGTCTGAATCTGATTCTGAAGTTGTCTCTACATAACCTTCTGCTTCTTCATGACCCTCTGGCCCTTCAGTTGCGGTGACTGCAGGCTGATAATCATCAATTTCTTTGAAGATATCGTCCATATCAGTTGGCTGGTCCAAAATATCATTAACTAGGTGCTCCGCTATATTGTCTTGTGTTGTTGCTCCTTGCTCAAAGATCTCTTGCAAAGTTTGTGCCCTCTGGTCAGTCTAGGGTGCCGATGTTGACAGCCCAGCTGCCGATGTCATTGATCTTAACCGAGGAGCTTCCCTAGCAACCGGAGCTTGCTGTGCCGGTGCTTGTTGCTGTGGAGCTTGTTGCGGAGGCGCTTCGTTTATCCAATCTTCTCCCTCTAGAGCTTGTTGCTTGTTGCGGAGGCACTTTCACACTTAGGAATTTTTGATTCCTTTGATTGTTTGTCGTGATACACATTTCAAGGTGATTGTCGGTATTATTTTCCCGTTAAATATGTTTACACTTTGGAATATCCCTTGACATTTTTATTTATCCAGAAACTACCTTACGTGTCACATACTTAGACATACTTTTATGATCAAGGCATACACACAATGATTATATCTTTTCGGTATTGCAAATTTTCTTTAAAAGGCAAACGTCGGACACAGTTCTGTATTTACATACAACAGAGTGTCTTAGTTTGTCTTAAGGTTTATTTAAAGTTAGAAAGACAGCGGTGACAGGTCTGTACTAACGTACAACAAAGTGTCTTATCTTGCTAACTCGAGCCAAACCAGAGGTAACAGGTCTGTACTTACGTACAACAAAGTCACTTGTTTTGACTCTCTCCTTTCAATCAATATTTTTCTTTTATTTTCTGTTCTTTAAGATGTATTTGATGTGGCTATACATCCCCCAGAAAATTTGCATACCTCGTTTAGAATCATTGTCTGTATGTCTCTAACATAAAAATTAAGACCATTTGGTCATACATCTATGTTAGTTACACATATGACTTTTTCTTTAATATTTTATTAGCTTTTGAGATTCCCTTTGTGTATTATGCCTACCAACAGATCGAACGAGAAATGTATATCACTTAGAGTTTAGGTGCATTATGTGTGAAAGCTTAACACTTAAAAATTGTGTCGACTGTGCTAATTTTCGTCACTTTGAACCTATGTGTCTAAGACTTAACTCATTTTCTAATATTCTTTTTTTTTTTTTTTTTTTTACTTTTTATGGTTTTTCTCTCTTTTTTCTTTTGTTTTTCATAAATAAGAATAAGCTTATAAAGTAACCTACTAACTTACTATAAAAGGAAACTACTAACTTACTATAAAAAGAAAGAAGTTCTACTTAACTACTAACTTAAAAGAAATAAATTCTACTACGGTCAAGTTACTCTGGATTACGCATACCATTCAGCTGAACTAACAATTCAAAGCCTGACTTATCAAAAGCTTTAGTAAATAGATCTGCATTATTATCTTCCGTTGCCACTTTTACCAGCTTTATTAAGTTCTTTTCAGCACAATCACGTATAAAATGATGTCGTATGTCTATGTGCTTTGTTTTATTGTGTTTAACTGGATTATTAGTTATAGCAATAGTAGATTGGTTATCTATCCTAATAGGAGTATGAGTGTAAGTCAAACCATAATCCCGCAATTGTTGTTGTGTCCATAAAACCTGTGAATAGCACCTACCAGCAGCTACATATTCAGCCTCGCACGTTGACACGGCTACCAAAGTCTGTTTCTTGCATTGCTAGGATACGAGCCTCCCTCCAAGGAATTGATAACCTCCAGTTGTTGACCTTCGATTCAAGCTACAACCTCCATAGTCTGAATCCGTGAATGCTTCCAATTCCAGGTCACCATCCGCGTGATACAAAAGTCCCAGCTTCGGTTTCGACTTGAGGTATCTCAAAATCCGCTTCACAGCTTTCATATGCATTTCTTTCGGATTGGCTTGAAACCTAGCGTAAATACACACAGCAAACATAGTGTCAGGTCTAGAAGAAGTTAAATACATAAGTGATCCGATCATGGCCCGATATAGAGTCGGATCCACATCGGTATCACTTTCTGTACCCGGTCCGAGATTGTGATTCACTTGAATCGGTGTTCTAAAGTTAGCAGTCAGCTTTGCTCCCTCCATCCCGGAGCGCTCCCGTATGTCGTAGACATACTTCGTCTGATGGATAAACATACCCTCCTTCCTCTGTTCAACTTGCAAACCCAGAATGAAGTTCAACTCCCCCGTAGCACTCATCTCAAACTTAGACTTCATCACCTTCTCGAAATCTTTCCACATCTGCTCATCTGGTGACCCCAAAATAATGTCTTCAACATACACTTTTACCAAGATAAAGTATTCACCCTTCCTCTTAACAAACAATGTACTATCAATTCTCCCTCTTTAAAACCCGTTGTCCAAAAGATGAGTTGATAGTGTCTCATACCATGCCCTGGGTGCCTGATGCAATCCAAACAGAGCCTTATAAAGACGATACACTCTGTCTGGATACTTTAGATCTGTAAACCTGGGCGGTTGTTCGACGTACACCAGTTCCTTCACTTTTCCATACATGAATGCACTTTTTACATCCAACTGATAGACTTCAAATCCTTTGAAGGATGCAAAGGCTAGAAACACACGGATTACCTCAACCCTTGCCACTGGCGCAAACACCTTGTTGTAATCGATTCCCTCTTCTTGGTTGAAACCCTTAACGAAAAGCCTTGCCTTGTTGGGAGTTATAATACCCCGATCATCTCTTTTGCACTTAAAAATCCACTTGGTTCCTGTTGCAACTTCTCCTCGAGGTAACAACACCAACTCCCACACTTCGAACATTCTAAATTGTGATAGTTCTTCTTGCATCGCTTCAACCCAAGAGTTGTCTTTTAGTGCCATTTGCACATTCTTCGGCTATACTTGTTAGATAAAACATGAATAAAGGCAAGTGTGAAAGGCCTCGAAGTCATTAATTATCAACTACAACACTGTGTTGTTATTCAAACTACTCCTAGTTCTCACACCAGCATTCGAATTTCCTATGATGCTCTCAACCGGATGATCCTTATTTATTCTGGATGTTTCAATCTCATCGACCCTAAGATTATCTCCTAAGTTTGACCCTATTTCACCTAACGGGGGAACGACTTCAGATGCTACATTCTCTTCCTCATTATCACTGTCTTCGGAGTTAGAGTTTGTAGTCTGATTCTCGTTTGTAGGTAACTCAGAATCATTCTCTGTGGGAGACCCATCTTCTGTCGTTGTAGGCTCAGAAGTTGATGGAATGCTCGTCTTTTGAAAACCGTGACCGTCGTCATTCAGATTTAATGACGATAAGTCATGCTCAGTTGTACCTGCATTCCCATCCAAAGGAATGTTAAATGACTCAAACAATTTGTCATAATCAAATATCCATTCCGGACCAGTTTGGTGTTCATGTGTATAACTTGTTACATCAATGTTATACACAATTTCTATCATACCGTTTGTTTTGTTAAAACCCGTTTGTTTGGTGAGTTAGGCACATAACCTAGGAAACAACCTTCGTCAGCCTTTTCACCAAAGTTAGGTAGATGTTTTGTTTTCATTAAAGTACACGGTACCCCAAACGGTTCGAAGCCAGTTAAATTTGGTGGCCTTTTATTCAAAACTTCATAACAGGTTTTGTTCAATGATTTGACAGTAGGGACCCGATTTAAAAAATGACAAGCGGTATTCACTGCCTCCCCCTAAAACATGGTAGGAAGCTTTGAATCCGAGAGCATGGTCCTTGCTGCCTCAATCAAAGTGCTGTTCTTCCGTTCTGCCACCTCATTTTGTTGTGGCTCATAAGGTGCACTAAATTGATGCACTATGCCTTTAGAAAGGCAATATACACCAATTACTATGTTTTAAAATTCTGTCCCATTATCACTCCTGATACGTTTTACCCTCGTCCCATAGGAGTTTTCGACTTGGTCTAAGAACCCCATCCACTTTGCAGTTGTCTCGTCCTTCGTACCTAATAAGAAAACCCATGAAAATCGTGAGTAATCATTAGTGATAACTAAACAGTACTAACTATCACCTATACTTTTTTTGTTGATAGGTCCGAATAGGTCCATATGCAACAAATCTAAAGTGGAAGCTATAGAGTTCTGAGTCTTTGACTTGTGTGACTTCTTTTGTTTTTTTGCCTTTCTTGCACGGTACACACTTGTCTTCAAACTGAAAACTCTTCATCGGGACACCTTGCACCAGTCCATGTTTAGTGATATAATTCATTTATCTCAGGTGCAAGTGTGCCATGCTTCTGTGCCATAAGACTGATTCGGTCTCTGAAGCTTTGGATAACAGACAGATTGTTCACATCGACGAATCGGAGATGTTCGTGTCCAGCATGTACAAATCGTTCTTCCTTGCGGCTCTCATCATAATCCACTCTTCAGGGATTTTGAATCCCGGCTTCAGCACTAACGCTTCAGTATCAGTAAACAACACTAAATTCTTCTTATCACAGATCTGAGAGACACTAATGAGATTATGAGCAAGTCTATCAACATGTTATACAAGATCAAGTGTGATAGTCCCATTAGCAATTGAAGATCCATTTCTTTTACATCATCAGTATCCACCTGATCATACTCTTCATCCCATAGTGCAGGACCGTTGATTTTCCCTTGAACGCAATTGCCGTACTCGGCGACAAATGAAGCCAAAAGATTCAGATGATCTTCAGCTGATTTTGAGCTTATTGGCATCTTTGTATATCCTTGAGACGTAGATGTTGAGTGAGTTTTCTTTTCTTCCAGTTTCGAATACCCTATGAAAGCCCGGCTTCCTGAGTCTTCTACAGCTGTAGGAATTGATTCTTCTCCTGAGAAGAAAGCTGTAGCACTCGTCTTCACATCACCACCACTTGATGATTTTGTCTTTCCAAAATACATTACAGGATCTTGAATCTGCTCAACGTCCCTTTCTTTTTTCTATATTTTGAAATTATAAGCCCTCAGATTTCCAACTACTCCTTCAAGAGTGAGAGTCTCGAACTTATCTTCATCATGCTTAATTAGAGCGGTGTACATTTCCCATCTATCTGGTAAAGCATCTAGAAGTTTTTCAATTTTCTCAGTCTCTTGGTAAATAACATAATGATTGTCAAGCTCTGTTAACAAATGAAAGTATCTCGTGACTGTCTCATCAAGTGTCTCGGTCTTCAGAGCTTTGAAAATTGCAAATTATTGTTTCAGCATCTCCATCCTACTCTTGCGAACCCGTGGATTTCCCTCACACCTTTTCTCTAGAGCATCCCATAGCTCTTTAGCAGTCCTTTGATTTCTCATGCTATGTAGAATTTCTTGAGGTAGCGCCATTTGGATAATCGAGAATGCTCGGTTCTCGGCCTCATATAGTTTCTTGTCATCATCCTTCATCTTTTGATATGATAAGACTCTTTGACGACTTTCAACTTCTGTCGTAGGTGGCACATATCCCTCATCGATACAAATCCACATTCGCATATCGTTGAAATGAGCAAAGTCGGCTTACCTATCCTTCCACCAATAATAGTCTTCCAACTTCATCAGCTTGGGTGGTGAATTTGCCATACCGACTTCATGATCCATTTCAATAACTTTTGCAAACTGGTCATTGTTTCAAAACTTTTTGAATTAGAACTTAATTAATTTAATTTGAAATTAATTTAAATCAATCCTTTCGAACTTGAGTAAATTCGAACTTGATTAAATTTAAATTCGTTTGAAATTAAATTCGAAATTAAGTTTGAAATCAACAAATTCGAAAATATGACAAATTCAAAGTGTATTCTAAGTTCGAATTTACATAAATTCGAATGAGAGAAAATTCGAATAGCAGTGAAATTCGAATCAAACCCTAAAATTAATTCGAGAGGAGCATATTTTATGACAAATTCGAATTTCTGACAAAATTCGAACAAACCCTAATACCCCCTTATGTTCGAGCACCGCAAGTTCGAAAAACGGCCAAAACTTCGATTTTTTCAACTTTTCCGTTTAAACCAAAGTTTTTAGGATTAAAAACTATGATTTCGACTAAAATGATGAACTAATATGAACTTTTCTCTGTTATGTTACTTGTATAACTCGAAAATCTACCCAAAAAGTGATTTTTCCGTCCAAAAACGTCAACAAACCACAGATGTTACTTGTGAATACGAAGAACACCACGAACACCCTAATGGATCTGATACCACTTGTAAGGTCGCCTTCCTACGGATTCTATCTTGACGCAACACCGTCCAACTAGTGCGGAATCCTATTTAGTGGCTTGACGGATAGACCACACACACGAAACACGGAGACACACACTGTGATTGACGAACAACGGAACATCCCGACACGTGATTCTCTCCAAGAACAAACTCTCAATATCCTTGCAAGTTCGAGATCGCCCTCTGCACTAATCTCTCTAAAATTCTGCCAAAGTCTCCTTAATTAATCGAATTAACCCTTAATTATAACACCTAGTTCGAATTTGCCTAGGACAAGTTCGAATAAGCCCAAGGCCTTTCGAACTTGTCCTCTATAAATTCGAATCCTATTGTTTGAACTTATCTTTGAACTTATGTTTGAACTTATCTTTGAACTTATGTTTGAACTTATCTATGCACTTATGTTTGAACTTATTGTAACACATTACACCAAGTTCAAACACACATACAATCACTATCAAACATATATAATCAAACATATAACAAACAAACATATATCACACACTTGTTAATATGCAATAACTAACAAATTGACTTTTACAAAATATTGTCTATACTAAGACTGCTATCGTCACACAGGATGCACTAACAACTTTTTTGATTGATGTGTTGGTAGGCATAATACACAAAGGAAATCGTAACAGCTAATAAAATAATGAAGAAAATGTCATATGTGTAACTAACTTAAATGTATAACCAAATGGTCTTAATTTCTATGTTAGAGACATATAGACAATGATTATAAATGAGGCATGCAAATTTTCTGGGGGATGTATAGCAACATCAAAATACATCTTAAAGCAAAGAAAAGAAAATTTTTGAAAAGAAGAGGGAGTCAAAACAAGTCGCTTTGTTGTACGTAAGTACAGATGTGTCACCTCTGTTTTGACTCGTATTAGCAAGATAAGTCGCTTTGTTGTACGTGAGTACAGACCTGTCACCGCTGTCTTGTTAACTTAAAGGGAATTCTAAGAAAAACTAAGACACTCTGTTGTATGTAAATGCAGAACTGTGTCCGACGTTTGCCTTTTAAAAAAATTTGCAATACCGAAAACTTATAATCATTGTGTGTTTGCCTTGATCATAGAAGTATATCTAAGTATGGGGCACGTAAGGTAGTTTCGTGAAAAATAAAAAGGCGAAAGGAAATTCCCAAGTATTGAATGTTTAAATGGAAAAACATACCGACAATCGACTTGGAATGTATATCCCGACAAACAACCAAAGTAAATAAAAAATTCTAAGTGTGAAGGTGAAATACTGAAAGTACGTTTGACATCGCTATCTGATTGAACCTTCTTTGACTTTCTCGCAAAAATATTCTGTTAGTATAAGTTGTAAGTTTTTTTAAGTACTTTTGAGTATTTTTAAGTTTATTTTACTTTATCTTATTTTATTTTATTTTATTTTACTTTGAGTAGGATAAAGGTCAAAGTTACCAGGATGCATTTTTGGTTGAAGAAACAAATATTGCATGAAAATCTGTTGCTTAGTGTGAATGCCTTTGCAATGTTGGAAATATTCTGTTACATGAAAAAGTTGAATTTTCTTCAAGAATTTTCAAAATTTTCTCTTAAGTTCGAAGTCCAGACAAATTCGAAGTTACCTTCAAAATTGCTGGTAGTTCAAACTTAAGCTAAGTTCGAAGGTGGTTGATATAAATAGGTCAACACTACTTCATTCAAGACACGTACCCTCGAATTTGGAATCTCGAACTTGTCTCCGGCGATCTCGAACTTATTCTCGAATTACCGACATTCGAATTTCTTCCAATTCCTCGAAGTTTCTCACTATTTCTCGAACCTTTTCACATACTTAGGGATATTAAACCACAAATATCTAAGTATGTAAGGTCTACCAATACTAGATCTATCTAGACGCGGATCCGTGAACGAGTGCGGAATCCTCGTTAACGGTTAGACGGACAACTCTCAACTACGAAACAGGGAGACTATCAGAGGCTGAACGAACGACTGACGAATGATCCTACGAACTGATTCTCTCCGAAACGGACCTAAAGCTGTTGATAAACTCGAGATCGCCTTAAGCTTAATTCCTCACGAATTCTGCTCAAAAGTCTGCTAATGACTCGAGTCTATCCCTAATTATAGACCCTGATTCGAGTCTGATGTGGGCCAAACTCGAATCTGGCCCAAGGCCCATTCGAGTCTGTCCACAGTGACATTCTCGAATCTGGGCACATTCGAATCTAAGGCTACATTCGAATCTATCACAAATTCGAATGTCTACCCTTATGTAATTCGAATCTAGCCAAATCACTTAAACACCTAAGTGATGAAACTTATGTTTTTACTTATGTTTGAGTTAATCTTTGATCTTTATGTTTGAACTTCTTGTAATACGTTACATCAAGTTCAAACACACAATCAATAACAATCAAACACATATAAACATATATATCAAAACACTCGTTAACTCTCAATACTCTGAATATTACTTAAACCAAAATGTTAGATCGATTAGACTGCTATCGTCACACAGGGTGTACCAACAGACTCCCCCTTGACGATAGCTTCTAATTATTTACATCAAGTTCAAGTACTAGAACTATATATACTACTGCCTGCATATAATCCAGCATCTATACAAACTTTAACTACCTTCTGGAACTTCCTGGCTTCAGATCTCCATGCTTCAGTAAATAAGATAGGCTGATCATGTAGCTTCTTCAGGTCATCCTTTGATAGATTTATCAAATGTAGTGGATCATATACCTTCAAAATGACCTTCTCGTCTTGATCCTCCATGATGGCTTCAGCAGTGTCAATCTCGAGATACCACCATTTCATGTTGCTCAAAATATTCTGTGGCATCGATTTCATTGGCACCTTTTTCAGACATTTGACTGGCTTATAAATCATTCTGGCCCAAGGCCTTCCAGTATGAGGATCTATCCTTGATCCATCCTCAACCCTTTTGCCTGATCTCGGATTAAGCCTCTCAAATTTTCCTGAACGACCCTCTTTTCTTATTATTCTTGCCATGACTTCAGCGTACGGGTCTTCGCCTATATTAATCAGTTCCTTCCATGCTAGTTCCTTAACCTCAATCTTGGGCAGTGAGTTGAACGCTTTCAGTGTTCGCCTCAAGAATTGAAGGTCTTCTCTTCTTTTCAAAATAAACAGCTGCAGTTCTCTGTCAAAGAACCAGCTAATAATCCCTCCTGAGAAGTTTATAGAACCCGGAACTCTCATCTTCTTTTTCATCTTCAGCTGATCTTTCTTTTCTTCCTTTTTAAACCAAAGATTTATCAATTCAGCTCTAGATGGCTCTTTCTCAGCCTCTTCAAGTTCTTTGTCTTCAACTGAGGCTACTTTGATGTAATCTATATCAATCACATTATGATTTTGGCCCTCATATAGTTCCGTGACAGGTTGTGAATTGATTATCACTTCATTGACATGATCGTCTTCATCATCTTACACTTCATCATCCGATTTCCAGTCAACGACCTCTTCCGGAATGAACTCACCTTCCTCCAACTCTTCAACTTCATCTTCAAAATCAAATTCCATAAGCTCTTCCTCAATGTCTTTCAGTGCATCTATCATGTCACTATCTAAAGCCCTTGAAGAACCTGCTTCTCCTCCAGCTCCTCCTACTTCTCCTTCTAGACTAGGCTCCCCCTCAGATTGAGCAGTCTGAGCAGCAGAAAGATCTACTGGCTCATTCTGTTTTTTTGGGCTGGGATCATTGCCTTGATTGTCCTCATCATCATCTTCTCTTGTCCTCTCAATTTGTTGATCACGGCAGGATGTCTCCCCCTGAGCCTGAAGATTTTTCATTAACTGCTCAATGAGGGAGCACATCGATCTTAACTCGGCTGCCTGATCGCAGACGAACGTCTTCAGCTCAACGTTCTCTTCCTGGATTTTTTCTACCGTCTTCTTCAATTCAGCATTTTCCTTATCTAGATTTGCATTATGTGCCTGAATTTCACCCATTGCCTGTGTTAAGCTCAGGATTTGAACGTGTTGGAAGTCAACGCGAGCTTTCAGCTGTATAAACCTCTGGTTGTCAGTGTAGGCGGCCGAGGTAGATGGAATGGACTGAACAGGAGAAGGGATGAATGGTGGTGGAATATATGGCTCATGTTGAGGTGGTGGTGATGGTGGAGCGGTGGCTTGCGGTTCTTGAGTTTGAGGTTGAGGTTGTTGTGCATCGGACGCTGAGGATGTCCCTTTCATAAACCTGTGACGCTTGGCCCGCTGCCTAGTCACCAAGGGAGCAACTTCCTCCTCTTCGAAATCTGAATCATCAGATTCCCTTTCCTCTCTTCTCCTCGATCCTGCTTCATTCACTATCAACCTAGATCCATAGGTTCCGATTTGAATATTGGTATCTGAAGCCACTGATTCAGGAGCTTCAACCTCCAGCTCCTCCATATCATCCGACTCTGATTCAGAAGATGTCAAACCTTTATCAGCCCTCTCTGGCTCATATTCTTCCACATCTCTAAAAACGTCTTCTTCTCCTTCTGGTGGACTGAGCAATTCACCAACTAATGCTACAGCCACATCTTCATTTGCATGGGGTCCTGATGCCCATATTTCTTCTAATGTTTGCGCGATTTGCTCAGATTCTGGAACCGCACTCGAAGGCCCTGCTTCCTGTGCTTGAGGTTGCTGACTTGTGGAAGGCCTTGATGCCTGAATTTGACTCGCTGAAGGTCTTTGACGGCGTCTTTGAGCTCGCGGCTGCTGTTGTTGTTGACGTTGTTGTGGTTGTTGTTGCGGTTGAAACTCAACGACCCCTGCCCAGTTGGCATCTTCCGGGGCTTGAAACTCCCTATCCACAATTGCTCCGAATAGTGGACGCGCAACAGGAACAGCTAACCTTCCTCTGTGTGAGGAACAGTCAGCGAAAATCCTCTTGTCCATAATAGCAACGCTCCGAAAGTCATTTGACAGCGGCAGGTTTGGCAAGAAATGCCTTATCAACATCATAATGAACCTTGGATAAAGCAAAAATTGTTGATTCTCGGGAGCAGATATCTGATGAACAAACTCCCAAAAGAACATCTCCGAAAAACTATATGGCTTATTATACACCATAGCGACAATCCCCGACTGAATTTTCGCCACAATATAGTCGAATCCTGCTTTCTTCGCAGCAAAGCACACCATAAACACATGCGCCAGAAACCTCCACTGCCCGATCAACCCACTCTTCATATATGACACTTTTGTCACATCTAGGCTGTACCCCATTCTTTGAAAGGCCGCTTGCCTTATACTCAAAGGAAATTCTATTGGACCAGCTTCTTCTTCCTGAGTGCCCAACTGCAGCACTTGACGAAGCATATCAGCCGAGAATACCAATGGCTGTCCTGCAATACGAGTGCGTAGAACTGTCGGAGTGACCGAGCAGTCTACCTGCAAATGATCGTAAAACTGACGGATGTAGGGTAACACAATCTGCACATTATGCGACAGTGCATATCCGATCCTTGATTCCACGAGAAAATTAAGCACTTGACGGAATCCCTGCGCCTCAGGGAGATTCAGATCTGGATGAAGCACCATATTGTGCTTAGGGACGAATGCTCGAATAGCCATTTCTGCACAATAAACAAAACCATTAGATTCATTAAAAATCAATAAACTTGTTTAAATTTAAATCTGTTTTATTTTGAACTTGTTTAAGTACAAAATCCAACACAATTAAATTTCTACAAGTTTAGTAACATTTAAATTAAATAGTGCAAATAAACAATAGATTCGAAAGTAACAGATTCGAAGTGTCCCTATTCGAGTGTAATGGACAGATTCGAAGTGCATGGTCATCTCGAATCTAATGACAGATTCGAGAAACCCATGAACAGATTTGAAACCCATGAACAGATTCGAACGGCCGTATTCATTGAAGGACCAAATCTCTTGATTTTAACCTTTATGGACTTAGAAAATTACATTCATTAGTCCTACTAGTTACTAATCACAGAAATATGCCTTTAATTTGATAGTTTATCGGCCCAATTTTGGTAATTTTGTAAAAACCCTATTTTGACCCTTAAACCTTCAAAATTCGATGATTTTGCCTAAAATTGTGTATAAAACTACATAAATCTTGTACAATCACGTTGATTATACCTAGGTATAGTAGTAGAATCGAACACACAAGCTTTAAACTTGATGAAATGTCGTTTAGGAGAAAAGCGGTAGACTCGAAGATAGATTCGAAATCGCCGGTGTTAGATTCGAGGAAGTAGATTCGACAACAGTAAGAAATAAATGACTTCACTGTTGACCTATATATACTACCAACCTTCGAGTCTAAGTCCTTATTCGAATCTACTGACAGATTCAAAGTCTTACCTCTTCGAGTCTGTCTTAGATTCGAAACCATCAAACACATATCAAAATTTTCGAAAATTTTGAGATAACTTCAACTTTTCCAACCTTTTTCTACGGTATCGTGTAACCAGATAAACTATGCCAACTCTTTTACCCTAATCACCAGATATTTCACGTAATGTTTATTTTATCAAACTTTGAATGCACCCTCAGTAATTTTTGACCTTTTACCTAAGTAAAAATTAAACTAAAATAAAAAATAAAATAAAATAAAATAAACTATACTAAGGTAAAAATAAAATAAAATAAAATAAAATAAAAATAAAATTTTGACCAAAAAATTTATTCTAGACTTAAGCTATACTTAACAAATTTAAAACCTAAGCTAAAAATTAAACGAAATGTTTTTTGATGAGTATTGTCTAAGAAAGGTTCAATCAGATAGCGATGTCTGATACTTACTTTCAGTATTTAAACTTTCACACTTAGGAATTTTTGATTCCTTTGATTATTTGTCGTGACACACTTATTTAGCCGATTGTTGGTATTTTACCCCTTATAACATTCTACATTTCGGAATATCCCTTGGCATTTTTATTTATCAGGAAATTATCGTACGTGACTCAGACATAGACATACTTTTATGATCAAGGCACACAGACAAAGATTCTAACTTGTTGGTATTTGCAAACTTTCTTTAAAAGACAAACATCGGACACAGGTCTGTATTTTCATACAACAAAGTGTCTTAGTTCGACATAAGGTTTATTTTTAAAGTTAGCAGACGGCGGTGACAGGTCTGTACTGACGTACAACAAAGCGACATATCTGCTAACCCGAATCTAAACATAGACAACAGGTCTGTACTTACGTACAACAGAGTTGCATGTTTTCGACTCTTAGTTTTATATGATATTTCTATTCTTTCCATTTTCAGATGTATTTGATGTTGCCATACATCCCCAGAAAGTTTGCATACCTCATTTAGACTCAAAGTTTGTATGTCTTGTACATAAAAATTAAGACCGATTGGTCGTACATCTAAGTTAGTGACACGCTTGACTTTTTCTCGAATATTTTATTAGCCTTGAGATTCCCTATATGTATTATGCCTACCAACACATCATACTAAATAAAGTATAACACTTGGAATTTAGTTGCATTATGTGTGAAAACCTAAACACTTAGAGTTTGTAACGACTGTGCTAATTTTCGTCACTTTGAACCTATGTATCTAAGACTTAACTCTTTTTCCTGATATTCTCTTTTTTTTTGTATTTTTGTAATTTTCTCTCTTTTTTCTTTTGTTTTTCATAAGAAAAAGCAATAAAATAAGATAACCTACTAACTTACTAAAATTAGAAACTTACTAAAAATAGAAACTTTCCTAAATTAGCAGACTACTGTAAAGAAAGAAATACTACGACTCTAAAAGAAAATAAACTACTACTACTAAGGCCAAATTACTCTGGGTTGCGCATTCCATTCAGTTGAATTAAATACTCAAACCGTGACTTATCAAACGCTTTGGTAAATAAATCTGCATTATTATATTCTGTTGCCACTTTTAGCAGTTTGATTAGGTTCTTTTCAGCACAATCACGAATAAAATGATGCCTTATGTCTATGTGCTTTGTTTTGTTGTGTTTAACTGGATTATTAGTTACAGCAATAGTAGACTGGTTATCTATCCTAATAGGAGTTTGAGTGTAAGCCAAACCGTAATCCCGCAATTGTTGTTGTATCCACAGAACCTGTGAGCAGCAACTACCAGCAGCAACATACTCGGCCTCGCACGTTGACACGGCTACCGATGTTTGTTTCTTGCATTGCCAGGACACCAATCTCCCTCCTAGGAACTGACAACCTCCAGTCGTTGATTTGCGCGTCAAGCTGCATCCCCCGTAGTCAGAATCTGTGAATGCCTCCAACTCTAGATCTCCCTCCGCGTGATACCAAAGTCCCAGCTTCGGTTTCGACTTGAGGTATCATAGAATTCGCTTCATAGCTTTCGTATGCATCTCCTTCGGATTCGCTTGAAACCTAGCACAAATACACACAGCAAACATAATATCAAGTCTTGAAGCAGTTAAATACATAAGTGACCCAATCATGGCCCGATATAAAGTCGGATCCACATCGGTATCACTTTCAGTACCCGGCCCGAGATTGTGATTCACTTGAATCGGCGTGCTGAAGTGGGCAGTCAACTTAGTTCCTTCCATCCCAAATCGTTCTAATATGTCATAGACATACTTAGTCTGATGGATAAACATCCCTTCCTTCTTTTGGTCAACTTGTAACCCCAAAAAGAAATTCAACTCCCCCATAGCACTCATCTCGAACTTAGACTTCATCACCTTCTCGAAATCTTTGCACATATGTTCGTCTGATGATCCAAAGATGATATCATCAACGTACACTTGTACCAAGATAAAGTGATCGCCCTTCCTCTTAACAAACAAGGTACTATCTATCCTACCCCTTTCAAAAACCGTTTTCTAAAAGATGGTTGGATAGAGTCTCATACCACGCCCTAGGTGCCTGATGTAATCCATAAAGAGCCTTATCTAAGCGATATACTCTATCAGGATATTTTGGATCTGTAAATCCGGGCGGTTGTTCTACGTACACCAACTCCTTCACTTTCCCATACAGGAAAGCACTCTTAACATCTAGCTGATATACCTTAAAGCCCTTGAAGGAGGCAAAAGCTAGAAACAACCTAATGGCTTCCAGCCTTGCTACTGGTGCAAAAACCTCGTTATAATCGATTCCCTCCTCTTGGTTGAAACCCTTTACAACTAGCCTAGCCTTGTTGCGCGTGACTATACCCCGATCGTCTCTTTTGCACTTAAAAACCCATTTGGTTCCTATGGCAATCTCCCCTCGAGGTAACGGAACTAACTCCCACACTTCTAGTTTCCTAAATTGCGAAAGTTCTTCCTGCATCGCTTCAACCCATGAGTTATCCGTAAGTGCCATTTGCACATTTTTAGGCTCTACTTGCGATATGAAACACGAATAGAGACATGTGTGATATGCCTCGGAGTCGTTTATCATCGACAACAACACTGTGTTGTTATTTACACTACTCCTTGTCCTCACACCCTCGTTAGGATTTCCTATGATGCTTTCTAATGGATGGTTCTTGTTAATCCTAGAGGTCTCTATATCATCAACCCTTAGATTATCTCCTAAGTCAGATCCTATTTCACCTAATGGGGGAACAGGCTCAGCTTCTACATTTTCCTCCTCACGGATGTTTTCCTCAGAGTTGGAACTCGATGCTTGAGTCTGATTCTCATTGGTAGGTGCCTCTTGATCAGCAACTTCTGGAGATCTATCTACAGTCGCAGTAGGCTCGGATATAGATTCAAACGTGGTCCTCGGAAAGATTTGGCCATCGTTGTTCAGATGCAACGTCGCCATGTCCTTTTCGATTGTACCTGCATTATAATCCAAAGGAATGTTAAATGACTCAAATAACTTATCATAGTCAAATATCCATTCCGGACCAGTTTGGGGTTCATGTGTATAACTTGTGACTTCAATATTATACACAATTTCCACAGTACCATTTGTTTTGTTAAAAACCCGTTTGTTTGGTGAGTTCGGCACATAACCTAGGAAGTATCCTTCGTCAGCCTTTTCACCAAACTTCGGTTGATGTTTTGTTCTTAAAATAGTGCATGGTACTCCAAGCGGTTCGAATCCAGTTAAGTTAGGTGCCCGTTTATTCAAAATTTCATAGCATGTTTTGTTCAAAGATTTGACTGTAAGAACTCGGTTTAAAATATGGCACGCGGTATTCACTGCCTCCCCCCAAAACATGGTAGGAAGCTTTGAATCCGAAAGCATAGTCCTTGCAGCTTCAATCAAAGTTCTATTTTTACGTTCGGCCACCCCATTCTGTTGAGGTTCATATGGTGCACTGAATTGATGCATTATGCCCTTTGATAGGCAATATACACCAATTACAGTGTTTTTGAATTCAGTCCCATTATCACTACGAATATATTTAACCCTTGTTCCGTAGGAGTTCTCCACTTGGTCTAAGAACCCGATGAGCTTTGCAGCCGTCTCGTCCTTCGTACCTAAAAAGAAAACCCAAGAAAAACGTGAGTAATCGTCAGTGATAACTAAGCAGTACCAACTACCTACGATACTCCTTTTGTTGATTGGGCCGAAAAGGTCCATGTGCAACAAATCGAATGTTGAGGCTATGGAGTTCTGCTTCTTGGACTTGTGTGTCTTCTTATGATGTTTGCCCTTCATGCAAGGTAGACACTTGTCCTCGAACTTAAAACTTTTCATGGGCACACCCTGCACAAGTCCATTCTTCGTTATGTAATTCATCTCCCTTAGGTGCAGGTGAGCCATGCGTCTGTGCCACAGTACTAATTCCGTCTCTGATGGATAATAGACAGATTGGCCCCATCGAAGTCTCCGGCTTGTTCATATCCAACATGTATAAGTTGTTCTTCCTTGGCGCCCGCATCAATACCCATTCTTCAGGAATTTTGAATCCCGGCTTTAGCACTAACGCCTCAGTGTCAGTAAATAACACCGAGTTCTTCTTATCACAGATTTGAGATACTCTAATGAGATTGTGAACCAGTTTATCAACGTGATAAACTTGGTCCAACTTGATCGTCCCATTAGTGACCACTCCGGTACCCGTGATATTTCCACCCTTGTTACCCGCGAATGATACGAATCCCCTATTACCTCCCTTGAAGTCTGTGAGTAGACTTCTTTCCCCCGTCATGTGCCTGGAGCAACCACTGTCGACGAACCACTTGTTGTTTGGACCTGTAGTTATCTCCTGCACATGAAAGAAAAGAGGTTAGTTATCACGGGGAAACCAAGCCATGACTGACTTGATAATACCATTCTCGTCCACATACGTGAACTCTTTCAAGTACCCATCTCGTCTTTCAGGTGACTTGGGCCTTTGAACTGAATTCTGTTGTGGTGCCGAGTGATTTAAGTTCACTCTTTGCCTTGGTGTAGGCATTTGTTGTGGAGCTCTAGAATAATTCCTATTATATGCCATTTCTGACTGTGATCCCTGAGCTCTTACCGGTGCATACTGTCTAACTGGAGTATGTGACCTAACTGGAGTGTGTGACCTGCTAGGTGTGGTGCTCCTATAGACTTGTTGTGGTGCTGACCTAGATTGATTATTGACACGATTCGGTGAATTTGTCCTAATCACTTCCTTTGGTCCAACCTTAACCGGTGTGTTTTTCACAACTTGTTGGGTGCGGCCTGCACAGTTTTCTCGGTAGGTTGAGAACTACTGCTGCTTGCCACACTGGTTGAGGGCTTAACAGGTGTTGGGTTCACTGTCTTAGGGGTAACATCGTTTTTCCTAAGTGGACAGTGAGAAGCAACATGCCCCTTTTCGTGACATCTGAAGCAAGACATCTTATCTATGGACTTTTTGTGTGTTCCCTTAGATCTAGGTGTCTCACTAGTGTCTACTTCCTTTGGTACATCTATGGTGTCTGGCTCATCGACCTGATCAGCCCAAGAAATTTTCTGTTTTCCTGCAGGTGTTTCACTGGAGGAAGACACAAATTTCACTTTCTTGACCTTGACGGTTGAGTCAGCCACCTTAGGTGCATTGTCTATTATAGGCTCAGGTGTTGTTGTAGGTAGGTCCTCTAAGTCTACTGATTTGTCAGTGTTCTCCTGAGGCTGAGGCACATAGTTTGCATTGAAAGGTGGAGGTATTTCGTGAAAACCTAGACCTACGGGCTTCTTAGACTGTCTTTGGGCATCTAAGACTTTCCCTAGATTTAGGCTCGAATTCCTAAACTTCTCCAACTTGCTATTTGCCTCTGCTACCTTAACCTTTGTCTCTGCTAGCTCTATATCCTTGTCCTTAAGACTTTTTGTCAAGGCCTCTACGTGCTCATACATTAGCTCTATCCTAACACACTGCTCACTGAGTTTGTCTTTTAGAACTACTACGTCTTGAGCATCAGCCTTAAGCTTTTCTTTTAGATCTTGCTTGATATCATTTAGGCTAGCATTTTCAATTTTTAAGTTTTCATTCTGAGCAGTTATGGTCTTATGTGAGTCTAAGACTAGATTTAACCTATCGTTAGAACTAACACATAAAGCACATAATTCACGAAATAGAGAATAAGACAGACTAACCTTTGAGTTATCAGATTCCACGTTGGCCATCTGAGCAGCAAACTCCAGCACTGTCTGGTCATTCGCCTTCTCTACCCACATCGGACTGCTGTCCCGTGTGGTCTGCTCGTCTCCATCACATCCAGTTTCTGTGACTTCAGCCATGAAGGCTCTAGCATTGGACTCAGGATGTGAACTCCAATCATACGTACCATCTAACTGTCGGTCAGAAGTGACGTTGGATAGTAAACCAGCTAGATTGGCTTGTCCAGATGAGGAACTCGGAAGGTATCTTTGTTGGGACTGATTTTGGAAGTGTCCCTGATGCTGACTCTGCCCCTGGTATGTCTCTACCTTTGGTCTCTGGCACTCCCTGGCGAAGTGTCCTAGTCCTTGACAGTTATAGCATTTCACCTTGGACTTATCAAACCCTATCCCCTTGTTATTCATCTGCAGATTCCTTCCAGTTCTCTTTACGAATCTCTTAACCCTTTGGGTTACCATGGCCAGTTGCCATTTAAGATCCATCTCCTCAAGATTATCAGGGTCGACCTGATCGTAGTCTTCGTCCCAAAGAGCCGGATCATTAATCTTGCCTTGAACACAATTTCCGTACGCGGCCACAAAAGAAGCAAGCAGATTCAGATGTTCTTCCGCCGACTTTGCGCTCATGGGCATCTTTGAATAGCTCTGAGATGTCGATGCCTGTTGAACTTGAGGCTGCGGTTCTTCCGATCTTCCTAACCCTAAGAACGCGCGATTCAGAGTGTCATCAGACTCTGCTGGTGACGATGTCTCTCCAGTGAAAAATGCTGTAGCAGTCTTCGGTTCGGCTGCCGCTGAAGATTTTGTTGTCTTTCCAAAATACATTGCTGGATTCTGGACTTGTTCGTAATCAGTCTCAGTCTTCAGGAGCTCGAAGTGATATGCCCTCAACGTTCCCACTATATCATCGAGAGATTGAGTGTAGTACTTGTCTTCATTCAGCTTGATCATTGCCACGTACATAGCCCATTTGGCTGGTAGGGCATCAAGAAGCTTGTTGTTCTTGTCAGTATCGGTAAACTCAATCCCGTGGCTCTCAAGTTCTGTCAATAGATGATAGAACCGGGTGATGATGTCATCCAGTTGTTCATCCTTTAACGCCTTGAAGATTGCGAACTGTTGTTTTAACAGCTCTGTACGCTTTCTCCTAACTCTAGGATTTCCCTCACACCGCTTTTCTAGCGACTCCCAAAGTTCTTTTGATGTCCTCTGAGTCCTAAATGTGTGTAGAATATCCTGCGGTAACGCCATTCGAATTAGAGAGAAAGCTTTGTTTTCGGCTTCAAATAATTTCTTGTCATCCTCCTTCATCATTTGGTATGACAAGACCTTTTGACGGCCTTCCACTTCAGACACCGGTGGAATATACCCTTCGTCGATGCACACCCACATGCGCATGTCGTTGAAACGTACGAAATCAGTAAATCGGTGTTTCCACCAGTAATAGTCCTCGACCTTCATCAGCTTAGGCGGTGCGTTTGCCTTTCCGACCTCGTGGTCCATTTCTAGGAATTTCTGAAGATTTGGCATCGTTTCGAAAGTACTTGAATTTGAACTTAATAAATTTAATTCGAAACTGATTTAGAATAATTTAGTCGAATCTAGGTAGATTCGAAACTAATTAAAGTTAAATCTTTTTGGGATTAAATTCTATTAAGTGTTTAAATTCAATTAAACTCGAAATATGTCACATTCGAAATGTCCTTAGATTCGAAGGACCTTAGATTCGAAAGATTACCAAAGTCGAAGTAACAGCAGATTCGAAGCACTTATCGAAACTAGACAAGACTCGAACTAGACTCGAAACAAGATAGACTCGAGACTCTGTTCGAATGAAGCACAAACTCGACACAGATTCGAAACCTACTGAAACAGACTCGAAATGGAGCAGATTTAGATTAGACTCGAGACTAAAGTGAAACCCTAATTGCCCCTATTAGATTCGAGCGCCGCAAACTCGAAAAACAGCGGATACTTTGATTTTTTAACGATTTTCAGATTAAACCAGTATTTTCTAATGAAAAATAATGATTTCGATCAAAAACCAGAAAAACCACAAAGTATTTGCTGAATATTAATTTGCTAAGCTCAGAAACTCGATTTTGAGAGAAAAACCGTCCAACTAGCGTCAAGAAACCTAGAATGTATTTGATGAACACGAAGAACACCAAGAACACTCCGTAGGCTCTGATACCACTTGTAAGGTCTACCAATACTAGATCTATCTAGACGCGGATCCGTGAACGAGTGCGGAATCCTCGTTAACGGTTAGACGGACAACTCTCAACTACGAAACACGGAGACTATCAGAGGCTGAACGAACGACTGACGAACGATCCTACGAACTGACTCTCTCCGAAACGGACCTAAAGCTGATGATAAACTCGAGATCGCCTTAAGCTTAATTCCTCACGAATTCTGTTCAAAAGTCTGCTAATGACTCGAGTCTATCCCTAATTATAGACCCTGATTCGAGTCTGATGTGGGCAAAACTCGAATCTGGCCCAAGGCCCATTCGAGTCTGTCCACAGTGACATTCTCGAATCTGGGCACATTCGAATCTAAGGCTACATTCGAATCTATCACAGATTCGAATGTCTACCCTTATGTAATTTGAATCTAGCCAAATCACTTAAACACCTAAGTGATGAAACTTATGTTTTTACTTATGTTTGAGTTAATCTTTGATCTTTATGTTTGAACTTCTTGTAATACGTTACATCAAGTTCAAACACACAATCTATAACAGTCAAACACATATAAACATATATATCAAAACACTCGTTAACTCTCAATACTCTGAATATTACTTAAACCAAAATGTTAGATCGATTAGACTGCTATCGTCACACAGGGTGTACCAACAAAGTAACTGTAAGATTGGGGTGTTTTTGTGCTCAAAATCGAGGATTTTTAAGTTTTATGTCAATTAAAACTAGGTGACTAAAAATCACAAGTTTTAAAAGCTAAAACTTAAAATAAATGACACACAACTCAGATTAGAACCTAATAAGACTAGATTACAAGGTTAATTAAGTCAAATGGGGTTAAAATCATGACTTTGAGATTGAAAGTGATCGACTTCGAATTTGTTCTTCAGGTTCGAACTTGTAAGAAAGTTCGAACTTATCTATAAGTTCGAACTCTCTAATATTCGAATGGGTGTTTCGAACTTAATTAGGTTCGAAAGGTTTTTAACATTCTCAAATTTGTCTAAGTTCGAATGTGTTAGACTTCGAACTTAATCAAGTTCAAAGTTATGCGAATTCGAATTTTACAAATTTAATTTTAGTTTAATTTCTAATTTTAGTTTGTTGATTTTGTCTGCAGATATGAGAGACCATGCTTTCTATAATAAGCATAATATGGTCATGGCTGTGGATTTACAGCTGCCGGAAGCTCAACCCTACAGTCAAATGATAGAGTTCCTGACGCAGTCCAGGGTATCATATGCATTGACGCATAATCTGCAAATCACGCTGACTTATGTGAGGCAATTTTGAGAACACCTTCAGGTAGATTGCTCAGGTACCCCTACTGTGTTGCGAACAAGAGTAGCCGGTCAACCAATTGTGTTTTCAGCGAACATGTTGAGGCCAATCCTGCAGTTGGGCACCGAGGAGCAAGAAGCAGACCCAATAGATTTCCCTTTACCCATGAGGCAAGCGGCATTTTTGAGAATGGGTTATGCGCAAGACATAACGAATGCATAATATGTAAAAAGTGGATTAATTGGACAATGGAGGTATCTAGTTCATGTTATAATGGTGTGTTTTGTACCAAAGAAGGCAGGGTTCGACACTATGGTGTCAAAGCTGCAATCTGCTCTAATTGCCCTAGTGTACAACAAGATGTTTAGCTTTTCAGAAATGTTTTATGGAGAGTTCGTCCACCAGATCACCGCTCCGTCCAGGGAACGATTTTTGATGTATCCCCGATTTATCATGACGATTATCCGACATTTTTTGCTAAATCTGCCACCACTACCATAGCAAAGTGGTGTTGCTTTGACTGATAAACGTATTTTTGCTGACTGCCAGACCCATAATGCACGTAGGGCTATGCATGTCAGTCCTCAGGTGGCACCGTTGTTTGGTGCAGTGATAGATCCGGATTTTGTTGCTCTAGAAGGAGAAAATTGGATTGACGAAGCCACACAACAACAACAACAGCAGCAGCAGCAACAGCAAAGAGCACCGACAAGAAGAACTCCAATTGCAAGAACCATTCCCCGCTCCCAACTAGCCACTGAAGCTGATGGGCCATCGACTGAAGCTGCTGGGCTATCAAGTTCGGCTCCACAATTTGACCAACGGGAACAAACGTTGGAGGAAATTTTGGCGCAAGGAGCAGCTGCAGAGGAAGATATAGCTGAACAACCGGTTCAAGACATTTTGCAACCTCCAGCTGATGTACATGACATTTTAAAGGAGATAGATGAATATCAACCTCCTGATGTCGAGTCTGTAGGCATAGAGGGTCATTTTGAAGCAGAAGATACTAGGGAACAGGCTGAGGCTGAGGGTCACGTTGAGACCGCCTCCGAGTCTGAATCCGAATCTAGTTCTAAGGAGAGAGAGGCTGAAGATCTGGCTGTCACCATCGGCAAATAAGGATCTAGAGTAGTTGTTAGCAGAAGGAAAATGACAAGGCCCGCAATTCGTGAAGAAGAGGCTGAAGATTCAGATTTTGATTTAGAAGAAGAAGCTCCAGTTGCCCCTAGGCATAGAGCAATGAGGCATCGATTCATGCAGGGAGCTCCGTCCACTTCTGATATTCCATTTGTGTCAACTGCCGCTCCATCCACATCAACTGCAGCTCCATCTACATCTCCCTCCATTCCATCCACCTCGACTCCATTCACCCAAAACCAGTGGTCTACATAGTTGAAGGGCAAAGTGGACTTCCAAACAGTCCAAATATACCAGCTTTCAACAACAATCAATGAATTACAACAACACAATTTAAGGCTGGAGTTAGAAAACGCAAAGCTTCAAACAACTATTGCTGCTCAGCAAGAAGATTTGACGACTCAGCGTTCTCAAATTTTGACTCTGCAGACCCTGATTGAGCAAATAATGAAAGATCTCCAAGCTCAGGGGGAGAGCAGCTGCAAAGGTGATGAATTGAGGAGAGTTAGGAGAGAAAAATGAAGAAGGTGATGATCCAGGCACATAGAAAGAAAGTGAGCTAGCAGATCTTTCTAAAAAGACTGCTCAGCAAGCAAATGTTCAGGAGGAGCCTGGTTCTTCAAGTATAGGACGAGGTAAAGCTCATGAGAAAGGAAAGGCTCCTGAAGCCTCAGAGGCTTTTGAACAAGAGATGATAGGGGCTCTGATAGATCTAGATGATGAAGATGAGTTCGGATTAGATCAGGAGGAACTGGAAGAAGGAGAGTTTATTCCTAATGATGTTCCAGACTAGAAATCCGATGATGAAGTAGTAGAGGATGTTGATGATAATGTTGATTAGGTTTTGATCCCAAAGCAGCCTGTCACTGAGCAATATGTGAATGAAGATCAGAATGTGATAGATGTAGATGTGCTTAACTCAGCATTTAATGAAGAATCAGAATCTGATACAGCTGACAGGGAAAAGTCTAAAGAAGAGAAGACGAGATTATGGTTTAAGAAAGAACAGAATAAGATTGATTTGGCAGTAAAGAAGAAGTTGAGGCTGCCAAGTCTGGGAAAGTTATCAGGCGGTATTCTAAGCTGATTCTATTACAGAGAACTACAGTTATTTGTTCTGAAAAGAAGAGATCGACTACAATATTTGAGAAGAACGCTGAAAGTGTTCAACTCATTGCCAAAATGTGAAGTGAAAGAGTTAGGCTGAAAAGAACTGATCAACCTAGGAGATGACTCTTATGCTGAAGTTGTTGCTAAATTATAAGAAGGGAGGGCCGATCTGGAAGGTTTGAAAGGCTTAAGCCAAGATCATGTTAGAGAGTGTAGGATCAAGAAGAGAAGACAATTTTGAAGGTATACGATCCATTGCACCTTATCAACCTATCCAAGGATGACTTGCAAAAGCTTCATGATCAAGCAATTTTCTTTCATGAAGGCTGGAGATCTAAAGGCAGGAAGTTCCAGAAAATTTGTGAAGGTTTGTAAGAGCAGGGATTGTATGCAGGTAGTATTTTGAATAGAACTAGTACTTAGACAAAATGAATATCTAGATAGAAGCTATCGTCAAGGGGGAGTCTGTTAGTGCATCCTGTGTGACAATAGCAGCCTAAGTGTAGATAATCTTTTGTAATAGTTCAACACTTCGTAATTGCACGTTAATACATATGTTTCATATTGGTTGTATATATGTTTGATCTTGTTTGTGATTGATGTTTACATAAGTTCAAAGATAAGTTCAAAAATAAGTTCTAGAACAAGATCAAAGACAAGTTCTAGAATAAGTTCAAAGCCAGGATTCGAAATTGTTGGTGGACAAGTACGTGGGCTTGGGCCTTCACGAACTGTCCAGACCAAGTTCGAAGTTAATGGTTATAATCAAGGGTTAATAAGTTTTGATTAACAATCTTTACAGAAATTCATGTGTGAGGCGATTATGAACTTGTGTGCGATTAGCAGAGTGTTCTTGGAGAGATTCACGTGTCGGGACGTTCATCGTGGCGTCTATCATCGTGTTGGTCTTCGTGTTTAATGTGTGTGATCAATCTGTTAAACCCCTAACGAGGATTCTGCACTCGTTGGACGGTGTCGCGTCAAGATTGGATCCGTAGGTAGGTGACCTTAAAAACTTATTCTTGAACTTATCTTTGAACTTGTTCTTGAACTTATCTTTGAACTTATGTTTGAACTTATCTTTGAACTTAAGTGAACACCAACCACAAACATGATCAAACATATATAACTTGTATTTGCAAAGTCTAATCTATTACAAAAGACTATCTATACTTAGACTGCTATCGTCACACAGGGTGCACTAACAGACTCCCCCTTGACGATAGCTTCTAAGTAGATATTAGATATTCAATTAATCAATTGAACTAGGTTTATTCAAAATGCTACCAGCATACAATCCCTGTTCTACACAAACCTTTACAACTTTCTGGTACTTCTTGCCTTCTGATCTCCAACCTTCACGAAAGTAGATTCGTTGCTCAGGAAGCTTCAGCAAGACACCCTGAGAAAGGTTTACAAGGTGTAGAGGGTCATACACTTTCAAAATAACTCTTTCATCTTGATCTTCCATAACTGCCTCGGCGGTTTCATTATCAACGAACCACCACTTCATTTTTGTCAGAACATCCTGTGGCATTGGCTTCAATGGAACCTTCTTTAGGCATCGAACCGGCTTGTAAAACATCTTCATCTAAGGCTTTCCGGTTAATGGACGTATCCTTGACTCATCCATAACTCTCTTTCTTTCCATTGGCTTAATTCGATCAAACCTTCTAGACCGACCTTCTTTTTTATTAATTCTAGCTATCACTTCTGTATACTAGTCGTTACCTAGGTTAATCAAATTCTTCCATGCCAGTTCTTTTACTTCAACTTTAGGCAATGTATTGAAGACATTTAGTTTTCTCTTCAGATATCGGAGCCAATCTCTTCTCTTAAGCACAAGCAGATGCAATTCTCTGTCGAAAAACCAACTAAGAATGCCTCCTGATAGTTTTCCTGGACTTGGCAATCTCATTTACTCTTTTACAGCTAACTCAGTCTTCTTTTCCACTTTTCTGAACCAAAGCTGTCACTTTTCTTCATTGGTTAGCTCCTTATCAATTTCTTGAGTTGCATCATCATCTGATTCATCATTTATCATCGACTTCAGAGCGTCTAGATCTATCGGATTCTGGTATGTATTTATGTATTGCATGTGACTGTTTGACCCTGGATGACAAACTCATCAGCTTCGTCTTCTTCATCAACAATAATTTCATCGTTTGGGCTCCAATCGGGATGAACTTCTTGTTCGACTAATTCTGATGGTTCTGGAGCCTTGCCTTTATCCTGATCTCCTCCTGAACCAGAAGTTTTAGGCTCCCCCTGAATCTCAGCTTGCTGAGTAGTCTCACGTGGAAGATCTGCTAGCCCACTGTCCCGTTGCATCTCTGGGTCACCATCTTCATCATCATCTCTTCTCTGAGCTCCCCTTAGCTCATCTCCTCTGCAACTGCTCACCCCCTGACCTTGTAGATCTTTTATTATTTGCTCAACCGGGGTCTGCAGAGTCGGAATTTGAGACTGCTGAGCTGACATCGCTTCTTGTTGAGCAGCCATTTTTGTTTGCAGGTGAGCATTAGCCTGTTCCAGCCTTGAGTTATGTTGCTGCAACTCGTTCACGGCTTGCGATAGATGGAATGTTTGGACTGTCTGGAAGTCTACATTGCTTTTCAGCTCTGTGAATCACCGATTTTCTGAAAATGTAGTGGAAGTGGATGGAGTCGAAGTTGATGTGGATGGAGCGGTGGAAGCAGCAGATGGAACAACAGTTGAAGTAGACGGATCTCCCTGACGAGTGCGTTGATGTTTCACCCTTTGTTGTGTAGCTATAGCTGCTTCCTCTTCCAGGATAAAATCTGTATCTCCTTCATCATCATCAAGGAGTGTCGAACGTGTCATCTTCCTTCTGCTCAAAACAAATCTGGAGCCCTATCCTTCAAATGAGATAGCTGGATTAACAGCTTCAGCTTCGTCCTCGTCTGAACTCGAGTCTGATTCAGATTCAGAAGCGGTCTCTACCTGACGTTCTGTTGGTTCTTCCCGACCCTCGATTCCTTAAGATACAACGACTGGTGGCTGATATTCGTCAATCTCCCTAAATATGTCATCCATGTCATTAGGAGGTTCCCAAATATCTTGTACCAGTTGTTCTGCTATGTTTTCTGGGTGGCTGCTCCTTGCTCAAATATTTCTTGCAACGTCTGTTCTCTCTGATTAGGCTTTGGTGCCGATGTTGATGGCCCAGCTGCCTCTTCAGTTGATCGTGGACGTGGAGTTGTCTTAGCAACTGGAGCTCGCCTAGCCGGTGCTTTTTGTGGTGGAGGTTGTTGCGACTGTGGTTGTTGTTGAGGTGCATCACCTATCCAGTCATCCCCTTCGGGAGCAATGAAATCTGGATCTATAACAACACCAAAGAGTGGAGCCACATGTGGCCTTACTTGCTCAGCCCTTCGTGCATTGTGAGACTGGCAGTCGGCAAATATTCTCTTATATATGATTGCCACTCTAGTTTGTTCTGGCAAGGTTGGTAGATCTGCAGGAAATGGCGGATGATCGTAATAATGATGCGCGGATATATGAGAAATCTTTCTCGGGTAGGAGCAGAGATTTTATGGACAAACTCCCCAATGAACATTTCTGAGAAGCTGAACTTCTTATTGTAGATGAGTGAGATCATTGCTGACTGCAGCTTGGACACCATTGTGTCGAACCCCGCCTTCTTAGGAGCGAAACACACCACGATCACATGGACCCGATATCTCCACAGGCCAACGAGGCCGCTTTTAACGAATGATGCTTTGGTGATGTCTTGAGCATAGCCCATTCGTAGAAAGGCCGATTGCCTTATTGGTGCTGGAAAATCAATCGGGCCAGCTTCTTGCTCATCTGTCCCCAGTTATAAAATTGCTTGGAGATGATTAGTAGATTACGCAATTGGATGACCACCTACTCGCATGCGAAGAACCGTAGAGGTAAAACGGTGCACTCAACTTGAAAATGTTGCCAAAACTGCCTAACGTACGTAAGAATGATTGGCAGATTGTGCGTTAGAGCATACGTCACTCTGGAATGTGACAGGAACTCTATCATTTGCCGATATGGCTGAGCCTCCGACATTTTGAGATCAACGACTATTACCATGTTATGCGTATTGAAAAAGTCTCTATCACCCATATCTGCAGACAATTTACACTTAAAATGTAAAAAATTAATATTTAAAAATTCAAGTTATTCGAACTTTTATAAATTCAAACTTGATTAAGCTCGAATTTAACACTTTTGAACTAACTTAAATTCAAGACTGTAGACATTCGAACTTAATTAAGTTCGAACAGTCTTTTGACCTTCGAACTTACATAAGTTCGAGAAACCTATTCGAACATGTTTGACTTCGAACTTATAGATATTTTAACAAGTTCGAAGACCTGACAAGTTCGAATCGGAAGAACAAGTTCGAAGTTGGCCATTTTCAACTTCAAACCTATTATTTTGACCCTATTTGACTTAATTAACAGTGGAATCCAATCCTAATAGGTTCTAATCAAGTTTATGTATCATTAATTTTAGGTTTTTGCTTTTAAGACTTGTGATTCAAGGCACCTAGTTCTAAATGACACAAAAACACAAAATTTGACAATTTTATCCAATAAAAAGGCTCTAAACTGACACTTACTTAGTATAAGATTGTTCAATACACCTAAGTATGTAGGTAGGTTGAAGGAACAGTAGGAAAACTTCGAGAAACAGTGGATATTCGAATTTTGACACGTTCGATTGTTAAGTTCGATATCGCTCAGACAAGTTCGAGATGCTAAGTTCGAAGGTAAGTGCATCGAATGAAGCACTGTTGACCTATTTATATCCAACTACCTTCAAACATAGGTCAAGTTCGAACTTGCAACAAGTTCGAATGTAACTTCGAACTTGTTTGATATTCAAACTTAATTTGAAAATTTTAAAAATTCCTGAAAAAAATCCAACTTTTTCAACTTTTTTACTTAACGAAAATTTTCAACTTTGCAAGACATTCACACCAAGCAACAGATTTTCATGCAATTTTGTTTCTCCAACTAAAAATACATCCTAGTAACTTTGACCTTTTTCCTATTTATTAAAATTAAGTTAAAATAAAATAAAATAAAATAAAATTATCTTAAAAACAATTTAAGAGAAAAAATATACTAACGGAATAATTTTGTGAGATAGTCAAAAAAGGTTCAATCAGATAGCGGTGTCAAACGCACTTTCAGAATTTCACTTTCACACTTAGGAATTTTTTATTCCTTTGATTGTTTGTCGTGATGTATGAAACATCCTCGAATTCAATTACTATAATTCAGATTTATTTAGATGGATAATTTATAATTAAGTTGAATTATGAGCAATGATTATGTATATGGGATATTTAAAAAGTTTGTTGTTATTTTAAGAAAATTGAGAACTCTGAATTATTATTATGGAGTATTATAAATTATAAGAGTTAGTAATGATAAAACTAAGAATAAATCAGTATTTTATGGAACCAGTTAAGTTGAGGGGTGAAATGTGCAAAATGGGAAAGATGGGAATAAAAAGGCCAAATGCCTTTCATTTCACCATTTACTCTCTCTCTCTCTAGACTCTCTCTCTAGAAATTCTCTCTACCTTCTCTCTAGATTTTCTCCCAAACCGACCGGCCGATTGTCGAGTTCTATACGTCATCGGAAAGATCTCGAGGAGTACTACAACAATCTACGGTTGCATTTGTGGTTTTGTACGAATTGAGGTAAGAATCGACCCTTTTAGGCTCTTACATTTTCAGTTTTTAAGATATGCATTCGAGTTTATCATTTATTGCGTGAATGAACCTAGTTTGGCTTGAGTTTTAACAAGAATATGATAGAGTATGTATAATATGATCGAAACAAGGCTTAATACTTAACATATTCGTGGTTTTAGGCATATAAGTGTATGATTTAAGCTGTAAATATGAACAAATTCGAGAATGCCAAGAACAAAGTCGAAATGCAAGAAAAAACTTGATATTGGTACTAAATTCGAGTATGAATTCGAATTTAGCCTATGGTCTTCGACTTTAACCCTCAAATTCGAAGGTGGGTTCGAATTTAACCCTCAAATTCGAAGATAGGTTCGAATTTAACCTCCCACATTCGAATTTGATGCATATAATTGTCCACATGCTCGAATGTAATACATAGGATTCGAATTTAGTGCCTAAAATTGAAACCCCATTCTCTAAACCCGAATATACTGATTGAAACGCATAAAATAACAAAAGTTATTCAAAGGATTGGGTTCGAACCTGAGATGGGCTCAAACTTAGTTGAGGATTGAATTTAGTTATGGATCCGAAATGGGGAACAAATATTGCAAAACTTATAAATTTAAGGTTTTACGAAATTAAACAGTTATTGACGCGAGATATTGATGCAACTGACATAACAGGTCCCTTGTGGTGTTTTTTAACCCACAGTTGGGTACTTTGTGGATCCGGTTGAAAGCCCGAAGAGAAATAATAATAATATTGAGGTTTAAATCCGCACCCACTGTGAGTACATTAGATTTCGCATGTTTATATCTGTTTTATGTTAGCTTTGCCTGCTGAGACCTGTTGCTTCATTTATTGTTTGGAATTCTACTAACTTGCGTAGATTTAGATGCACATTCATACTTGTTGCATGTCCGTTCGATTGTTGTGCATCTAGTGATGGACCGGTGGGTCGCATCAATTACTCTGATGTTACTGCGCTATATGACCTGGAGCTGATCCCTCCGAGGTTCTGGTAGGCAGTATGTCATCCCCGATCGTACTCGAAGGGGCTGCGGCTCTGGTTCCGTATTTTGTGTACGAAGAGGGTATACGATGTTTGTCATCGCTGTTACCCTTGGGGCTTCATAAAGATTTATAAAAATGCGTAATCTGTGTATTCACTAAGCATTCGCTTATTCCTCAGTTGTTTACTTTTTACAGGAAATGGGAAGTCTGCTGCCGGACCTTCTAGTTAGGTCGTGTGTGAAGTTCTTGGAAGATTTCTACTACTAAATCGGTTATTATGCTTTGGGACAGTATTGTAATATATTCTGGATGTTGTAATAATTAAATTGGGTATGTAGACTTAGATTTGGTACCTTGTAGCACCGTAGGGTGTTTGTCACTGTTGCATTACTTTAAATATGTATTTTAATGCTTCCGCACTTAAACTAGGTTATCAGATCATTATGTTATTTTATATTGGTGATTAATCCTGTGTGTTTTGTAAATGGTGGTTGTTGTGACAAGGGTGCCACACGAGATGGTATCAGAGCAATAGTTTGAGATTCAAGTGTCCGTGAGGTCTTGGTTTCAAACATTAAGTGATGACATGTAGAGATACTAAGTAATGATCTAAACTAAGATAGGTTACGATCTAGTAATCATAGGAGATTGACTATCATACGGGACAAATGGGTGGTGTCTTTAAATTAATGACATGTTACTAAACAAGTTATATGTTTATTATTTCAGAACATGTCTGGAGGAGGAATGACACCTGAAGAAACAAGGGAGATGATGCTAGCCATGATGGCTGAGCAGAACAAGATGATTCAGGATCAATTTCGGGCTCGTGATGAGGCCGAAGCTAAGAGAAGGGAAGACAAAAGAAAGAATAAGGAAAAAGAGGGGGGTAACAATGAGGAACAAGATGACAACACTGGGTCGTCTAACAAACCCAAAGGTTGTCGGTTTAAGGATTTCAAAGGAAATGGTGCTGTGGAGTTCAATGGATTGGGTGATGCTGTTACCGCATTGGAATGGATAACAGCAACCGAACGGACATTCCGAATCAGCGACTGTGCTGAGAAGGACATGGTTCGGTATGCTACTGCTATGTTCACCAATGATGCGATTATGTGGTGGAAAGCTATGGTGAATGCTTTGACATTGGAGAAGGTTTCTATGATGACTTGGGCTGAGTTCACAGACTTATTCACTCAGCAGTACTGTCCGGTTGATGAGCGCCGAAGGTTGGAAGCGAAGTTTATGGCGCTGATGCAGGGGACTAAGACTGTGTCCCAATATGCTGCGGAATTTACGAGGCTGAGTCTGCTTGCGCCTCATCAGGTGAATACTGAAGAAAGGAAAGTGACCAGGTTCGAGGATGGTCTGGATATTGAGATTAGGAGGGTCATGAGCAACGTCCGTTACCCTACATTTGCTGGTTTACTTGAGGCTGCCAGAAATGTAGAATAGATTCTGATCATGTCGGGTTATTCCATTGGGTCCGCTGCTGCTTCCACCAACCTAATACAGCCGTCACCGCCGAAGCGTCAACGTGAGGGAGGATATTCTGGATCTTCCCGGTCATCACAATATTCGCCTCAACAGTCTTATCGCCGACAGTCTGGTACTTCTGGTTGCGCTCGTGCTTATTCTATCAACACCAAGCCACAATATTGCAATAAGTGTCATCTGGAGCACTTTGGCAAGTGTACTAATGGACGTGCTTGCTTTTGCTGTGGAGAGTTGGGCCATTTTCAGAGCGAGTGCCCACGAAAAGCTGATGCTTGCTATAAGTGTGGAGTGTGGGGACACTATAGTAGAAACTGTAGGAAGAATGCTCCATCATCAACACAATCTTCTGGAGGTTCAAGTGGTGGTTCAGTTAACCGCCGGGGTCAGCCATAAAGGGCACCAGCTCGTGCCTTTCAAATTACTGCAGAGGAGGCGAGGGAAAACCCGGAAGTGGTTACGGGTACGTTTATCGTAAATTCTATGCCAGCAAGAGTTTTATTGTTTCCACTGTTTTTGCACAAAGACTTTCCATGCCTCTGTCTAGATTATCTGCTATACTTGATATAGAAACTGCTAGCAATACTCTAGTCAAAGTAGATCACGTATACCGTAACTGCACGTTAGTAATTGAGGATGTATTCTTCAATTTGGACTTGATTCCTATTGAGTTCAGTGAGTTGGACGTGATAGTCAAGATGGACTGGTTGATTGAGAATGAAGCCCATATAGTGTGTAAGAATCGAATGATAAAGATAACTACTCCGGAAGGGCGTGATATATGTATATATGGGGATAGGAGAAGCGGGGATCTGTGTTTGCTGACTATTGTAAAAGCCCGAAAGCTTGTTGCAAAGGGGTGTGACTCTTACTTAGCATATGCGATTGATGCTAAGGCTGAGAAGAGGACTTTGGCCGATGTGCCTGTTGTTTCACAATTCCCGGAGGTGTTTCTGGAAGACTTGTCTGGTGTGCCGCCTGAGAGACAAGTGGAGTTTAAAATTGACTTGATCCCTGGAGCTGCACCGGTAGCTCGTTCTCCTTATCGCCTTGCTCCTACCGAAATGCAAGAGACGATGAAACAACTCCAGGAGTTTTTGGATAAGGGCTTCATTCGGCCGAGTTCATCACCGTGGGAAGCTCCGGTATTGTTTGTAAAGAAGAAAGATGGCACAATGCGAATGTGCATTGATTACCGGGAGCTGAATAAGCTGACTAATAAGAACAAGTATCCGCTGCCGAGGATAGATGACTTGTTTGATCAGCTACATGGGGCTAGTGTCTTCTCCAAGATTGATTTGAGGTCGGGGTACCATCAGTTGAAGGTACGAGAATAAGATGTGCCGAAGACAGCATTTAGGACACGTTATGGGCATTATGAGTTTTTGGTTATGCCTTTCGGGTTAACCAATGCCCCGGCTGTCTTTATTGATTTAATGAATAGAGTGTGCAGACCGATGTTAGATAAGTCGGTGATTGTATTTATCGATGACATTCTAGTGTATTCTAAGTCTGAAGCAGAACATGCTGATCATCTAAGGGAATTGTTGGAGCTGTTAAGGAAAGAGAAGTTTTATGCCAAGTTCTCAAAATGTGAGTTTTGGCTGCAACAGATTCAATTTTTGGGACATGTGATTTCGGGGGCTGGGATTTCTGTAGATCCAGCAAAAGTTGAAGCGATAAAGAATTGGGAACCGCCGCAATCAGCTACAGAAATCAGAGTTTTCTTGGATTGGCGGGATATTATAGGAGGTTCATAAAGGATTTTTTCTAAGATTGCAGTTCCTTTGACTGCATTAACCAAGAAGAATGCATCATTTGTATGGGAAGCTGTGCAGCAGGATCCTTTTGAAATTTTGAAGAAAACATTAAGCGAAGCACCGATACTTGCTCTACCGGAGGGCAATGAGGATTTTGTGGTTTACACAGATGCTTCGAGGTTGGGGTTAGGTGCTGTACTGATGCAGCGCGGGAAAGTAATTGCTTATGCTTCAAGACAGTTGAAGCAGCATGAGAAGAATTATTCAACTCATGATCTTGAGTTGACATCGGTCACATTTGCACTAAAGTTATGGAGACACTATCTGTACGGTACTAAGTGTCAACTCTACACGGACCATAAGAGTTTGAAATACATTTTCAGCCAGAAAGAACTTAATATGAGGCAAAGATGATCGATGGAATTAATAAAGGATTATGACTGTGAGATCCTTTATCATCCCGGAAAGGCTAATGTAGTAGCCGATGCCTTGAGCCGAAAAGCTTATGCTAAGGACTGTTGCTACATGATGACGTCTACTATGTTAACGTCTACCATTATAAATGATGTTAATGCTGCTCAGGAGGAAGCCTTGAAAGATGAGAATATTGGTGCTGAGGATATAAGGGCACAGATTAAAAATATGAAAACGAGCGAGTCGGGATTGAAAGGGATATACGGGAGGATATGGGTGGCGATGTTTGGGGGTATGAGGGAGGTACTCATCGAAGAAGCACACCAGTCTAGGTTTTCTGTACATCCTGGAAGTACAAAGATGTACAACGAACTAAAAGCAGACTTCTGGTGGCCGGGATTGAAAAAGGAAATAGGGCAGTATGTGGAAAGATGTCGAACTTGTCGGCTGGTGAATGCCGAACATCAGCAACCATACGACAGTCTGCAACCACTTCCCATTCCGGAATGGAAGTGGGAACATATTACGATGGACTTTGTCACTATGTTGTCGAAGACTAGACGTCAACACGATACAGTCTGGGTAATAGTGGATAGACTGACTAAGTCGGCACACTTTATTCCGATAAGAGAGAGTTATTCCATGGAGAAGTTGGCTCAGATTTACATGGATGAGATCGTTTCTAGGCATGGAGTGCCTAAGTCCATAGTATCGGATCGAGATAGTCGATTTACTTCGAACTTCTGGTCGGCTTTGCAGGAAGGACTGGGTACAAGGATTGCTATGAGTACGGCTTATCATCCGCAAACCGATGGCCAAAGTGAAAGAACTATCCTCACCTTGGAGGATATGATGAGAGCGTGTATACTAGACCTCGATGGCAATTGGGATGATCATCTGCCACTAATAGAGTTTTCGTATAACAACAGTTATCACGCAACGATAAAGAAAGCACCGTTTGAGGCTTTGTATGGAAGGAGATGTAGGACTCCTACGTGTTGGAGAGAAACTGGTGAAACACCAATTGCTAGGCCGGCCTTGCTTCAAGAAACAAACGAGAAGATACAATTGATTAGACAAAACATGAAGGCGGCCCAGGATCGTCAGAAAAGTTATTACGATAGGAGGCACAAACCAACCAACTTTGAAATAAATGATTGGGTATATCTGGAAGTATCACCTATGAGAGGTGTTACTCGTTTCGTGAAGAGAGGAAAGTTGGCTCCGAGATTAGTCGTACCATTCAAGATAATAGAAAAAGTGGGAAACCAGTCTTACCATTTGGTATTGCCTGAAGGAATGTCTAGCATAGATCCGGTGTTCCATGTTGGGAACCTTAGAAAGTCTTTTACTACTGAGAATGAGGATTGGGCTGATCACACTGAGCTGCAAGTTGATGAAAGGCTCCGGTATGTTGAAGAGCCGGAGTGTGTGTTAGATACGAAGGTGAAGAAATTGAAAAGCAAAGAGATCGAAATGGTGCTTGTACGTTGGAAGCATCATAAGGGAGCCAATCATACATGGGAGACGAAAGCTGACATGTTAAGGAAATATCTGCAGCTGTTTGAAGTCAAATAACTTCGAGGACGAAGTTAGAGCGTGGTGGAGCCCATGTTGTAACATCCTCGAATTCAATTACTGTAATTCAGATTTATTTAGATGGATAATTTTTAATTAAGTTGAATTATGAGCAATGATTATGTATTTGGGATATTTAAAAAGTTTGTTGTTATTTTAAGAAAATTGAGAACTCTGAATTATTATTATGGAGTATTATAAATTATAAGAGTTAGTAATGATAAAACTAAGAATAAATCAGTATTTTATGGAACGGGTTAAGTTGAGGGGTGAAATGTGCAAAATGGAAAAGATGGGAATAAAAAGGCCAAATGCCTTTCAATTCACCATTTACTCTCTCTCTCTAGACTCTCTCTCTAGAAATTCTCTCTACCTTCTCTCTAGATTTTCTCCCAGACCGACCGGCCGATTGTCGAGTTCTATACGTCATCGGAAAAATCTCGAGGAGTACTAACAATCTACGGTTGCATTCGTGGTTTCGTACGAATTGAGGTAAGAATCGACCCTTATAGGCTCTTACATTTTCAGTTTTGAAGATATGCATTCGAGTTTATCATTTATTGCGTGAATGAAGCTAGTTTGGCTTGAGTTTTAACAAGAATATGATAGAGTATGTATAATATGATCGAAACTAGGCTTAATACTTAACATATTCGAGGCTTTAGGCATAGAAATGTATGATTTAAGCTGTAAATATGAACAAATTCGAGAATGCCAAGAACAAAGTCGAAATGCAAGAACAAACTCGATTTTGGTACTAAATTCGAGTATAAATTCAAATTTAGCCTATGGTCTTCGACTTTAACCCTCAAATTCGAAGGTGCGTTCGAACTTAACCCTCAAATTCGAAGATAGGTTCAAATTTAACCTCCCACATTCAAATTTGATGCATATAATTGTCCACATGCTCGAATTTAATACATAGGATTCGAATTTAATGCCTAAAATTGAAACCCCATTCTCTAAACCCGAATATACTGATTGAAACGCATAAAATAACAAAAGTTATCAAAGGATTGGGTTCGAACCTGAGATGGGTTCAAACTTAGTTGAGGATTGAATTTAGTTATGGATCCGAAATGGGGAACAAATATTGCAAAACTTATAAATTTAAGGTTTTGCGAAATTAAACAGTTAGTGACGCGAGATATTGATGCAACTGACTTAACAGGTCCCTTGTGGTGTTGTTTAACCCACAGTGGGGTACTTTGTGGATCCGATTGAAAGCCCGAAGAGAAATAATAATAATATTGAAGTTTAATTACGCACCCACTGTGAGTACATTAGATTTTGCATGTTTATATCTGTTTTATGTTAGCTTTGCCTGCTGAGACCTGTTGCTTCATTTATTGTTTGGAATTCTACTAACTTGCGTAGATTTAGATGCACATTCATACTTGTTGCATGTCCGTTCGATTGTTGTGCATCTAGTGATGGACCGGTGGGTCGCATCAATTACTCTGATGTTACTGCGCTATATGACCTGGAGCTTATCCCTCCGAGGTTCTGATAGGCAGTATGTCATCCCCGATCGTACGTTTGTCTCAGATGGTATGTTTTATGCTGAGCTTTGGGCTCGAAGGGGCTGCGGCTCTGGTTCCGTACTTGGTGTACGAAGAGGGTATACGATGTTTGTCATCGGTGTTACCCTTGGGGCTTCATATAGATTTATAAAAATGCGAAATCTGTGTATTCACTAAGCATTAGCTTATTCCTCAGTTGTTTACTTTTTACAAGAAAAGGGAAGTCTGCTGCCAGACCTTCTAGTTAGGTCGGGTGTGAAGTTCTTGGAAGATTTCTACTACTAAATCGGTAATTATGCTTTGGGACAGTATTGTAATATATTCTGGATGTTGTAATAATTAAATTGGGTATGTAGACTTAGATTTGGTACCTTGTAGCACCGTAGGATGTTTGTCACTGTTGCATTACTTTAAATATGTATTTTAATGCTTCCGCACTTAAACTAGGTTATCAGATCATTATGTTATTGTATATTGGTGATTAATCCTGGGTGTTTTGTAAATGGTGGTTGTTGTGACAAGGGTGTCACAATATACGTTCCAAGTCGATTGTCGGTATGTTTTTCCCTTTAAACATTCAATACCTTGGAAATTCCTTTGGCCTATTTATTTATCAAGAAACTACCTTACGTGTCCCATACATAGACATACTTCTATGATCAAGGCAGACACATAATGATTATAAGTTTTTGGTATTGCAAATTTTCTTTAAAAGGCAAACGTCGGAGACAGTTCTGTATTTACATACAACAGAGTATGTTAGTTTGTCTTAGAGTTCCTCTTATGTTAGCAAGACAGCAGAGACAAGTCTGTACTCACGTACAACAAAGCGACTTATCTTGCTAGCTTAGATCAAAACAGCGGTGAGAGGTCTGTACTCACGTACAACAAAGCGACTTGTTTTGACTTCCTTTACTTTTCAAAACCCTTTCTTTCTTTCTTTCTTTCTTTGTTTAAGATGTATTTTGATGTTGCTATACATCCCCCAGATAAATTTGCATACCTCATTTATAATCATTGTTTGTATGTCTCTAACATAGAATTTAAGACCTTTTGGTCATACATCTAAGTTAGTTACACGTATGACATTTTCTTGATTATTTTTTAGTTGTTAGGATTTTCTTCATGTATTATGCCTACAAACACATCAAACTAGAATATGTATGTCACTTAGCTTTTATGGTGCATAATCTGTGAATGCTCAACACTTAGAGTTTGTTTAGACGGTGCTAATTTTCGTCACTTTGAACCTATGATTCTAAGACTTAACTCATTTTTTGATATTCTCTTTTCTATTGTTGAGATTTTCATGGTTTTTCTCTCTTTTTTCTTTTGTTTTTCATTTATAAGAAAAATAAGCTCATAAACTAAACTAATAAGTTACTATAAAAGGAAATCTACTAAGGTCAAATTACACTGGATTATGCATGTCATTTAGTTGGACTAACAATTCAAAGCGTGACTTATCATATGCTTTTATAAATAAATCTGCATTATTGTCTTCCGTTGCAACTTTTACCAGTTTTATCAAGTTCTTTTCAGCACAATCACGTATAAAATGATGTCTTATGTCTATGTGCTTAGTTTTACTGTGTTTAACTGGATTATTTGTTATAGCAATAGTTGACTGATTGTCTATCCTAATGGGAGTATGAGTAAAAGTCAAACCGTATTCCCGCAATTGTTGTTGGATCCACAAAACCTGTGAACAGCAACTACCAGCAGCAACATACTCGGCCTCGCACGTTGATATAGCTACCGAAGTTTGTTTCGTGCATTGCCAGGATACGAGCCTCCCTCCAAGGAACGGACAACCTCCAGTTGTTGATTTCCAGTTCAAGCAACATCCACCATAGTCAGAGTCCGTGTATGCATCCAATTCCAGATCTCCATCAACATGATACCAAAGTCCCAGCTTCGGTTTCGACTTTAGATATCTCAGAATTCGCTTCACGGCTTTCATATGCATATCCTTTGGATTTGCTTGAAAACTAGCACAAATACACACAGCAAACATTATGTCATGTCTAGAAGTGGTCAAATACATAAGTGAACCGACCATGGCCCGATATAAAGTCGAATAAAAAAAGTATCACTATCTTTACCCGGACCGAGATTGTGATTCACTTGAATCGGAGTACTAAAGTGTGCGGTCAGCTTTGTTCCTTCCATCCCGAAGCGCTCCAAAATGTCATAGACATACTTCATCTGATGAATGAACATTTCTTAGTTCCTTTCTTCAACTTGTAAACCAAAAAAGAAGTTCAGCTCTCCCATAGCACTCATCTCAAATTTCGACTTCATAACCTTTTCAATATCTTTGCACATCTGCTCGTTTGACGACCCGAAGATGATGTCGTCCACGTACACTTGTACTAAGATAAAATATTCGCCTTTCCTCTTCACGAATAGCATACTATCAATTCTCCCTCTCTCAAACCCGTTGTCTAAAAGATGAGTTGACAGTGTCTCATACCAAGCCCTAGGTGCCTGATGTAATCTATACAAAGCCTTATCAAGTCCATATACTCTGTCAGGATATTTTGGATCAGTAAACCCTGGCGGTTGTCCGACATACACCAGTCCCTTCACCTTTCCGTACAAGAATGCACTCTTGACGTCGAGTTGATATACCTTAAACCCTTTGAAGGACGCAAATGCCAAAAACAAATGAATCACTTCAAGCCTCTCCACTGGTGCAAACACTTCGTTATAATCAATTCCTTCTTCCTGGTTGAACCCTTTTACGACGAGTCTTGCCTTGTTGCGAGTAACTATACCTCGATCATCCCTTTTACACTTAACGAACCATTTGGTCCCTATTGCAACTTCTCCTCGAGGTAACAACACCAACTCCCATACTTCAAGCTTTTTGAACTGAGACAATTCTTCTTGCATGGCTTCAACGCAAGAATTGTCATTCAGTGCCATTTGCACATTTTTCGGCTCTACTTGTGAGATAAAACACGAGTATAAACATGTGTGAAACGTCTCGGAGTCGTTGATCATCGATAACAGTACCGTGTTATTATTCACACTACTCCTAGTTCTCACACCAGTATTTGGATTCCCTATGATACTCTCAATTGGATGATCTTTGTTTATCCTTCATGTCTCAATCTCATCGACCTGAAGATTTTCTCCCAAGTTAAATCCTATTTCACCTAACGGAGGTATGACTTCAGACGGTATATTCTCTTCCTCATGATCACCATCCTCGAAGTTAGAATTATTCGTCTGATTCTCATTTGTAGGTAATTCAGGTTCATTCTCTGTTGGAGACCCATCTTCTGTCGTTGTAGGCTAAGATGTTGATGGAATGCTTGATTTTGGAATACCTTGGTACTCGTCACTAAGGTACCTGCATTTCCACTAAACGGTATGTTCAATGATTCAAACAAAGAGTCATACTCTAATAACCATTCTGGACTAGTTTGGGGTTCATGTGAATAACTTGTTACGTCAATGTTAAACACAATCTCAACCATACCATTTGTTTTGTTTAAACCCCGTTTGTTTGGTGAATTTGGAACATAACCTAGGATGTATCCTTCGCCAGCCTTTTCACCAAACGTAGGTTGATGTATTGTTTTCAGTAAAGTACACGGTACCCTAAACGGTTCAAAGCCAGTTAAATTTGTTGGTCTTTTATTCAGAACTTCATAACAGGTTTTGTTCAGTGATTTGACAGTCAAGACTCAGTTTAAAACATGACAAGTGGTATTTGCTGCCTCCCCCCAAAACATGGTAGGAAGCTTTGAATCCGAGAGCATGGTCCTTGCTGCCTCAATCAAAGTCCAGTTCCTAGTTCTGCCACCCCATTTTGTTGTGGCTCATAAGGTGCACTAAATTGATGCACTATGCCTTTGGTTAGGCAATATACACCAATTACTGTGTTTTTAAATTCCATTACGTTATCACTCCTAATACGTTTAACCCTTGTCCCGTATGAGTTCTCGACTTGGTCTAAAAACCCAATCAGCTTTCTAGTTGTTTTGTTGATTGGACCGAAGAGATCCATATGCAGCAAATCGAAGGTGGAAGTTATCGAGTTCTGAGTCTTTGACTTGTGTGACTTCTTATGTTGTTTTCCCTTATTGCATGGAACACACTTGTCATCGAATTGAAAACTCTTCACTGAAAAACCTTGCACCAGACCATTTTTAGTAATGTTGTGACGTCCTTGTTAAATTAATGATATAATTGTAATCTCCAGGATCGACTAACAACCCAATGAGTATCATAATAATTGAAATTGAATACTTAAATTAGAATTAAGCAAATCCACACTAAAGCAATAGAATACATGTCTACAGTGATAAGAGTCTAACTATTACATCAACATAATTGTTTTAGAAGTAGAAATCCCAGCCCAAAGCTATTACATTCAAGTACCAATAGCTACTAAGGTCTCCGGGATATTGATTTGATATGCTTAAGTAGATGGTCCAGCTACACTCTTGCCTTTGCCTGTAAACAATGTGAGTCAACAGTAAGCTAAATGCTTAGTGAGATAACAGATTATGCAAACAACAAATATTTCTTTACAAGCAATGCTTAACCATGGGCAGTGTAAGCCCCATGTATGTGAATATCGGCAGTGTAAGCCTCAGTGTATGTGAAAAACCATGCAGTGCAAGCATGGGTTGGCAGTTCAATATGCTGATCGGGGATGTGCCGAACCTGATGGGATACGAGTGGGATGATCAGTCCCCGACAGTGGCCTGCTGTCAGCCCCAGTCCAGGTCGCATCAGATTATGAAGTAATGATCATGCAGTGCAAGCATGATGTATATAGATGCACTTTCAAATGAACGCAAGCTACATGTGTGTTACATGTCAAGTACGAGTGTGCATCATAACAACAAATCATTTCATGAATGCCAAATGAAGTATATGAACAACGTGAACATGCCATTGAATGTATAAACATGAATGCAAAAACAATAAATGTTCGAATGATAATCTGCAACTCACAGTGATTGGTTTTGTGACTTGATCCTGAATCAATGTGTGTTTTGATAACACCACAATGATCTGTAATGTAAGTGTAATAGTGATGTAATGTCAGTAATTGCTTAAAAATTGTATTTTGTAATTTTAAATGTAATTGGGTTCTGAATTCGGACCACATCCGAATTCGGATGGTCCGAATTGTAATTGGTCCGAATTTGGGGTGATGGTCTGAAGTTGGTTGGATCCGAATTGGGTTCCGAAACTGGTATAGTCCGAAATTGGTCCTTGGTCCGAATTTGGTATGATCCGAAATGGGTGATCCGGATTGGTAGGGTCCGAAATGGGTAATGGTCCGAAGTTCCTATGGTCCGAAATCACTATCGATCCGAATTGGGGTGAGGTCCGCATTCGGATATAGGTCCGAACCGAGTTCATACTTAGTAAAATTTTCCAGATTTTCCAGATTTGCATTTTTGACCATTTTACATGTTTTTGTATATAAAATTGCAGATATGTACTTAAATAAACTATTCCAACTTAGAACACAACACTTATGTACCAAAATATCCGATTTGTGTCCATTTTTCTTTAAACTTCGAAGAACACACACACTAAAACACACACTTAATTTCCAAAATCATACTTAAACTTCGAATCTGATTCTAAATTTTTGTATACAACAACATACATGCTCGAATTCAACTAATCCATCATAATGTATAACATGCATTAACATTTGCAACAATAATCTTAGAAATCGGTTTTCATACAAAACCGAACCAAAACTTCAAAAATTCGTGATATAAGGAGATTGTTACCTTAAAACGTTTGTTGCAACTGTTATAGTTCCTTAATTGCTACTTGAATCCAGATTCTGCACTTGAAATTTGATAATTCTTGTGTTTTTCTTGAATGGAATCCGAGAGGAAGAGAGTAAAGAGAGAGAGTCGGTTAGAGAGAGAGAGTAGAGTGAGAGTGTGTTGGTGGAAATGAAAGGGTTTTTCCCTTTTTATTTCTATTTTGTCCCATATGCACATCATACCCCTCAACTTCGTATCTTTTATTTAACTGATAATATGATCGAAATTAACTTAAATTGATATAATCATCCAAAAGTACAACAATTAAGTCCTTAAAATTGCAAATTACATATAATTAAAATTTGGGATGTTACAGCATGGGCTCCACCACGCCTATACTTCGTCCGCGAAGTCATGCTGCGCTAAACAAACTTGGGTACTTAGTCTTCATGTCTTCTTCCGATTCCCAAGTGTGATTAGCTCCCCGATGATGCTTCCACTTGACCAGCACCATCCTGATCTCTTTGTTCCGTAGCTTTTTGACTTTTGTCTCCAAAATGCACTCCGGTTCATCAACGAACCTTAGCCGTTCGTCAATCTTAATGTCCGAATGATCAGTCCATGGTTCCCTTTCGGGCACCAGACTCTTCCTTAAGTACCCAACGTGAAATACCGGGTGAACACCTGATAATTCTTCCGGCAAGTCCAAATGATAGGACTGATTCCCAACTCTTTCTAGTATTTTGAAGGGTCCTATGAATCGAGGCGATAACTTTCCTCGCTTAACGAATCTTGTAACACCTTTCATTGGGGATACCTTCAAGTATACCCATTCATCTTTCTGAAATTCTATCGCTTTGTGCCGGCGATCATGATAGTTCTTTTGTCGATCTTGTGCCGTTTTCATGTACTGCCGTATGAGTTGGATCTTTTCATTTGTTTCTTGTAGCAAAGCAGGACCGGCTATTGGAGTTTCTCCTGTTTCCCTCCAACAGGTTGGAGTCCTACATTTTCTTCCGTATAGAGACTCGAATGGTGCCATCTTGATAGTGGAATGGTAACTATTGTTGTAGGAGAATTCAACCAATGGGAGGTGATCGTCCCAGTTACCACCTAAATCCATGACACACGCTCTGAGCATGTCTTCGAGAGTTAAAATTGTTCTTTCACTTTGACCATCAGATTGGGGTCTATAGGCAGTACTCATTGCGATACGAGTACCAAGACCGTTTTGTAAAGCAGCCCAGAAATTGGAAGTGAATCTACTATCTCGGTCAGAGACAATAGACTTAGGCACACCATGCCTAATGACGATTTCGTTAACGTAGATCTGGGCGAGACGGTCCAGTGAATAGGTTTCTCGGACGGGAATGAAGTGAGCAGACTTTGTTAATCGATCAACAATGACCCAAATGGCATCATGTTGACGACGCGTCTTGGGCAGCTTCGTTATAAAGTCCATAGTAATATGATCCCACTTCCATTCCGGGATAGGAAGAGGTTGCATACTACCATAGGGCTGTTGATGTTCTGCTTTGACTAGACGACATGTTCTGCACCTTTCAACATACTGACCGACATCTCTTTTCAATCCTGGCCACCAGAAGTCGGCCTTCATGTCGTTGTACATTTTTGTGCTGCCAGGATGAATTGAGAATTTAGATTGATGAGCCTCCTCGAGAATTACATTTCTCATGTTCCCGAACTTAGGAACCCACACTCTGCCATACACACCCTTTAGTCCAGTTCCATCATCTTGCATTAATGGCAACTGAATTCTGATATCTTCGTCTTTAACATTCCTTTCTTTTAGGGCCTGTAACTGAGCAGCCCTAACATCATCTATAATAGTTGAGGTCAAAATTGTAGAAGTCAAGGCATAGCAATATGCCTTGCAGTATGCTTTTCGACTTAGAGCATCGGCCACTACGTTGGCCTTCCCTGGATGATAGAGAATCTCACAGTCGTAATCTTTTATCAGCTCCATTGACCTTCTTTGCCTCATATTCAAGTCCTTCTGACTGAATATATACTTTAAACTCTTGTGATCAGTGTAGAGCTGACACTTGGTTCCGTACAAATAGTGTCTCCATAACTTGAGAGCGAAAGTCACAGCAGTTAGCTCTAGATCATGAGTAGAGTAGTCTTTCTCATGTGGTTTGAGTTGTCTAGAAGCATAAGCTATGACGTTTCCTCTTTGCATTAGTACCTAAACCCGTGCCTGAAGCATCTGTATAGACAACAAAGTCTTCGTTCCCTTCAGGCAGGGCTAACACCGATGCTTCACTTAGCAATTTCTTCAATTCGTCAAAGGCAACTTGCTGTTCTTCTTTCCAAAAGAAAGTAGCATTCTTGCGAGTAAGCTTTGTAAGCGGAACGGCCATTTTGGAGAAGTCCTTGATGAATCGGCGGTAGTAACCAGCCAATCCCAGAAAAATACGAATCTCGGTGGCGTTGCGGGGTGATTCCCAGTTCTGGATAGCTTCGATCTTTGCAGGATCAACAGCAATCCCAGCACCAGATATCACGTGCCCCAAGAATTGGATCTGAATTGAATATTGAGTAAGTACAAGCTAACAACGAGTTTATGATTAAGTATAAGGATCATGAAATTGTTTGGAATGTTGAGGCGTACCTGCCTCAACCAGAATTCACACTTAGAGAATTTGGCATAAAGTCGCTCTTTGCGTAGCAACTCTAGCAATTCTCTCAGATGTGCAGCATGATCCTCTTCGGTCTTTGAATATATGAGAATGTCATCGATGAACACGATGACCGATTTGTCGAGCATTGGCCGGCAGACTCGATTCATGAGATCCATGAAAGCGGCCGGCGCATTAGTAAGACCGAACGGCATTACCAGAAACTCGTAGTGTCCGTAACGAGTTCTGAAAGCCGTCTTTGGAATGTCATCAGAATGTACTTTGAGTTGGTGATAACCCGAACGAAGATCAATCTTCGAGAAGTAGCTTGCGCCTTGTAACTGGTCGAAGAGATCATCAATCCGGGGCAACGGGTATTTGTTTTTGATTGTGACTTTGTTGAGTTCTCGATAGTCGATGCACATTCGCAATGTGCCATCTTTCTTCTTGACGAACAGAACAGGTGCGCCCCAAGGAGATGAACTTGGGCGGATAAAGCCTTTGTCAAGTAGCTCCTGTAACTGCTTCATCATTTCCTGCATTTCAGCAGGGGCTAGACGGTAAGGAGCCTTTGCTATTGGAGCAGCTCCGGGAATGAGGTCAATGCGGAATTCCACTTGGTGATCAGGTGGCAATCCCGAGATATCTTCTGGAAAGACATCAGGAAATTCGGAAACGACGGAAACGGTAGAAGGAGATTGAACTTCAGCCTTTGCATCGACAGCGTAGGCTAAGTAAGCTGAACAACCCTTGGCAACGTGCTTTCGGGCTGTTGCAATTGAAATAAGGCATAAGTCGCCTTTGTGTCTGTCACCATATATGCAAATGTCTCGGCCCTCGGGAGTGGTGATCTTAATCATCCTTTTCTTGCAAACAATTTGGGCCTCATTGTGAACCAACCAATCCATACCTACTATGACATCAAACTCCCCGAACTCCATAGGGATTAGATCTATGTTGAATACTACGTCTTCTACCAATAATGTACAATTCCTATACACTTTGTCTGCTTTTACTAACATATTGCTAGCAGTTTCTATGTCAAGTACAAATTGCAGTTTGGAAGTTGGCATGTTAAATTGACGAGCAAATGTAGTGGAGACAAACGAACGATTTGCTCCGGAATCAAACAGTATACGTGCAGGAATTGAGTTAACATAGAACGTACCAGTGACCACCTACGGGTCATCCTTTGCTTCTTCAGCTGTGATTTGGAATGCCCTTGTTGGAGCCCTTTGAGATTGATCTCTGCGAGCCGTGGAAGCTACAGAAGATCTTGCTGTTGATTGTGGAGCATTCTGATCTCGTGGGGGTTTCGGGCAGTCCCTTGAAAAATGGCCAAGCCTGTGGCAATTGTAGCATGCATCATCTTTTCGTGGACAATGCTCCCAGTGATGGCCTTTCTGCCCACAGCAGAAACAATACATATCCTGAGTCTTGCACTCCCCAGAGTGCGCTTTTCTGCATCGTCTGCAGTCTCTCATCTCTGAACTGGCCGAAAAGGCTCTTCCCTTCTTGGGTGATGATGACTGTTGATGGGATTGAGGAGAGAATCGGGAGGATCCAGACTCCCGCTGCCTTTTTGGCGGCGACGATTGAGTCGGTGGTGCGGCGGCTGAACCTATGACATATCCGGATAACAGGACAATCTGCTCCACATTCCGAGCAGCCTCGAGTAATCCAGCAAACGTTGTATACCGAACCCCACTCATGGTTCGGCGAATCTCATAGTCTAATCCGGCCTCAAACCGGGCTATCTTTCTCTCTTCTGTGTCTACTTGATGGGGTGCGAACAGACTCAATCGAGTGAACTCAACGGCATATTGTGTAACCGTTTTCGTTCCTTGAGTCAGATTCAGGAACTTTGCCTCGAGACGTCGCTTCTCGTCGGCTGGACAGTACTGTTGGGAGAATACTTCCTTGAACTCGTTCCAAGACATGTGTGACACTACCTCCATCGTCAGCACATGTGTCATTGCATCCCACCACATAACAGCGTCCCTTGCAAACATAGCGGTTGCAAAGCGGACCATGTCTTTATCAGCACAGTCGCTGATTCTGAAAGTTCTCTCTGTGGTGGTGATCCATTCCAATGCAGTCACAGCGTCTCCAGTCCCATCAAAAGTAACCGCTCCGTTACTTTTGAAGTCCTTAAACCTACAGCCCCTGGATCTGATGGAAGACCCAGTATCATCTTACCTTTCTCCCTGGTCGTCCTGTTGTTGCCCCTTGTTCTTTCGCTTATCAGCCTTTCGTTTTGCCTCGGCCTCATCTCTGGCCCTTAATTGGTCAGCAAATGACTGAGCCTGCTCAGCCATTCGTTTGGATTGTAGCTCATTGTTTTGTTCCATGAGAGCTTGCATCATCTGGACATTTGCTGAGGAGTCATATCGTCTCCTGACATGTTCTGAAATATAACAACTTATATTTAGAACATTTATTTGTAAGTCCTAAGTGTATAGTTACCCTTTGTGTTTCCACGTGTGCATGTCAATCCTATCTTAGTTCAGATCATTACTTAGAAGTTCATTCTAATATCATAACCTAAGTTTGAGTCCAAGTCCTCGCGGACACTTGAAACCTCAAACTAATGCTCTGATACCAAACTGTGACGTCCTTGTTAAATTAATGATATAATTGTAATCTCCAGGATCGACTAACAACCCAATGAGTATCATAATAATTGAAATTGAATACTTAAATTAGAATTAAGCAAATCCACACTAAAGCAATAGAATACATGTCTACAGTGATAAAAGTCTAACTATTACATCAACATAATTGTTTTAGAAGTAGAAATCCCAGCCCAAAGCTATTACATTCAAGTACCAATAGCTACTAAGGTCTCCGGGATATTGATTTGATATGCTTAAGTAGATGGTCCAGCTACACTCTTGCCTTTGCCTGTAAACAATGTGAGTCAACAGTAAGCTAAATGCTTAGTGAGATAACAGATTATGCAAACAACAAATATTTCTTTACAAGCAATGCTTAACCTTGGGCAGTGTAAGCCCCATGTATGTGAATATCGGCAGTGTAAGCCTCAGTGTATGTGAAAAACCATGCAGTGCAAGCATGGGTTGGCAGTTCAATATGCTGATCGGGGATGTGCCGAACCTGATGGGATACGAGTGGGATGATCAGTCCCCGACAGTGGCCTGCTGTCAGCCCCAGTCCAGGTCGCATCAGATTATGAAGTAATGATCATGCAGTGCAAGCATGATGTAAATAGATGCACTTTCAAATGAACGCAAGCTACATGTGTGTTACATGTCAAGTACGAGTGTGCATCATAACAACAAATCATTTCATGAATGCCAAATGAAGTATATGAACAACGTGAACATGCCATTGAATGTATAAACATGAATGCAAAAACAATAAATGTTCGAATGATAATCTGCAACTCACAGTGATTGGTTTTGTGACTTGATCCTGAATCAATGTGTGTTTTGATAACACCACAATGATCTGTAATGTAAGTGTAATAGTGATGTAATGTCAGTAATTGCTTAAAAATTGTATTTTGTAATTTTAAATGTAATTGGGTTCTGAATTCGGACCACATCCGAATTCGGATGGTCCGAATTGTAATTGGTCCGAATTTGGGGTGATGGTCCGAAGTTGGTTGGATCCGAATTGGGGTCCGAAACTGGTATAGTCCGAAATTGGTCCTTGGTCCGAATTTGGTATGATCCGAAATGGGTGATCCGGATTGGTAGGGTCCGAAATGGGTAATGGTCCGAAGTTCCTATGGTCCGAAATCACTATCGATCCGAATTGGGGTGAGGTCCGAATTCGGATATAGGTCCGAACCGAGTTCATACTTAGTAAAATTTTCCAGATTTTCCAGATTTGCATTTTTGACCATTTTACATGTTTTTGTATATAAAATTGCAGATATGTACTTAAATAAACTATTCCAACTTAGAACACAACACTTATGTACCAAAATATCCGATTTGTGTCCATTTTTCTTTAAACTTCGAAGAACACACACACTAAAACACACACTTAATTTCCAAAATCATACTTAAACTTCGAATCTGATTCTGAATTTTTGTATACAACAACATACATGCTCGAATTCAACTAATCCATCATAATGTATAACATGCATTAACATTTGCAACAATAATCTTAGAAATCGGTTTTCATACAAAACCGAACCAAAACTTCAAAAATTCGTGATATAAGGAGATTGTTACCTTAAAACGTTTGTTGCAACTGTTATAGTTCCTTAATTGCTACTTGAATCCAGATTCTGCACTTGAAATTTGATAATTCTTGTGTTTTTCTTGAATTGAATCCGAGAGGAAGAGAGTAAAGAGAGAGAGCCGGTTAGAGAGAGAGAGTAGAGTGAGAGTGTGTTGGTGGAAATGAAAGGGTTTTTCCCTTTTTATTTCTATTTTGTCCCATATGCACATCATACCCCTCAACTTCGTATTTTTTATGTAACTGATAATATGATCGAAATTAACTTAAATTGATATAATCATCCAAAAGTACAACAATTAAGTCCTTAAAATTGCAAATTACATATAATTAAAATTTGGGATGTTACAAATGCAGTTCATTTTCCTTAGGTGGAAGTGTGCTATGCGTCTGTGCCATAGAATAGATTCAGATTATGAAGCTTTGGATAGTAGAAAAATTGTTCCCATCGAAGAGTCTGAAACATTCATATCCATCATGTATAGATCATCCTTCCTTGGGGCTCTCATCATGATCCACTCTTCAGGAATCTTGAATCCCGACTTCAGCACAAATGCTTCAGTTTCCGTAAACATAACTGAATGTTTCTTATCACAGATCTGAGATACACTAATGAGATTGTGATCAAGTTTATCGACATGATAAACTTGATCAAGTGTGATTGTTCCATTAGTGACCACTCTTGTTCCAGTGATATGACCTCCCTTGTTCCCAGCGAATGATACAAATCCCTTGTTCCCTCCCTTGAAGTCTGTGACTAGAATCCTTTCCCAAGTCATGTGACGAGAGCAACCACTTGTAAGGTCACCTACCTACAGATCCAGTCTTGACGCGATGTCGTCCAACGAGTGCGGAATCCTCGTTAGTGGCTTAACAGATTGGTCACACACACAAAACACGGAGACACACACGTTGATAGACGTAAACTCGAACGTCCCGACACGTGATTCTCTTCAACAACACTCTGAAATCTCTCTACAAGTTTGTAATCGCACAAATGCTAATTTCTGCAAAGATCCTTAATCAAAACTGATTAACTCTTAATTATAGGCCTTAACTTCGAACTTGGCATGGGCAAGTTCGAGAAGGCCCAAGCCGACGAACTTGTCCACCATTAAGTTCGAATCTAGGCCTTTGAACTTATTCTAGAACTTGTCTTTGAACTTGTTCTAGAACTTATGTTTGAACTTACCTTTTAACTTATGTTTGAACTTAAGTAAAACATCAATTACTAACAAGTTCAAACATATATACAATCAATATCAAAACATATATCAAACATATATTAGACATATATCAAACATGTATCAATGTGCAATTACGAACACTTGGACTATTACAAAATATCATCTATACTTAGACTGCTATCGTCACACAGGATGCACTAGCAAACTCCCCATTAACGATAGCTTCTAACTATATATACATGTTGTCTAAGTACTAGGTCTATTCAAACTACTACCAGCATATAATCCCTACTCTATACAAACCCTTACAACTTTTTGGAACTTCCTCCCTTACAATCTCCAACCTTCGTGAAAGAAAATCGGTTGATCATGAAGCTTTTTCAGGTTATCCTTGGATAGGTTAATTAGATGCAGCGCATCGTATACTTTCAAAATTGTCTTCTCTTCTAGATCCTCCATAACTGCTACAGCCATTTCGTTGTCTACAAACCACCACTTCAAGCTTTCTGAATTGTGACAGCTCTTCTTGCATGGTTTCAACCCAATAGTTCTCTTTCAGCGCTATTTGCACATTCTTCGGCTCTACTTGCGAGATGAAACATGAATATAAACATGTGTGATATGCCTCGGTGTCATTGATCATCGATAACAACACTGTGTTGTTATGCACACTAACATTATTTCCTAAGTTTGATCCTATTTCACCTAACGGGGTTACGACTTCAGACGATACATTCTCTTCCTCATGATCACTGTCCTTGGAGTTGGAAGTACTAGTCTGATTCTCGTTTGTAGGTAACTCAGGTTCATTCTCTGTTGGAGACCCATCTTCTGTCATTGTAGGCTCAGAAGTTGATGAAATGCTTGTCTTTGGAAAACCTTGATTGTCATCATTCAGGCTTAATGAAGAGAAGTCATCCTCCATTGTACCTGCATGTCCACTAACAGGTATGTTAAATGATTCAAACAATGAGTCATAATCAAATAACCACTCAGGACCTATTTGGGGTTCATGTGAATAACTTGTAACATTAATGTTAAACACAATTTCTACCGTACTGTTTGTTTTGTTAAAAACCCTTTTGTTTGGTTAGTTAGGCACATAACCTAGGAAATATCGTTCGTCAGCCTTTTCACCAAACTTAGGTTGACGTTTTATTTTCAATAAAGTACACGGTACCCCAAAGGGTTCAAAGCCTGTTAAATTAGGTGGTCTTTTATTCAGAACTTCATAACAGGTTTTGTTCAGTAACTTGACAGTAAGGACCCGGTTTAAAACATGACACGCGGTATTCACTGCCTCCCCCCGAAACATGGTATGAAGCTTTGAATCCGAGAGCATGGTCCTTGCTGCCTCAATCAAAGTCCTGTTCTTTGGTTCTGCCACCCCATTTTGTTGTGGCTCATATGGTGCACTAAATTGATGCACTATGCCTTTGGATAGGCAATATACACCAATTACTGTGTTTTTAAATTCTGTTCCATTATCACTCCTGATACGTTTTACCCTCGTCCCGTAGGAGTTTTCGACTTGGTGTAAGAACCCAAACAACTTTCCAGTTGTTTCTTCGTTCGTACCTAAAAAGAAAACCCATGAAAAACGTGAGTAATCATCAGTGATAACTAAACAATACCAACTACCACCTATACTCCTTTTGTTGATTGGTCCGAATAGATCCATATGCAACAAATCGAAAGTTGAAGCTATCGAGTTCTGAGTCTTTGACTTGTGTGCCTTTTTATGTTGCTTTACCTTTCTTGCACGGTACACACTTGTCATCGAACTGAACACTCTTCAGTGGGACACCTTGCACCAGACCATGTTTAGTAATGTAGTTCATTTTCCTTAGGTGCAAGTGTGCCATGCGTCTGTGCCATAAGATAGATTCTGACTCTGAAGCTTTGGATAGAAGACATATTGTTCCCATTGATGAATCTGATATGTTCTTGTCCATCATGTACAAATCATACTTCCTTGGGGCTCCCATCATTATCCACTCTTCAGGTACTTTTAATCCTGGTTTCAGCACTAACGCCTCAGTATCTGTAAAAATTACTTAGATCTTCTTATCACAGATTTGAGATACACTAATGAGATTATGATCAAGCTTATCAATGTGGTAAACTTTATCAGGTGTGATAGTCCTATTAGTGACAAATCCCGTTCTAGTGATATGTCCTTCCTTGTTCCCAGCGAATGATACGAATCCCTTGTTCCCTCCCTTGAAGTATGTGAGCAGACTCCTTTCCCCAGTCATGTGCCTAGAGAAACCACTGTCGACGAACCACTTGTTCTTTAGACCTGTAGTAAGCTCCTTCACATGAAGGAAAACAAGTTAGTTATCACGGGGAACCCAAGCCATGACTGACTTAGTAATACAATTCTCATCCACATACGTGTACTCCTTCAAATACCCATTTCTCCTTTCAGGTGACATGGATGTTTGATTGAGAACCTGTTGTGGTGTAGAGTGATTTAAGTTCACTCTTGTCCTTTGGGTAGGCATTTTCTGTTGATCCCTTGAATAATTTCTATTAAAAGGCATTTTAGATTGATATCAATGGGCTCTACCTGGTGTCTGTTGTCATAGAAGCAGTGTGAGACCTAACCGGAGTGTAAGCCCTTCTATGTGTTGTAATCCAATAAGCTTGTTGAGATCCTGACCTAGACTGATTAGGGACTCTGTTGGGAAATAGTTTAAGTACATTCAAGCTGTTAGTTTACACTTCTCAGACTGTTAGTAGATTTTACATGTAAATACAAAGTTCATGCTGCTAGTTGAAGAAACTCGAGCTGCCAGTGTAAAAGTTCAAGCTGCCAGAGCAAAACAACTCAAGCTGCTCAGTTCATGCTGTCAAGAGATTCAAGCTGCTCACCAGTTTCAGAAACAGAAAGTGCTGATTTTCAGGAAACGATATCTACATGAAGATTCCAGCATATCTACTATCAGAGAAGTCATAGTTCGTCAAGGAAACATATCAAGAAGCAATATAAATACAGAGAATAGGTCGTTCTATTGTGTAGGAGTTTCTGCATATTTTGAGTCTGTAATTGCTTTGTTGATTAAGTTTTCTTAAGCCTCTAAGGTTGTAAAACCCTAAGAACAGTCTGTGTTCTTCGTCTAATCAAACAGATTAGAGGTGATTGTAATTGATGAATTCAGCAATACAAACAGTCTTGATTAATTCTTGTGCGTTTATTTATTATTGATTCTGAAAGATTTTGTTAAAATAATTAAGTGTTATTCCGCAAACTTCTTGATTAAACTTTGGTTCAAAGCAGGATTATTGATTTATACTCTGATAAGTTCAAATCAGTTAGTCTTGGTAATTCTTATTTTAGATCCTGTCAAGTGGTATCAGAGCCAGGTTTGTCAAACCAGGTTATTCAAATCAGGTTTTTCAAACCAGGTTACTCTTTGTTTTTTTCAAAGTCAAAAACGTTTTTTTTATCTTTTTACAATGGAATTTGAAAATAGCAGCAGTGGATCTGGGCAAGGACTCAAAGTGCCTATGCTCAAGCCCACTGAGTTTGAGATGTGGAAACTCAGGATTCAACAGCATATTCAATTCATTGATTATGCCATATGGGAAGCTGTTGAATTCCCTCCTGTATTTGATCCAGAACTTGATGATGAGGGAAAACCAGTCAAAACTCCTCCAAAAACTGAACTTGAAAGGAAGGCTAGAATTAATGAAGTGAAAGCACTCACACTATTACAAATAGCCATTCCTAATGCTTATCAACATCAGTTCAAAAAATTTTATACTGCTCACTCTCTTTGGAATGCCTTTGAGAAGAGGTTTGCTGGTAATGCTAGTACCAAGAGAAATCAAAAAGACCTCTTGAAACAGCAGTATGAAAACTTTTCTGGTGGCAAGAATGAAAACCTCACTCAAATCTTTGACAGGTTCAACAAACTGATAAGTGAACTGGAAAGTGCAAAGGTCAATCTGGATCAAGATGAAGTCAACAGAAAGTTTCTCAGATCTCTTGGAGAAGAATGGACAGTCTATGCTGCACAATGGAGAACAAAAGACACTCTTGATGAAATAGAATTGGATGATCTGTATAACAGTTTAAGAGTGTTTGAGACTGAGATTGATGCTAAAAAGAAATCTTTTTCTTATAATCACAATACTGCTCTTCTATCTTCTGAAAAATCTAATAACTGTGATTCTTTCTCAGGTGGTGATGGCAACTCTGCTGAAACTCACTATGAGGCCTTTGTTGCCAATGATGGATTATTTGCTCTAAATGTTGAAGACTTGGAACAAATTCATCCAGATGATCTTGAAGAGATGGATTTAAAGTGGCAACATGCAATGCTGACCATGAGGGCCAAAAGATTTCTGAAAAGAACTGGTAGGGCCAACTTTCAAGCCAAGACAGAAGGCAAACCATCTTTTGATAAATCAAAAGTGGAATGCTATAAATGCCATAAGCTTGGTCACTTTGCCAGAGAATGTAGATCTCAAGGTCAACAGCCATCAAGGACTTCACAGCCCATCCAAGCGTCATCATCAACAGCACTTGTCTCTCAAGAAGACAATGTGTTTGACTGGAGTGATCAGACAGAGGAAGAATTTCAAAATCAAGCACTTATGGCAGAAACATCAAATGTCTCCTCCACTGAACTACCATCTGAGGTAAATTCTAAGCTCTGCTCTCAATCATGCAAAAATATGGTTAAAAAGTACAGAGATCATAATGAGAGCATGTGCAAAACTCTAGCTAAGATGGAAGAAAGGAGATATGAATACATGCAAGCCATAGAAGATCTGGAAAAACAGATCAATGATTATAAGGACAATGAGATTCAAATGGGTTATGATAGAACCTATCATGAGTGGGAGAAAAAGGAGCTATATAAGAAAATAGAATCTCTAAATAAAAAGGTAGAAGAGACTGAACAAAAGGTGTTTGAGGCTAATAAGAAGCTAGAATCTGTTAACATAGAGCTAGGAAACTTCAAGTAAACAAATCAAAAGCTAGAACACCTAATGGAAGTTCAATTCAAAGATAGAGTGAAATCTCAGGTCAATCCCAAAGAAGGAATAGGATATAAAGCTACTCCACCTCCATACAATAACAAGTACATTCATCCAATGAGTGAGGTTGCTGATAGACTTGTCAATGAACCACTAGATGAGTCTATGACTATTGTAGATCCTATCCTTGATAACAGTCCTGAATTAAAAGAAGATAAGAGTCAAAATAGAGACTGTGACACAAAGAGTGCACCCATAGAAGTCCAAGCTCCCAGTAAGAAAGGAAAAGAGAAGATGAGTGTATACAATGCTACTCCACAAGTTTCTGTACATTCTAACTGTAACACTGCATCTTCATCAAAAGGAACTAAAAGAGGTAAAACTGTTTCTATCTGCACATGCCAAAAGCATGGTGTTCAAAAGTTTCCTAAACAACAGCAGGTAAGAGGAAACCAGAGAAACAAGAACCAGAAATTGACAGAAAAGTCTGGTGTTCCAATTCAAACTGTCAAAAGATGCTTTCACTGTGGAAGGAAGAATCACTTAGCCAAGGATTGTTTTTACAAACCAGCTGTTGCAAAACAGACTGTGCATCACACAAAATCAAATCCTAATCAGGCAAAGCACTCAAAAGTGAAACCTTCCACAGCAGCTCCAAAGAAAACAGTTGATCACAGATTCTCAAAAGTTAATAAAAAACAGTCCACACATCAAAAACAAGTTTTGGCAAAGCCTAAATCCAGTTTTAAACAAATGTGGTGTGTCAAGGACAAATCTGTTGCTCAAACTGCTAATGCAAAAGATCAGACTGCTAAGTCAAAATCTGATGCTGTTAGTGCAAAAACTGAAACTGTTAGCACTACAAACACAGCTCAAGCTGCTGGGCATCAATCTGGAGCTGCTAGTGAATTATCTGAGACTGTCAGAAGAAAAGATGATCAAAATAGTTGGATACCTCATATTATCACTAAATACTCTCCAAAGACTCCATCAGTTGATCTCACTAAATATAAGAAGTCAAAAACAGTTTTTAGTTATGTCAATGTACAAGGCCAACCCAAAACCAATTTGGTTTGGGTTTACTCCACTACTAACTAAGCTGTTATTTGTGCAGGGCAACCACAGGTCTCCTCATAGATCAAGATGGCATCTGGACAGTGGATGCTCTAGGCACATGACAGGCAATTCTGAATGCTTGTCAAATTTCAAAGGTTTTGATGGAGGTTTTGTTGCATTTGGAGGCAACTCAAAGGGAGGTAAGGTTACAGGTAAAGGTACTGTTAATGCAGGCAACATGACATTCCATGATGTTCTGTATGTTGAACAGCCTAAGTACAATTTATTGAGTGTCTCTCAAATCTGTGACAAACAAAACATTGTTCTGTTCACAGATTCTGAGTGCATTGTTCTTTCAAAGGATTGCAAAGTTCCTGAAAATCTTGTTTTACTTAGAACACCAAGAAAGGACAATGTTTACTGCCTGGACACAGATCTTTTACCTAAGTCAAATACTTTAAGCTGTTTAATATCCAGAGCATCATCAAATGAGTCTGCTCTTTGGCATAGAAGGATGTGTCACATGAACTTCAAGTCCATGAATGCTTTAGTTAAAAAGAATCTGGTAAGAGGATTACCACAAAAGGAGTTCATTTGTGATGATCATTGTGTAGCATGTCTTAAAGGTAAGCAACACAAAACTTCTCATAAGACCAAAGAAGTAAATTCAATTTCATCTGTTCTTCAGTTGCTACATATGGATCTATTTGGTCCAACATCTGTTTTGAGTTTGAATAAAAGGGCATACTGTTTAGTCATTGTTGATGATTTCACCAGATTTACTTGGGTATACTTTCTTAGGTCCAAAGATGAAACTGCTGAGCTAGTTAAGTCTTTTGTCCTTAAGATAGAAAACCAATCCAATTCCAAAGTTAAGGTGATAAGATCAGACAATGGAACTGAATTTAAAAATCACATTCTAAACAGTTTTTGTGAGTCCAAAGGCATTGCTAGACAATATAGTGCACCAAGAACACCACAGCAAAATGGTGTAGCTGAAAGAAAGAACAGAACATTAATTGAGGCAGCTAGAACAATGCTAGCTGATTCAAATCTGCCAATGACTTTCTGGGCAGAAGCTGTTAATACAGCCTGTTATGTTCTAAATAGGGTTCAAGTAGTTCAATCACAAGGGAAAACTCCCTATGAGTTATTCCATAACAGAAGTCCCCTAATAGCTTTCTTCAAGCCCTTTGGATGCCCATGTACTATCCTTCACACTAAGACTCACTTAGGGAAGTTTAAAAGTAAGGCAGGAGAAGGATTCTTTGTAGGATACTCAACTCAAAGCAAAGCCTATAGAGTATACAACAGTGTGTCTAAAACAATTGAAGAAAGTGCCAATGTTGAGTTTAATGAAAATACTGCTAATATCAAAGGCACTGGTCCTGATTGGTTGTTTGATTTAGATTCACTAACAAATTCTCTGAGCTTTGTTGAGTATACTGCAGAAACTGATGCATACAGGGTTGAAGCTGCTAACACGAATTCTCATGCTGCCAATACAATTTCTCATGCTGTTGGCACAAAGTTTCAGACTGCTGCAGATTCAACAAGTTGGGATGATTTCACCACTCTACCACTTCTGTCATGTGATCCTCCAGGGGTCCTGAATGCTCCACTTAATGCAAATCGAGACACTGAAGTGCCATTCCCAAGTCCTGACAGTACAGCTCCAACACAAAAGGAAACAGTCCCAGTTTCTAGGCTAGCAGTCCCAACAGCTTCTCAAGCTGTTAGCCTAGAAACTCAAGTTGTTCCAGAAACTGAACCATTCACTGGTTCTGATGGAGATGATACAAACCTTGGAACTTCTTTTCAAACAGAGAGAGAGCCTACACTAAGAGTTCACAAGTATCACCCTCTCAATCAAATACTGGGTGATCCAAGCACTCCTGTTCAAACAAGGAAAATGGTTCACAATGAGACTGCTGCTGCTGAACAAGCAGTTTCTGAATTCAGTCTAGCTGCTTTTGAACATGCCTGTTTTATGTCTCAACTAGAACCCAAAAAGGCATCAGAAGCACTAAAAGATTCATCCTGGATTGAAGCCATGCAAGAAGAGCTTTTACAGTTCAAAATTCAGAATGTATGGACTCTGGTGGATCTTCCTAAAGGAAAAAGAGCAATAGGTACAAGATGGGTGTTCAGAAACAAGAAGGATGAGAGAGGGATAGTCATCAAGAACAAAGCAAGACTAGTAGCACAAGGGTACACTCAAGAAGAGGGAATAGATTATGATGATGTCTTTGCTCCAGTAGCAAGAATTGAAGCCATCAGACTATTTCTAGCATATGCAAGTTTCAAAGGATTTAAAGTGTATCAAATGGATGTTAAGTCTGCTTTCCTGTATGGGACAATTGAAGAGGAAGTATATGTGTGTCAACCTCCTGGTTTTGAAGACTACAAGTATCCAAACAGGGTGTACAAGCTAGACAAAGCTCTCTATGGTCTTCACCAAGCCCCCAGAGCATGGTATGACACACTGTCATCATATCTTCTACAGAATGGATTCAAGAGAGGCACTCTGGACAAAACACTCTTCACTAAATCCATCAAAGCTGAGATTCTACTTGTCCAAATCTATGTTGATGACATCATCTTTGGCTCAACTAATGATAGTTTGTGCAAAGAATTTGAGGCCCTAATGCACAAAAAGTTTCAAATGAGTTCAATGGGGGAACTCACATTCTTTCTAGGGCTGCAGGTTAAACAGAAGCCTACTGGTCTATTCATAAGTCAATCAAAGTATGTCAAAGACATATTGGAAAAGTTTGGCTATCAAGACACAAAGGTTGCAAGCACTCCAATGGATCCTCATAAACAGCTCCATACAGACAAAGATGGCATAGATGTGGATATTCATCTATACAGATCCCTTATAGGATCTCTCATGTATCTAACATCTTCAAGACCTGATATTATGTTTGCTGTCTGTGTGTGTGCTAGGTTTCAATGCTCTCCAAAGGATTCTCACTTGGTTGCTGTTAAAAGAATCTTTAGATATCTTAAAGGCCAACCACATTTAGGTCTATGGTATCCTAAAGACTCTCCTTTTGAACTAACTGCTTATTCTGACAGTGACTATGGTGGATGCAACATTGACAGAAATCCACAACTGGTGGATGTCAATACTTAGGAGCAAGACTGGTCTCTTGGCAATGCAAAAAGCAAACAACTGTCTCCACATCATCCACTGAAGCAGAATACGTAGCAGCTGCAAGCTGCTGCTCCCAGGTAATGTGGATCCAAAATCAGCTAAGAGACTATGGTATGAATTTCTTATCCACTCCTATTTATATTGACAATTCAAGTGCAATTAGCATTGTGCAAAACCCAGTGAAATTCCCAAAAACCAAGCATATAGAAATCAGGTTTCACTTCATCAGAGATTGTAATGAAAAGAAGTTAATCCAAGTTACCAAAATACATACAGATGATCAGCTAGCTGATCTATTTACAAAACCTTTTGATGTGGGAAGGTTCACCTTCCTAATATCAAATATTGGTATGGTAAACATGGATTAATTGGTTTTCATTATTATCGACTCAGTATGCTAATTTAAGGGGGAGACACTGTTCCATTGAAAAGTTGCACAATTTTACACTAACAGCATGAGTATTTTCTCATGCTGCTAGTTCATCTTCTCGGACTGCTAGTTATTTTCACTTGATCTGTCAAAGTGTGCAGGGTATTTGGGTAATCTTCAAAATGTGTGCGCGGGACCCAACCTTTCAAAACCTTTAAAGGTCCCGGTTTCGTTCAGTTGTAACTACCAGTTACATATTCTTCTTCCACGGCCTTCTGCTTTCTCTCTGAACGAATCACACATTCTTCTTTCAAACCCTAAAACCATCGTTTGTTCATCCATGGAGTTCGTAAAAGAACACAACTGCCTCCCATACACTCTGAAACACGCTGAACTCCAACCGTTCCATGCAATGATGGATTTCCTCAGGCACTCCCATATCCATCATGCACTATCCATAAACCCTACTATATACATCTCCCATATAGAACAGTTTTGGAACCATGCATCTGTTCAAACCATCAATGGAGTGCCTACCCTCCTTTCCAAGATTGATGGAACTGATATCCATATCACTGAGGAATCCATCCGACATCACTTGCATCTTCAAGATGCCACAGGTATAACTGACCTAACCCTTGATGCTTTACATACAGGTCTTTTTAATATCGGTTATAGGGGTCCTGCTGATTCTTTTACTTTCTTAAAAGCCCATTTTTCTCCTAAATGGAAATTTCTTGTACATATCATTCAGCAGTGCATAAGCCCCAAAAGAACTGGTTGGTCTGAATTTTCATCTAACATTGCCACTGCCTTAGTGTGCTTTTCCACAGGCCAACGGTTCAATTTTTCCAACATGATTTTTCAGGGGATGTTAAGGCATCATTCCCTAAAGAGTGGGAAATTTTTGATGTATCCTAGATTTTTAGCAGAAATCATTGCACACACCTGCACATCTTCTCATACACATAAAAGGATACATGTTTCCCACAGGCACTCACTATCCTCTATTAAGAGACTTTTGAAACATAGTGCCAACTTTTTGAGTGTTGATGTTCCATTGCCTTCTGCAATGATGAACATTATTCCACAACACAGAGGAGAGGGTCCTGAGCAGGCTCAGCCTATCATCACTGCTACACCCCCAGGACCCCAACCCCCTCCTCCCGATACACAAACTCCCTCTGATCCTTTTGTACAGCCCACACGCCCACTCAGATACTTATACAAAAGAAAAAGGGGACCAGGAGCTCCTTCCTCCTCCTCCCATCAGCAAGAGCCATATATCCCTGTGCAGGAGGATACTCCTGCACAGAATATCCAAAGGGAACCAGTTGAGGACACTCCCATTCTCTCTCAGGAGGTGAACATCTCTTCAGAGATGGTTCATATGGGTTCTGTGGCTGGCACTACTGATGTCTCTGCACAAGAGGCACAGGACATTGCCAACATAGCTAAGACCATGCCCATGGCAACAGCAAGTGTGCAAACACAAGCTGGAAGTCCCCAGAACCAAGAAAAGAGGGGCCCAGAAGTTTCTACCTCTGGTCTTAATGTCAGTGATAGATCACAAGCACCTCTGGTGTTCTCTGATCTTGAGGCTAGTCTGCAACAAATGCTCTTAACGGATCCCAGACTCAAACCTGTTGTAGCTATGTTGGACCATCAAATGTCCATCATTGCTGCACAGGGGGCTCAAATTTTTGCTCTCAAGCAGGCAGATGCTGCTCAAAATAAGCGAATGGATTATCTTCACAGATGCTTCACACTCTGTGGAAATAAAATTATGAAGTTAGAGCAGATGATTCAAACCCAAGGGGCAAAGGTTGTGGTCTCTTCTGACCAAACCAATGCTTCCAAAAAGGGGGAGAATCAGGAGGTTCCCACATCAGTCCAAGCAGCTCCAACAACAACAGTCCAAGCAGCACCAACAGTTCCAGTTTCTAGGCTAGCAGTCCCAACAACTTCTCAAGCTGTTAGCCTAGAAACTCAAGCTGTTCCTTCAAAAGCCACTGGAGTTGTGATCAGAGAAGGAATTCAAGCTCCATCAAGCACAGTCCAAGCTACAACATCTGCTACAAAAGACAAGGGCAAGGGCATTCTCATTGAGTCTCCAAAGCATAAATTTTCCTCAAAAGAAGCCCAAATTGCCTTTGATGCTGAAGTTGCCAGAAGAATAGCAGAAGAACAAGACAAAGAATTAGAGCAGCAAGCCCAAACCCCAATGGATGATGATGAGACTTTAGGTGATTACTTAAAGGGGTTTGTGGTCAAGCAAGGAGCAAGGAAAAGAAAGATGCCAACAGGGCACTCCAAGGCTGAGCATAGAAGATTTCTTATCAATTTTGCCTTTGCAGCAGGTATTCCAAAGAAAATGGCTCAGTCCATGTCTACTGAAAGGCTGCAGGAGATTCATGATAAGGAGATGGACAAAAGACAGAGAACAACAGTCTCTCCAGAAGCTCAACCATCCCAACAAGTCCAACCAACAACCCAATCAGTCCAAACTGAAGCTGGTGCCAGTGCACCTACTCCCACTGATCAAGCAGTTGTCCCTATTCCTTCATCGGTTAAGAGAGTGCTCTTTGAGCAACAACTACAAAAGGCTATGGAGATAGAGAAGCTGATTGATCAGCATGATTTTACAAAGCCTCAAGTTAACTACTGGTTTGCTAAGTCACTGGATGACCGTGACTTGAGAATAAAGTTTGTAATCAGAAGAGAGTCCGGACCTGAAGAAGAGTATGACACTTTTTGGCAGATAGTACAGAAGCTAACCAGAGATGAATTGATAAAGATGTACAATATAGGGTCAGTTACACAAGTAAGGTCTGCTCTTCCACAAGTCAAGCAACTCATCAAAGATCTAAGTACAGTGGTTGATTCTGAGTTTTCAAGACAAGAGATAGAAGATGCTGAAAAGAAAGGGAAAAAGATCAAGCAGATTGATCTGTTTGTCAAATCAAAGACATTCAGAATCAAATTCACAGATGGGTCTGGTATTTTTTTCAATCTTGAGTATTTCAATTTTTCAAAAGATATGCTGCTGCAAATAAAATCAGCTAGAATATCTTCTGATAAAGAAGAGATGAAGAGAGAATTTTTGAAGGCTATAGATCATAAGCTTGCACAGTTATGAGTTTTTGAAAGCCTTGGTTTGTAAATAACAGTTTACTTATTTATTTCCATGTTTTTATAGAACTTAAAGTCTTGTAAAGAATTTAAGTTAGGGGGAGATTGTTGGGAAATAGTTTAAGTACATTCAAGCTGTTAGTTTAGACTTCTCAGACTGTTAGTAGATTTTACATGTAAATACAAAGTTCATGCTGCTAGTTGAAGAAACTCGAGCTGCCAGTGTAAAAGTTCAAGCTGCCAGAGCAAAACAACTCAAGCTGCTCAGTTCATGCTGTCAAGAGATTCAAGCTGCTCAACAGTTTCAGAAACAGAAAGTGCTGATTTTCAGGAAACGATATCTACATGAAGATTCCAGCATATCTACTATCAGAGAAGTCATAGTTCGTCAAGGAAACATATCAAGAAGCAATATAAATACAGAGAATAGGTCGTTCTATTGTGTAGGAGTTTCTGCATATTTTGAGTCTGTAATTGCTTTGTTGATTAAGTTTTCTTAAGCCTCTAAGGTTGTAAAACCCTAAGAACAGTATGTGTTCTTCGTCTAATCAAACAGATTAGAGGTGATTGTAATTGATGAATTCAGCAATACAAACAGTCTTGATTAATTCCTGTGTGTTTATTTATTATTGATTCTGAAAGTTTTTGTTAAAATAATTAAGTGTTATTCCGCAAACTTCTTGATTAAACTTTGATTCAAAGCAAGATTATTGATTTATACTCTAATAAGTTCAAATCAGTTAGTCTTGGTAATTCATATTTTAGATCCTGTCAGACTCTATTCGGCGAATTAGTCCTAACCACTTCATTTGGTTTAACCGACACAGGTACTTGTCTAACAGCTGTCTTGGGTGTGGCATTCACAATCTTCTCGGTGTATTGAGAACCACTTTTGCTAGCAACATTGGGTGATCGTTTATGTTGTTCTGGCTTTCCTACAGCAGGTCTAAGCTCTGGTTTAGAGGGTGTAGACTCTACTTTCTTATATGGACAGCTAGACCCAACATGTCCCCTCTCATGACATCTAAAGCAAGACATCTTATCAATCGACTTCTTATTAGTGTCCTTTGACTTTGGTGTCTCACTTGTGTCAGTTTCTTTCTTTTCAACTACCGTGACTACTTCCTCTCATTGATTATAAATATCAGGTTTAGTTTCTCCTAGTTTTCGGTCACTAGAAGCCTGCACAAACTTGACCTTCTTAATCTTAGAGGTAGTAGTAGACACCTTAGTTGTTTTGCCCTTATCAGATTCAGTTTCAGTTGTTACCTCTGACTCGACTGGTTCATCAGTTTTATCCTGAGGTCGAGACACATAATTATTGTTGAAAGGTGGAGGACTCTCTTGATAACCTAATCCTACAGGTTTCTTAGACTGCCGTTGTGCATCTAAGATTTTCCCTAAATTTAGTGACGAGTTCCTAAACTTTTCCAACTTACTATTTACCTCATCAACCTTGACTTTTGATTCAGCTAGCTCGACCTCTTTAATGGTAAGTTCTTTGGTGAAAGCCTCAATATGCTCATACATAAGTTCTATCCTGACCCATTGTTCACTTAATTTGTCTATTAGAACTATAGCATCTTGAGCATCTGCTTTGCGCTTATTCCTTAGATCTTCCTTAATATCTAAGAGACTAGCATTTTCTGATTTTAGTGACTGGATTCGAGTAGTTAAATTGTTATGTGTTTCTAGAACTAAGTTCAACTTATCATTTGAATTAGCATATAAAACACATAAGTCATGAAATGTAGAAAAGTTCAGAATTACCTTTTTGTGATCCGATTCCACGTTAGTCATTTTTGCGGCAAACTCCAGAATGGTCTGATTGTCTGACTTCTCCACCAATACAGGACTTGTATCATTCTGTTTGTTGTCCTCTGTCACTTCCTCTGCTCCGTCATCCCCAGTCTCTGTCACTTCAGCCATGATGGCTCTAACGTTCGACTCCGGATGAGTAGACCAATCGTAAGTTCCATCGAGCTGTCTTTCAGATGTCACACTAGTTAACAGACCAACGATGTTCGCTTGATTACCCAAACTACAAGACTAATATCTTCCCTGAGATTGATTCTGATACTTTTCAACTTTGGGTCGTTGACACTCTCGTGCAAAGTGTCTAAATCGTTGGCAGTTATAGCACTTAACCTTAGATTTGTCGAACCCAACCTTGCTGTTTCCTACGCTAAGATTTCTCCCTATTCTTTTCATTAACCGCTTGACTCTCTGAGTTACCATGGCCAGTTGCCATTGAAGCTCCATTTCCTCCAAGTCATCAGGATCCACCTGATCGTAGTCTTCATCCGATAGCGCAGGATCGTTTAGTTTCCCTTGAATGCAATTGCCGTACGCGGCGACAAATGAAGCCAAAAGATTCAGATGATCTTCAGTTGATTTTGCGCTCATTGGCATCCTCGTGTATCCTTGAGACGTAGATGCTGATTGAGTTGGCTTTTCTTCCGGTTTGGAAAAGCCTAAGAACGCACTGCAACTCGATTCTTCTACAGCTATTGGAATTGATTCTTCTCCTGAGAAGAAAGTTGTGGCTCCCGACTTCATATCACCACTAATCGATGGTTTTGTCTTCCTAAAATACATTTCAGGATCTTGAACCTATTCAACCTCCCTTTCTTTTTTCTGTATTTTGAAATTATAAGCCCTCAGCATTCCAACTACTCCTTCAAGAGTGAGAGTCTCAAACTTCTCTTCATCATATGCTTATTTAAAGCGGTGTACATTTCCCATCTCGCTGGTAAAGCATCTAGAAGCTTTTCAACTTTTTCAGTCCCTTGGTAAACAACATTGTGGTTGTCAAGCTCCGTTAACAGATGAAAGAATCTCGTAATTGTCTCATCCAATGTCTCGTTCTTCAGAGCCTTGAAAATTGCAAATTGTTGTTTCAGCATCTCCATCCTACTCTTGCGAACCTGTGTATTTCCCTCACACCTTTTCTCTAGAGCATCCCATAGCTCTTTAGCAATCCTATGATTTCTCATGGTGTGTAGAATTTCTTAAGGTAATGCCATTCGGATAATCGAGAAAGCTCGGTTCTCGGCCTCATACTGTTTCTTATCATCATCCTGCATATTTTGATAAGTTAAGACACTTAGATGGCCTTCTAACTCATGCGTAGGTGGCACATATCCTTCATCAATACAAATCCACATGCGCATATCATTAAAACGAGCAAAATCGTCGAACCTATCCTTCCACCAATAGTAGTCTTCCAACGTCATCAACTTTGGCGGAGAATTTTCCTAGCCGACCTCATGATCCATTTCAATGAATTTTTGCAAACTTGATATCCTGTCTAAACATTTTTGTTCCCGGACTTAATTAATTTAACTTTAAATTAATTTAATTTAAACTCCTTCGAACTTAGGTAAGTACGAATTAATTTAATGTTAAATTCGTTTGAAATTAAATTCGAATTGAAGTAAGTTCGAATTCAACAAATTCGACTGACTGACAAGTTCGAAAGTTCTGACAAGGTCGAACTATTGACAAGTTCGAATAGTACTTAATTTTCTGACAAGTTCAAAATCTGACAAATTCGATGCTAGCAAGTTCGAATTTCAGCCTAATTCGAAGGAAGCCCTAAATCAAGTTCGAGAGGAGCGTATTTCTGGCATGTTCGAGAAACGGCCAAAAGTTCGATTTTTTCAAGTTTTCAGATTAAACCTAAGTTTTTAGGATTAAAAACTATTATTTCGACTGAAATAATGAACTAATGTGAACTTTTCTCCGTTTGTTTCCTTGTATAACTCGAAAAACTTATTAAAAATGTTATTTTTCCATCCAAAACGTCAAGAAACCAAGAACAGGATGAACACCCTTATTTCTATGATACCACTTGTAAGGTCGCCAACCTACGTATCCAATCTTGACGCGACGCCGTCCAACGAGTGCGGAATCCTCGTTAGTGGCTTAACGGATTGATCACACACACGAAACACGGAGACACACACGATGATAGACGTAAACTCGAACGTCACGACACGTGATTCTCTCCAACGATACTCTGAAATCTCCTGCAAGTTCGTAATCGCCCGAATGCTAATTTCTGCAAAGATCCTTAATCAAAACTAATTAACAAATTAACTATTAATTATAGGCCTTAACTTCGAACTTCGCATGGACAAGTTCGAGAAGGCCCAAGCCCACGAACTTGTCCACCATTAAGTTCGAATCTAGGCCTTTGAAGTAATTCTAGAACTTGTCTTTGAACTTGTTCTAGAACTTATGTTTGAACTTACCTTTGAACTTATGTTTAAACTTAAGTAAAACATCAATTACTAACAAGTTCAAACATATATACAGTCAATATCAAAACATATATCAAACATATATTAGACATATATCAAACATGTATCAATGTGCAATTACGAACCCTTGGACTATTACAAAATATCATCTATACTTAGACTGCTATCGTCACACAGGATTCAATAACACCACTGTCGACGAACCATTTTGTTGTTTAGACCTGTAGTTAGCTGCTGCACATGAAAGAAAACAAGTTAGTTATCATGGGAAACCCAAGCCATGACTGACTTGGTAATACCGTTCTCATCCACATACGTGAACTCCTTCAACTACGCATCTCTCCTTTCAAGTGACTTGGGTTTTTTATTGAGAACCTGTTGTGGTGCTGAGTTATTAAGATTCACTCTTGGCCTTTGGGCTGTCATTTGAGGTTGAGCCCTAGAATAGTTTCTATTGTAATGCATTTCATTCTGAAATTCCTGGGCTCTACCTGGTGTCTGTAGTCTTTGAGGAGTATGTGATCTAAATGGAGTGTAAGTCCTTCTAGGTGTTGTACTCCTATATCCTTGTTGTGGTCCGGACCTAGACTGACTAGGAACTCTATTCGAAGAATTAGTCCTAATCACTTCTTGCTATCTGACCGACACCGGTATTTGTTTAACAGTTATCCTAGGTGTTGCATTCACATTCTTCTCAGTATGTTGTGAACTACTGGTGCTAGCAATACTAGGTACTGGTCTTGGTTGATCTGGTTTTCCTACAGTAGGTCTAGACTCTAGTTTAGAGGGAGTAGACTCCACTTTCTTATAAGGACAGCTAGACGCAACATGTCCTTTCTCATGACATCTAAAGCATGACATCTTATTAATCGGTTTCTTATTAGTACCCTTTGACTTAGGTGTTTAACTAGTGTCATTTTCTTTTGATTCAACTATAGTGATCACTTCCTCTTGCTGATTATCAATTACAGGTTTGGCTTCTCCTGGTATAGTGTCACTAGTAGACTGCACAAACTTGAGTTTCTTAATCTTAGAGGTAGTGGTAGAAACCTTAGTTGAATTGTCCTTTCCAGATTTTGTTACTGTTGCTACCTTTGATTCAACCTGTTCAGTGGTTTTATCCAGAGGTTGAGGCACGTAGTTATTGTTGAACGACGGAGGACTCTCTTGATAACCTAGGCCTACGGGCTTCTTAGACAGCCGTTGAGCTTCTAAGATCTTTCCTAGGTTTAGAGACGAGTTCCTAAACTTTTCAAGCTTACTATTTGCCTCAGTAACTTTAACCCTAGATTCGGCTAGCTCTACATCTTTAAGAGTGAGTTGTTTGGTAAAGGCCTCAACATGCTCGTACATGAGTTCTATCGTGACACATTGTTCACTTAATTTGTCTTTTAGAACTATCATGTCCTGAGCATCTGCTTTTAGCTTATTCCTCAAATCTTCCTTAATATCTAGAAGACTAGCGTTATCTGGTTTTAATGATTGAACCTAAGCTGTAAATGTGTTATCTGTCTCTAGAACTAGATTTAATCTGTTATTTAAAGTATCACTTGAAACACAAAAATCATGGAATGTAGAAAAGTTTAGAGTAACCTTTTTGCGGTCCGACTCCACATTCGCCATTTGAGCTGCAAACTGTAATATGGTTTGCTCCTCTGACTTGTCCACCAACAAAGGACTTGAATCTGTCTGCTGGGTGTCCTCTGCTTCTTCTTCAGGTCTATCATCCCCAGTCTCAGTTACTTCTGCCATAAATGCACTAGCATTCGACTTCGGATGAGTACTCCAATCATACTTTCCATCAAGCTGTCTGTTAGATGACACATTGGTAAATAGACCAGCGATTGCTGCTTGATTCCCAGAACCACCAGATTGATATCTACCTTGGTTCTGATTCTGATAGTTCTCTACTTTTGGTCATTAACACTCTCTTGCAAAGTGTCCCAATCCTTGGCAATTGTAACACTTTACCTTTGACTTCTCAAAACCAACCTTTTTGTTGCTTACGTTCAAGTTTCTTCCTATCCTCTTCATGAACCTGTTGACCCTTTGAGTCACCATGGCCAGTTGCCATTGTAGGTCCATTTCTTCCAAGTCATCAGGATCTAGCTGATCGTAGTCTTCTTCCCATAATGCTGGATCGTTTACTTTCCCTTGAACGCAATTGTCGTACGCTACGACAAATAAAGCTAGAAGATTTAGATGGTCTTCAGCTGATTTTGCGCTCGTTGGCATCTTCGTATATCCTTGAGACGTAGACGCAGAATGATTTGGTTTTTCTTCTGGTTTGGAAAACCCTAAGAACGCCCTGCTACTAAACTCCTCTATCTCAAGTGGGATGGATTCTTCTCCCGAGAAAAATGTTGAAGCTCCTGACTTCAATTCACTCGCGATTGAAGGTTTTGATTTTCCAAATACATCTCTGGATCTTGAACCTGATCAAATTCCTGTTCCTTCTTCTGCAATTTGAAGTTATATGCTCTCAGCGTTCCGATCACCCCTTCAAGAGTAAGAGTCTCAAACCTCTCCTCATCATGCTTTATTAGCGCCGTGTACATCTCCCACTTAGCAGGTAAAGCATGCAGAAGTTTTTCTATCTTCTCAGTCTCTTGATACTCGACAGTGTGATTGTCAAGTTCAGTGAGCAGATGATAGAATCTAGTGATAGTCTCATCTAGCGTCTCGTTCTTCAGTGATTTGAAGATGGCAAATTGCTGCTTCAGCATCTCAGGTCTACCCTTGCGTACCCTGGGATTTCCCTCACATCTCTTCTCCAGAGCATCCCACAGCTCTTTAGAAGTCCGATGATTCCTTAATGTTTGTAGGATTTCCTGAGGTAACGCCATTCTGATAATTGAGAATGCTCGGTTCTCGGCCTCAAAGATTTTCTTGTCATCATCCTTCATATTCTGATACGTCAAGACACTTTGTCGCCCTTCAAGTTCCTGCGTAGGAGGAACATATACCTCATCGATGCATATCCACATATGCATGTTGTTGAATCGTTCAAAGTCAGCAAACCGATCCATCCACCAATAATAATCTTCCAGCTTCATTTGCTTTGGCGGAGAATTTGCTTTCCCGACCTCATGGTCCATTTTCAGAAATTTTTGCAAACTCGACATTCTTTCTAATATTTTTGTTTTCAAACTTAAACAATTTAATTTAAAATTTAATTTAAGTAAATCCTTCGAACTTATGCACGTTCGAATTAATTAAAATTCAAATTCGTTTTGTAAATTAAATTTGAATTTGTGTTAACTTCGAACTCAACAGAAAACCCTAGAAATTCTGTCAAGTTCGAACTTCAGGGAAGTTCGAAGAAACCATAATTTCTCTGACAACTTCGAATCTAACAAGTTCGAATTCTGACAACTTTGAATCTGACAAATTCGATTCTGACAAATTCGATTCTGACAACTTCGAAACCCAGTTAAATTCAAATAAAGCCCTAAAATAACTTTGAGAGGAGCGTATCCGAGATTATTCCATCCGAATTCGGGTCAAAACGGATTCGGATCACATCCGAACTCGGGTCAAACCGAATTCGGATCACATCCGAACTCGGATCTAAATCGAATTCGGATCCAATACTTAGAAATTTTAAGGGAAATTCATGGTGTTCTTGGCGACTCGCCGAGTCGACTTGCAGGTTTGCAAGTCGACCCATACGGGTTTTAGCAAAAATTCACTAAACTAAATTTATACTAACATGCAATTAAATCCAACGTTATATTATCAATTTTGGGGTGTTTCAACACTGTTTTCCCTATATTAAACACTTAAATCATCCAGATTTGTCCAAAATGTTGAATTTTTCTCAAAAACATAAAAATTTATAAAAACTCAGATTTTTTATTATGTTGGATGATTTAAGCTACGATTTCTGTTTCTAAATCATTTATGGGTTTCATTACATGATTTCTAACCAACATTTCAAACATGGAACATAATTTTTACAGATTATAAATCCGAATTTGTACATTTAAATTCTTAAAAATACAAACTAAAACTTAGAATTTAGTTTTATTACCTTAATGTTCTTCTGATTCTAATCTTGATCTTCCAGCAGATTTTTAGAGTGAGATTGAGAGAGAGAGTTTTGAAATTGCAAGATGATGAAATGAAAGAAAAGAAAGATTTTTGGGTCTTTTATTTCTAAACTTTCGAATGTTGACACATTTGGACACTCGACATCTGATTTTCATTTAAATACAGCTTTTATCTTCATTTTTTATCATTACTAACATATTTTAACTTAATTAAATATTTTCATTACTTAATTAAAATTACAATACAAATAATGTAATAAAATTACATTATTGAATCAAAAATAGAAATTAAAGTTAAGTAAAAAGCTAGGTTGTTACACAATGATCATCACATATGAACTCCTTTTTGGTAAACCTCTTACCAAATTCTTTTTGACTAAAACATTCTGTTGGTACATCCCGTGTGACGATAGCAGTCTAAGTTGTCTTACATTGTGATTTAGCATATGTTTGGTATATATATATATTATGTATGATTGATGATTATCAGTGTTTGTATGTTTGAACCTGATGTAACGTATTACAAGAAGTTCAAACATAAAGCTCAAAGATAAAATCAGTCATAAGGTAATATCATAAGTTTCAAACACTTAGTTGTATATGTCAAAGGCTAGATTCGAATTGCATAAGAGGATACATTCGAATCTGTGATAGATTCGAATGAGACCTTAGATTCGAATATAGGATAGATTCGAGACTGTCATGTTGGACAGACTCGAATGGGCCTTAGGCCAGATTCGAGTCTGACCCACATCAGATTCGAATCAGGGTCTATAATTAGGGATAGACTCGAATGATTAGAAGACTTTTTGCAGAATTCATGAGGAATTAAGCAAGAGGCGATCTCGAGTTTATCAGCTAGGTGAGTGCCGTTTCGGAGAGAATTAGTACGTAGGATCGTTCGTGTGTCGTTCGTTCAGCGTCTAATAGTCTCCGTGTTCCGTTGGTTGAGAGTTGTCCGTCTAACCGTCAACGAGGATTCCGCACTCGTTCACGGATCCGCGTCTAGATAGACCTTGCAGTCGTAGACCTTACAAGTGGTATCAGAGACTACGGAGTGTTCTTGGTGTTCTTCGTGTTCATCAGATACATTCTAGGTTTCTTGACACTAGTTGGACGGTTAAGGTTGGACCAAAAGAAGTGGTTAGGACAAATTCACCGAATCGTGTCATTAATCAATCTAGGTCAGCACCTCAACAAGTCTATAGGAGCACCACACCTAGCAGGTCACACACTCCAGTTAGGTCACATACTCCCGTTAGACATTATGTTCCGGTAAGAGCTCAGGGATCACAGTCTGAAATGCAGTATAATAAGAGTTATTCTAGAGCACCACACCAAATGCCTACTCAAAGGCAAAGAGTGAATCTAAATCACTCGGCACCACAACAGAATTCAGTTCAAAGGCCCAAGTCACCTGAAAGACGAGATGGGTACTTGAAAGAGTTCACGTATGTGGACGAGAATGGTATTACCAAGTCAGTCATGGCTTGGGTTCCCCGTGATAACTAACCTATATTCTTTCATGTGCAGGAGATAACTACCGGTCCAAACAACAAGTGGTTCGTCGACAGTGGTTGCTCCAGGCACATGACGGGGGAAAGGAGTCTTCTCACAGACTTCAAGGGGGGTAATAGGGGATTCGTATCATTCGCGGGTAACAAGGGTGGAAATATCACTGGAATTGGAAAAGTCACTAATGGGACGATTACTTTGGATCAAGTTTATCACGTTGATAAACTGGTTCATAATCTCATAAGTGTCTCTCAAATCTGTGATAAGAAGAACTCAGTGTTATTTACTGACACTGAGGCGTTAGTGCTAAAGCCTGGATTCAAGATACCTGAAGATTGGATATTGATGCGGGCGCCAAGGAAAAATGACTTGTACATGCTCGATATGAACAAGCCAGATACTTCGATGGGTCCGATCTGCTTACTATCAAAAGCTTCAGAGACGGAGTCCGTACTGTGGCACAGACGCATGGCTCACCTGCACCTGAGGAAGATGAATTACATTACGAAGCATGGACTGGTGCAGGGTGTGCCAATGAAAAGTTTTCAGTTCGAGGATAAGTGTCTACCTTGCATGAAGGGCAAACAACACAAGAAGACACACAAGTCCAAGAAGCAGAATTCCATAGCCTCAACATTCGATCTGTTGCACATGGACCTTTCGGCCCAATCAACAAAAGGAGTATTGGAGGTAGTTGGTACTGCTTAGTTATCACCGACGATTACTCACGTTTTTCTTGGGTTTTCTTTTTAGGTACGAAGGACGAGACGGCTGCAAGGCTCATCGGGTTCTTGGACCAAGTGGAGAACTCATACGAAACTAGGGTTAAATGTATTCGTAGTGATAATGGAACTGAATTCAAAAACACTGTCATTGGTGTATATTGCTTATCAAAGGGCATAGTGCATCAATTCAGTGCACCATATGAACCTCAACAGAATGGGGTGGCCGAATGTAAAAATAGAACTTTGATTGAGGCTGCAAGGACTATGCTTTCGGATTCAAAGCTTCCTACCATGTTTTGGGGGGAGGCAGTGAATACCGCGTGCCACATTTTAAACCGAGTCCTTACAGTCAAATCATTGAACAAAACATGCTATGAAATTTTGAATAAACGGCCACCTAACTTAACTGGATTCAAACCGTTTGGAGTACCATGAACACTTTTAAGAACAAAACATCAACCGAAGTTTGGTGAAAAGGCTGACGAAGGATACTTCCTAGGTTATGTGCCAAACTCACCAAACAAACGGGTGTTTAACAAAACAACTGGTACTGTGGAGATTGTGTATAACATTGAAGTCACGAGTTATACACATGAACCCCAAACTGGTCCGGAATGGATCTTTGACTATGATAAGTTATTTGAGTCATTTAACATTCCTCTGGATTATAATGCAGGTACAATAGAGAAGGACTTGGCGACGTTGCATCTGAACGACGATGGCCAAATCTTTCCAAGGACCACGTTCGAATCTACTTCCGAGCCTACTGCGACTATAGATGGGTCTCCAGAAGTTGCCGATCAAGAGGCACCTACCACTGAGAATCAGACTCAAGCATCGAGTTCCAACTCTGAGGAAAATGTCCGTGAGGAGGAAAATGTAGAAGCTGAGCCTGTTCCCCCATTAGGTGAAATAGGATCCAACTTAGGAGATAATCTAAGAGTTGATGATATAGAGACCTCTAGGATTAACAAGAACCATCCAATAGATAGCATCATAGGAAATCCTAACGAGGGTGTGAGGACTCGGAGTAGTGTAAATAACAACACTGTGTTGTTGTCGATGATAAACGACTCCGAGGCATATCACACATGTTTATATTCGTGTTTCATATCGCAAGTAGAGCCCAAAAATGTGCAAATGGCACTTAAGGACAAATCCTGGGTTGAAGCGATGCAGGAAGAACTTTCACAATTTAGGAAACTAGAAGTGTGGGAGTTAGTTCCGTTACCTCGAGGGGAGATTGCAATAGGAACCAAATGGGTTTTTAAGTGCAAGAGAGACGATCGGGGTATAGTCACGCGCAACAAGGCGAGATTAGTTGTAAAGGGTTTCAACCAAGAGGAGGGAATCGATTACAACGAAGTTTTTGCACCTGTAGCAAGGTGAGAAGCAATTAGGTAGTTTTTAGCGTTTGCCTCCTTCAAAGGCTTTAAGGTATATCAACTGGATGTTAAGAGTGCTTTCCTGTACGGGAAAGTGAAGGAGTTAGTGTATGTAGAACAACCGCCCGGATTTACAGATCCAAAATATCCTGAGAGAGTATATCGCTTAGATAAGGCTCTTTACGGATTACATCAGGCGCCTAGGGCATGGTATGAGACTCTATCCAACCATCTGTTAGAAAATGGCTTTGAGAGGGGTAGGATAGATAGTACTCTATTTGTGAAGAGAAAGGGAGATCACTTTATCTTGGTACAAGTGTACGTCGATGATATCATTTTTGGATAATCAGACGAACAGATGTGCAAAGATTTCGAAAAGGTGATGAAGTCTAAGTTCGAGATGAGTGCTATGGGAGAGTTGAATTTCTATTTAGGGTTACAAGTTGACCAAAAGAAGGAAGGGATGTTTATCCATCAAACTAAGTATGTCTATGACATATTAGAACGGTTTGGGATGGAGGGAACTAAGTTGACTGCCCACTTCAGCACGCCGATTCAAGTGAATCACAATCTCGGGCCGGGTACTGAAAGTGATACCGATGTGGATCCGACTTTATATCGGGCCATGATTGGGTCCCTTATGTATTTAACTGCTTCAAGACCTGATATTATGTTTGCTGTGTGTATTTGTGCTAGGTTTCAAGCGAATCCGAAGGAGATGCATATGAAAGCTGTGAAGCAGATTCTACGATACCTCAAGTCGAAACCGAAGCTGGGACTTTGGTATCACGCGGAGGGAGATCTAGAGTTGGAGGCGTTCACAGATTCGGACTACGGAGGATGCAGCTTGACGCGCAAATCAACGACTGGAGGTTGTCAGTTCCTAGGAGGGAGATTGGTGTCCTGGCAATGCAAGAAACAAACATCGGTAGCCGTGTCAACGTGCGAGGCCGAGTATGTAGCTGCTGGTAGTTGCTGTTCACAGGTTCTGTGGATACAACAACAATTGCGGGATTACGGTTTGGCTTACACTCAAAAACCTATTAAGATAGACAATCAATCTACAATTGCTATAACTAATAATCCAGTTAAACACAGTAAAACAAAGCACATAGACATAAGGCATCATTTTATTCGTGATTGTGCTGAAAAGAACTTAATCAAACTGGTAAAAGTGGCAACAGAAGATAATAATGCAGATTTATTTACCAAAGCGTTTGATAAGTCACGGTTTGAGTATTTAATTCAACTGAATGGAATGCGCAACCCAGAGTAATTTGACCTTAGTAGTAGTAAGTTTATTTTCTTTTTAGAGTCGTAGTATTTCTTTCTTTACCGTAGTCTGCTAATTTAGGAAAGTTTCTATTTCTAGTAAGTTTCTAATTTTAGTAAGTTTCTTTTTTGGTAAGTTAGTAGGTTAGCTTATTTTACTGTTTTTTTTATGAAAAACAAAAGAAAAAAGAGAGAAAATTACATAAATACAAAAAAAAAAAAAAAATCAGAAAAGGAGTTAAGTCTTAGATACATAGGTTCAAAGTGACGAAAATTAGCACCGTCGTTACAGACTCTAAGTATTTAGGCTTTCACACATAATGCAACTAAATCCTAAGTGTTATACTTTATTTAGTTCGATGTGTTGGTAGGCATAATACATATAGGGAATCTCAAGGCTAATAAAATATTCTTGAAAAAGTCAAGCGTGTCACTAACTTAGATGTACGACCAATCGGTCTTAATTTTTATGTACAAGACATACAAACATTGAGTCTAAATGAGGTATGCGAACTTTCTGGGGATGTATGGCAACATCAAATACATCTGACAATGGAAAGAATAGAAATATCATGTAAAACTGAGAGTCGAAAACATGCAACTCTGTTGTACGTAAGTACAGACCTGTTGTCTCTGTTTAGATTCGGGTTAGCAGACATGTCGCTTTGTTGTACGTCAGTACAGACCTGTCACCGCTATCTGCTAACTTTAAAATTAAACCTTAAGTCGAACTAAGACACTTTGTTGTATGAGAATACAGACCTGTGTCCGATGTTTGTCTTTTAAAGAAAGTTTGCAAATACCAACAAGTTAGAATTTTGTCTGTGTGCCTTGATCATAAAAGTATGTCTATGTCTGAGTCACGTAAGATAATTTCCTGATAAATAAAAAGGCCAAGGGATATTCCGAAGTGTAGAATGTTTAACAGGGTAAAATACCAACAATTGGCTAAATAGGTATGTCACAACAAACAATCAAAGGAATCAAAAATTCCTAAGTGTGAAAGTTTAAGTACTGAAAGTTAGTATCGGACATCGCTATCTGATTGAACCTTTCTTAGACTATACTCATCAAAAATGTTGTTAAGTATTTAGCTTAGATTGTCAAATTTTTCTTAAGTCTAGATTAAATTTTTTGGTCAAAATTTTATTTTACTTTATTTTATTTTTACCTTAGTTTATTTTATTTCATTTTAGTTTAGGTAAAAGGTCAAAAGTTACTGAGGGTGCATTCAAAGTTGGATAAAATAAACAATGCGTGAATTATCTTGAGCTTAGGGTAAAAGAGTTGGCATAGTTTATCTGGTTACACGATACCGTAGAAAAAGTTGGAAATGTTGAATTTATTTCAAAATTTTCGAAAATTTTCTAAGTATTGGAAGGATTCGACTCTAAGACAGACTCGAATAAGGAGTACTTCGAATCTGTCAGTAGCTTCGAATCTACTCTTAGACTCGAAGGTTGGTAGAATAAATAGGTTAACAGTGAAGTCATTTAATACTTACTGTTGTCGAATCTATACTCTCGAATCTATTTTGACGATTTCGAATCTGTTCTCGAGTCTACCGTTTTTCTCCTAAACGACATTTTGTCGACTTTGAAGACTTTGTGTTCGATTCTACAGACGCTTCTAGGTATAATCAACCAGATTGTACAAGATTTGTGTAGTTTTATACACAATTTTAAGCTAAAACATCAAATTTTGAAGTTTTATGGGTCAAAATAGGGTTTTTGCTAAATAACTAAGTTTGGACCTATAAAAGATTAAATTAAAGACATAAATCAATGATTAGAACCTAGTTGAACTAATGTTTGTGATTTACCAAGTTCAAAATGGTTAAAATCTTGGGTTTTTGTTGAAAATTCATTAGTCGGGGCTTCGAATCTGTTCTAGGACTCTCGAATCTGTTCATGGGTTTCTCGAATCTATCATTAGATTCGAGATGACCATGATATTCGAATCTGTCCATTAGACTCGAAAAGGGACACTTCGAATCTGTTCCCTTCGAATCTGTACTTTATTTATTTTGTTTAATTTAAACTTTATTAAACTTGTGGAAATTTAATTGTGTTGGATTTTGTATTTAATCAGGCAGTTCGTGCTTTTGTCCCGAAACATAATATGATCCTTAATCCAGACAATAATATCCCTGAGGCGCAGGGATATCGCCAAGTTTTGGATTTCCTAGCTGAATCTAGGATTAGCTTTGCTCTATACCATAACATCCCAATTGTTATTTCATATGTGAGGCAGTTTTACGACCATTTACAAGTTGATTGCACTGTCACCCCGACAGTTCTAAGAACCAGAATCGCTAGCCAACCTCTAATCTTCTCAGCAGATATGTTGCGCCAAGTGCTACAGTTGGGTTCACAGGAACAAGAAGACGGGCCTATAGACTTTCCATTGAGTATTAGGCAAGCCGCGTTTCTGAGAATGGGCTATAGTCTGGACGTTAAGAAATCATCTTATATGAAAAGTGGATTGATAGGGCAGTGGCGATTTCTGGTCCACGTGTTCATGGTTTGTTTTGCGCCAAAGAAGGCTGGTTTTGATTACATCGTCTCAAAGATCCAATCAGGGGTGATTGCGATGGTGTATAATAGGAAGTTCAGCTTCTCGCAGTTGTTTTTCTCGGAATTCATCCATCAGATTACAGCTCCTGACAGAGAAAGATTCCTTCTGTATCCAAGATCTGTAATGATGTTGATAAGGCACTTCTTGCCGAATTTGCCACAATCAGAGGATTCCTTGAGCGTGAATATTATGGATAAGCGCATCTTTTCGGATTGTTCCTCACATCGAGGAAGGTTAGCGGTTCCGGTGGCGCGTCCATTATTTGGAGCAATTGTAGACAGGGAATTTCAAGCCCCAGGTGATGCCAACTGGGCAGGGGTAGTTGATATTCAACCGCAGCAACAGCAACAGCAACAGCAACGCAACGCCAACAACAGCCGCGTGCTAGGCCGCGTGATCCACGACGCCAACAGCAACAACCTGCTAGTCAAATTCAGGCGTCCAGGCCTTCAACAAGTGAACAACCACAGGCACAAGAAGCAGGGACTTCAGGTGCAGTCCCCGAATCTGAGCAGATTGCTCAGACCTTGGAGGAAATATGGTCCTCTGGTCCTAATGCAAATGAAGATGTGGCAGCAGCATTAGTGGGTGAGCTGCTTAGTCCGCCTGGAGATGAAGATGATATATTTCGTGATGTTGACGAATATCAACCAGAAAGGGCAGCTGACGCATTAATATCTTCAGAATCCGAATCAGATTCAGAGGAAGTTCCTGCAGCTGCAGTTCCTGAAGTTCAAATTGGAACTTATGGTTCGCGATTGATCCAGGGAATTGGAGGAGTCAGATTTTGAAGAAGATGAGACTGCTCAGTTGGTGACAAGGCAATGGGCCAAACGTCACAGGTTTATGCAGGGGACTTCATCAGAGTCCGATGCACAACCTCAGCCTCAAACCCAAACCCAACCCCAAGTTACAGCTCCACCATCACTGCCACCTCAGCAACATGAACCCTACATTCCCCAACCATTCAATCCTGCTCCCATTCAGTCCATCCCTTCTACATCAGCAGCCTATACCGACAATCAACGAATCATGCAACTCAAGAGTCGTGTCGACTTTCAGAACGTTCAAATCATAACTCTCACAAAAGCAGTCGGTGAACTCCAAGAGCATAACTCTAATCTTGATAAGGAGAATGCAGAACTGAGAAAGATTGTTGAAAGTGTTAGAGACGAAAACACGGAGATTAAATCATTTGTTGCTGATCAATCGTCTGAAATCCGAGCAATGCGGTCCCTCCTAGAGCAACTTATGAAAAATCTACAAACTCAGGGGGAGACGAGTTGTAAAGATCAGGAAGTACAGCGAAATGATGATGATAATGAAGGCAATGATCCCGGTGCGAATAAAGAGATTGAGTCTGTAGATTTTCCTGCAGCTCAAGTTATACAAGTTCAGGGGGAGCCTAGTCAAGGCGAAGGACAAAGGGGTGAAGCTAGTTCATCTAAACAGCCTTCAGACTTTGAGATCAGTGAGATGATTGAAGCACTCATGGATCTTGATGATGATAAACTGGATGGAGGTTTTGATTATGAAGATGAAGAGCTTGAAGAAGGAGAGTTTATTCCGGAAGAGATAGTAGATTGGCAACCTGAAGATGAAGTAGTAGCTGATGAGGATGATGAAGCTGACGAAATAGTTGTACAGCAGAATCCTATCACTGACACTTATATGATAGATGGAGATAGAATTGTCGATGTTGACATAGTGAATGCTGCCTTGAATCCTAAGTCATCGACTGAAGAACCAGCAAGAGAGCTAAGTAACGAAGAAAGAAGGAAGCTATGGTTCAGAGCCGAAGAGAAGGAGTTAGCAATTAGGAGATCAATGAAAGTGCCTGGTACAGGGAAGCTATCTGAGCGAATCTTAAGTTGGTTCTTTGACAGAGATCTTCAACTTTTTATAATAAAAAGAAAAGACGGGCTTCAGTACTTAAGGCGAACATTGAAAGCATTCAACACCCTTCCAAAGATTGAAATCACAGCGCTTGCATGGAAAGATCTGATAAATATTGGTGATGATCCTTATGCGAATGTAATTGAAAGAATAATAAGAAAGGAGGGGAGATCTAGTAAGTTTGAACGGTTGAGTCCAAGGGTCGGAAGAAGAGTCGAGGATAAGTCACGTATAGATCCTCTTACAGGCCGACCTTGGATGAGGATTCAGTACAAACCAGTGAAATGCCTGAGGAAGGTACCTCTGAAGAAAATGCCACAGAATGTTTTGCGAAATCTACATTGGTGGTATGCTGATACAGAGACCGGGGAAGCAGTCATGGAAGATTTTGAAGAAAAGGTCATCCTTAAAGTCTATGACCCGCTTCACCTGGTGAACCTATCTAAAGAAGACCTGCAGATTTTGTATAACTGTAAGATTTCCAGTGACGCACATATGGATACTGAAGCTAGTAAGTATGAAAATGTGGTCAAGGTATGCGTTGAAAAAGGTCTGTATGCTGGTAGTGTTTTGAATCAATAATAAACCATGTTCTCAAATAAAATGTGTGAATTATTAGAAGCTATCGTCAAGGGGGAGTCTGTTGGTACATCCCGTGTAACGATAGCAGTCTAAGTTGTCTTACATTGTGATTTAGCATATGTTCGGTATATATATATTATGTATGATTGATGATTATCAGTGTTTGTATGTTTGAACCTGATGTAACGTATTACAAGAAGTTCAAACATAAAGCTCAAAGATAAAATCAGTCATAAGGTAATATCATAAGTTTCAAACACTTAGTTGTATATGTCAAAGGCTAGATTCGAATTGCATAAGAGGATACATTCGAATTTGTGATAGATTCGAATGAGACCATAGATTCGAATATAGGATAGATTCGAGACTGTCATGTTGGACAGACTCGAATGGGCCTTGGGCCAGATTCGAGTCTGACCCACATCAGATTCGAATCAGGGTCTATAATTAGGGATAGACTCGAATGATTAGAAGACTTTTTGCAGAATTCGTGAGGAATTAAGCAAGAGGCGATCTCGAGTTTATCAGCTAGGTGAGTGCCGTTTCGGAGAGAATTAGTACGTAGGATCGTTCGTGTGTCGTTCGTTCAGCGTCTAATAGTCTCCGTGTTCCGTTGGTTGAGAGTTGTCCGTCTAACCGTCAACGAGGATTCCGCACTCGTTCACGGATCCGCGTCTAGATAGATCTTGCAGTCGTAGACCTTACACATTCATAGATTTCAAGTTCATGTGACACATCCTTCTGTGCCATAGAGCAGACTCATTAGATGATGCTTTGGATATCAAACAGCTTAAAGTATTCGATTTTGACAAAAGATCCGTGTCTACACAGTAGACATTGTCCTTCCTTGGTGTTCTATGTAAAACAAGATTTTCAGGGATTTTAAAATCTTTTGAAAGAACAATACACTCAGAGTCTGTGTATAGAACAATATTTTGTTTATCACAGATTTGAGACGTTTAGTAAATTAAACTTCAGCTTTTCAACATACAAAACATCATTGAAGATCATATTGCCTGCTTTGACAGTACCCTTACCTGTTACCTTACCTCCCTTGGAATTTCCACCAAATGCAACGAATCCTCCTTCAAAGCTTTTGAGATTTGACAGGCATTCAGAATTGCCTGTCATGTGCCTAGAGCATCCACTATCCATATGCCATATTGTTTTATGTTGGGTCTTGTGGGTGCCCTGCACAAATAAAAGATTAGTTAGTAGTGGAGTAAACCCAAACCAAATTGGTTTTGGGTTGTCCTTGTGCATTGACATAACTTAACACTGTTTTTGTCTTTTTATACTTAGTGAGATCCACTGGTGGATTTTGTGAAGAATATTTATTTATGAAATGAGGTATCCAGGTGTTTTTCCAACCTTTTCATTAACAGTCTCAGAAGATCTACTACAAGTTCCAGTTTTAGACTTAGCAGTTTGAACTGGGTTTTTAGTGCTAACAGTTTCAGAATTTGCACTACCAGTTCCTACTTTAGACTTAACAGTCTCAACACTTGCATCAGCAGTTTGATCTGTGTTTTTGCCTTTAACACAAAATACCTTTTTATTGTTTGCTTTGGATTTTGCTAAAACTTGTTTTTGGCGTGTAGGCTGTCTTTTGTTGACTTTAATGTACCTGTGGTCAACTGTCTTATCTGGAACTGGTGCAACAGGTGATTTGGCCTTTAAAATTTTTGAGTTTCGAACAATTGCCTGTTTTCGAACCACAGTCTGTTTTGCAACAGATGGTTTATATAAACAATGTCTGGCCAAATGGTTTTTCCTGCCACAATGGAAACATCTTTTGACTGTTTTGATTGGAGAACCAGTTTTGTTAGACCATAACTGGTTCTTGTTCCTTTGATTTCCCCTTACCTGCTGTTGTGTGGGAAACTTTTAGACACCATGCTTTTGACATGTGCATATTGGAATAGTCTTACCCCTTTTATTAGTTTTTGAGGAAGATGCAATGTTACAGTTAGAAGGTACAAAAACATGTGGAGCATTATTGCACACACTCATCTTCTCTTTTCCTTTCTCACTGGGAGTTTTGATGAAACTGGGATTAGGGATTTCTATAGGTGCACTCATAGTTTTGAGTTCTCTCTCAACTTCTTTACACTCATAGCCTTCATTTGGAGTCAGTTCTTCTTTAGATTCAGGACTGTTTTCAAGGATAGGATCTATAGTTGTCATTATCTCATCTAATGGTTCATTAGCAAGCCTATCAGCAACTTCACTCTTGGGATTAATGTATTTGTTATTGTATGGTGGTGGAGTGGCTCTGTATCCTATACCTTCTTTGGGATTGAGTTGAGATTTTACCCTATCTTTAAATTGAACCTCCATTAGGTATTAGCTTTTGATTTGCCAGTTTGAAGGTTCCTAAATCTATATTAACATATTCTATTTTCTTGTTAGCTTCTAACACCTTCTGTTCAGCCTCATCTAGTTTTTTAATTTAGAGTCTCTATTTTCTTATTCAGTTCCTTTTTCTCCCACTCATGATATGTTCTATCATATCCCATCTGAATCTCATTATCCTTATAGTCATTAATCTGTTTTTCAAGGTCTTCTATAGCCTGCATGTTCTCATATCTCCTTTCTTCCATCTTAGATAGAGTTTTGCACATGCTCTCATTATGATCTCTGTACTTTTTAACCATATTTTTGCATGTTTGAGAGCAGAGTTTAGCATTTACCTCAGATGGTAGTTCAATGGAAGTAGCATTAGATGTTTCTGCCATAAGAGCTTGATTTTGAAACTCCTCTACTGTGTTATCACTCCAGTCAAACACATTGTCTTCTTGAGAGACAAGAGCTTGTGATGATGAAGCTTGATTAGTTTGCTGGGGTCTTGGTGGCTGTTGACCTTTGGATCTGCAATCTCTGGCAAAGTGTCCAAGCTTGTGGCATTTAAAGCATTCAACTTTTGATTTATCAAATGCTGGTTTGCCTTCTGGTCTGGTTTGAAAGTTTGGTCTGCCAGTTCTTTTAAGAAATCTTTTGGCCCTCATAGTCAACATAGCATGCTGCCATTTCAAGTCCATCTCTTCTAAATCATCTGGATGAATTTGTTCTAAATCTTCAGCATTTAGAGCAAACAGTCCATCACTTGCAACAAAAGCTTCATAATGAACTTCAGTGGAGTTACCATTAGCACCTGAAAAGGAATCACAACAGTTAGATTTATCAGTTAATGCTGATGACAACAGAGCAGTGTTATGATTGTAAGAAAAGGATTTCTTTTTATTTTCAATCTCAGTTTCAAACACTCTCAGGCTGTTGTAAAGGTCATCCAACTCTATTTCATCAAGAGTATCTTTGGTTCTCCATTGGGCAGCATAGACTGTCCACTCTTCACCAAGTGATCTGAGGAAATTTCTGTTTACTTCATCTTGATCCAAGCTGACTTTGGCACTCTCCAATTCACCTATCAGCTTATTAAATCTGTCAAAAATCTGAGTAAGTTTTTCATTCTTGCCACCAATAAAGTTTTCATACTGCTGTTTTAAAAGATCTTTTTGATTCCTTTTGGTGCTAGCATTGCCAGCAAATCTTTTCTCTAAAGCAATCCAAAGAGAATGAGCAGTATAGAATTTCTTAAACTGATGTTGATAAGCATTAGGAATGGCTATTTGTAAAAGAGTAAGAGCTTTCTCTTCATTCATTCTAGCCTTTCTTTCAAGTTCAGTCTTTGGAGGTGTTTTTATGGGCTTGCCATCAACATCTAGTTCAGGATCTACTACAGGAGGATATTCAACAGCTTCCAATATGGCATATTCAATAAATTGAATGTGCTGTTCAATCATAAGTCTCCACATCTCGAACTCAGTGGGTTTGAGCATAGGCACTTTGAGTCCTTGCCCAGATCTACTACTGCTATTATCAAATTTCATTGTAGAAAAATAAAAATTTTAAAAGAAAGCTTCTGACTTAGAAAACAAAGGAAAAACCTATGGCTCTGATACCACTTGTCAGGATCAAAATCACTACTTAAGATTAACTGGCTTGAATAAATCGGAGAGTAAACCAATAACCTTGTATTGAATCAAAGTCCAATTAAGAAGTTTGCGGAATAACACTTAATTGTTTTAAGAAAAACTTTCAGAACAAATAACACATAAATATAATCAAAAATCAAATCTTTTATATTGCAAAAATTACTTATTACAATCACCTCTATATACAAGGAAACAAATCACAAGGTTATATATATACATACATACATATATATATATATATATATATATATATATATATATATATATATATATATATATATATATATATATATATATATATATATATATATATATATATATATATATATATATATATATATATATGCTTGAATTTCATCACATTCTGTTTGGCAAATACTTGAATCTTCGAATATAAAACACTTCCTGAATTTCATCACATTCTGTTGTTAAACAGTTGAGCAGCTTGAACTTCAGCAGCTTGAACTTTTAACTCTGACAGCTTGACCTTTTGAACTAGTAGCTCGAATTACTCAACTAACAGTAGAACTTTGTAATTACACAGAAAATCTACTAACAGTCTAAGAAATCTAACTAACAGCTTGACATACTTTGTAATTACACAGAATATCTACTAACAGTCAGAGAAATCTAACTAACGCCCCTTGATCTGATACGTAGACGTAGTGACCTTACAAGTGGTAATAGACCCAATCGTGAGTGTTCTTCGTGATTGTCACGTTTGGTTGAACATTCATAGGGTTTCTCGGCATTCTTTCGGATAAATCACATGCATTTTTGAAGTTTTCAGAGTTTTTTTAAGCAAGTTTATTGGCAAATATTCATCTTAGTTCATCTTTTCCGTCGAAATCATTGTTTTTAATCTTAAAAACATTGATTTAATCTGAAATTTTTAAAAAGTCGAATTTTGTGTCGTCTCTCGAACTTTTGACGCTCGAACTTAAGGGGTATCTTAGGGTTCCTCGAACTTGTCATACACGCTCCTCCACGTACTTGTCAGGGAATCGAATTTGATTGTTCCTCAAACTTGTCAGGGATTCGAAGTTGTTTGGGTCTCGAACTTGTCAGGGATTCGAATATAACTGATTAGGTTTTCACGAAGTTTTCAAGGATCAAACTTGTCAGAACCTCGAACTTGACAGTCGAATTTAACGGATTCGAACTTGTCAGACAATTTAGGGTTTCTCGAACTTGAAGTCCCTCAAACTTAAAATTAAAACAAATTTAATTTAGAAAACAATTTTGAACTTAAAGTTTATACAAACTTATTTAAGTCCGTAAGATTTATTTCACATTTATTTTAAAAAATTAAGTAATTTAAGTTCGTGAACTCAAAAGTTTTACGAGAATGTCAAGTTTATATAGGTTCTTAAAATTGGATCATGAGGTGTGCAAATCTAATTCACCACCCAAGCTGATGAAAATAGAACACTATTACTGGTGGAAGGACAGAATTGCAGACTTCGCGAGATTCAACGATATGCGTTTGTGGATATGCATAGACGAAGGCTACGTTTCCCCAACGGAAGAGCCAAGGGCAGATTGAAGGTTCTGTCCTACCAACAACTAAAAGATGAGGACAAGATGATTTATGAGGTCGAGAATCGAGCTCTATCGTCAATTAGAATGGCATTACCGCTGGATATTCTGCACAACTTTAAACATCACCGGACCTCTAAAGAACTGTGGGAGGCGTTGGAGAAAAGGTATGAGGGAAATCCTCGGGTAAGAAAGGGGAGAATAGAATTACTAAAACAGCAGTTCGCTATTTTCAACGGGCTGAAGAATGAGACATCGGATGACATAATCACAAGGTTCTACCACCTTCTCACTGAGCTAGATAATCACAGGGTTGAGTATTCAGAGTCGGAAAAGATAGAAAAAAAGAAGAAAAGTTGGAAACTCTTACTCTAGAAGAAGTAATTGGAACTCTGAGGGCCTACAACTTTATGTTAAAGAAGAAGGAGAGGGAATTTGATCAAGTACAGGATCCTGAAATGTACTTTGGTAAATCAAAATCATCAACTTCTAGTGAACAGAAGTCGGGGGCTACAACATTCTTTTTTGGAGAAGAGGAAATACTAGTTAAAGCTGAAGAATCTGGTGATAGGGCATTCTTAGGGTTCTCAAAATCGGAAGATAAACCACATCATTCAGGATCAACCTCTAAAGGTTATACCAAGATGCCTATGAGTGTTAAATCAGCTGAGGAACATCCAAATCTTCTAGCTTCGTTTGTAGTAGCATATGACAACTGTGTTCAAGGTAAAATCAACGATCCAGCTCTGTGGGAAGAAGATTACAACCATGTAGATCCGGATGACTTAGAGAAGATGGACCAACAATGGCAACTGGCCATGGTAACGCGGAGGGTCAAATGGTTTATGAAGAGAACTGGAAGGAACTTGAGTGTAAGTAACAATGTTGGATTTGATATGTCAAAGGTGAAATGTTACAACTGTCAAGGTTTGGGACATTTTGCTAGAGAATGTCAAAGGCCAAATGTTGAGAACTATCAGAATCCGGGAAGACAGAATTCCGGTAGTTCAGGGAATCTAGATGCAATAGCTGGTCTGTTAACGAACGCATCTTCTAACAGACAGCTAGACGGAGAGCAAAGCTGAAGCAGAAACGGAGGACACCCAGCAGTCCGATACTCTTCATTTGGTATTGGAAAAATCTGAAGAGCAGACCACTCTGGAGTTTGCAGCTCAAATGGCAAACGTGGAATCAGATCGTAAAAAGGTATCTCTTAACTCTTCTACATTTCATGATTTATGTGTTTTATGTACTACGTTAAATGATAAATTGAACCTAGTGCTAGAATCACATACCTCCATGACAGCTCAAAACCAATCCTTAAAATTAGAATATGCTGATTTGTTAGATTTTAAGGAAAATCTTAGGGCTAAGATGAAAGCCGAAGCTCAAGATGCAATAGCTCTAAAAGACAAACTTAGTGAGCAGTGTGTTAGGATTGAGCTAATTTATGAGCATATAGAGGCCTTAACTAAAGGCATATCCTTAAAAGATAAAGAAATAGCCAGAGGATATGATTAAGGTTGCAGAGTCTAATGGTAAACTTGAAAAGTTTAGGAACTCACCCCTGAATTTAGGAAAAATCTTAGACGCGCAGAGACTATCTGAGAAACCAGCGGGCCTAGGATATCAGGAAAGTCCTCCACCGTTCAAAAAAAACTATGTGCCTCTACCTCAGGATAAGACCACAGAAACGGTTGAATCAGAGGAAGCAACCGTAACTGAGACTGAAAAGACATCAACAACTAAGGTGTCAACAACAAGCCAGGTTAAGAAAACTGTTAAGTTTGTGCAGTCTACTCGTGATACAAAACTAGAAGAGGCAAAAATTATGAGTGATAATAACCAAGAGTTGTTGAACACTGAAGTTGAAACAAAAGAACAGGACACTAGTGAGACTCCTAAGTCAAAGGGTACTTATAAGAAGCCTATTGACAAAATGTCATGTTTTAGATGTCATGAAAAAGGCCACGATGCTTATAGTTGTCCCTATAAGAAAGCAGTGTAAGGTCACCACGTCTACGGATCTGATCTTGACGCGACGCCATCCAACGAGTGCGGAATCCTTGGTAGACGTTTAACGGATCGATCACACACGGAAACCGAAGCCGAACACAATGATAGCAGATGCAACGAGCGACCACACACTGTGTATTGCTCCAAGACAAAATCTCTGAATACGTTCTAGCTCGCACGTGCACTTGGAAAGCTCTAAAACTCGTAAGTCCCAAAAGTTTGTTAATAAAATGAATTAACATCTAATTATACTAATTAAGTTCAAAGTGAACTTAATTAAGTTTGTTTATACCCAAGCCCACGAACTTGCACAATACCCTACGAACTTAGTTTCACAAAGTTCGTCTGGGTTGGGTTAAGTTCGAAGCTCAGCCTTAGAACCTAACTTCTCTGTCTTGAACTTATTTGCACCTTCTAGAACTTATCATCACTGTCTAGAACTTATCTTGATGGTCTAAAACTATCTTGATACTTCTTGAACTTAATATGCATATGCAATCATAATACACAGACATGAATTAACACACATAACTTGTATTAATAAAGCTTCATCTATTACTTATGACTATCTTTTACATATGTAGGTCCCAAAAGGTTTCTTTAGAGTATTTTTGCTAAGCTGTAGAGGGGGATGAATACAGCAAATTCAAATTCAACACTCTTTTCTCAATGTTTGTTTATACTATTAACAAATGTTAATTACAAACAAGCTTGACTGCGAAAAGGTTCAAGCTGAGATGACATATACAACAGATGTTTCAACTACTCTAAGACACACTCAGACTAGATACAATGAATACACTCACTTAGATGAACTCACTGATTTTACAAGACAGAGATGGACAACTTGAGTATGAACAGCTTAGACACACGTACTATTATATTCAAGCAGACATGCATGCATGGAAAAACACACTTCAATGCATGATCTAATGTCTCACACTTGGTTATTCTCACAATCCTTAGAAGCATGCTTTTATACTCTCACTGAGAATCCCAGTGATGCTTCTTCATTGGACTATGAGATTGTGAGATGTCTTTCTAAAAAGACAAAACACCTTTTCAGCATATTCTGATAATGCGGATTTGTCTTCATATGGCAGAATCTTTGTCCTATCAACACCTAAAAGATGAGGACAAGATGATTTATGAGGCCGAGAATCGAGCTCCATCGTCAATTAGAATGGCATTACCGCTAGATATTCTGCACACCTTTATACATCACAGGACCTCTAAAGAACTGTGGGAGGCGTTGGAGAAAAGATATGAGGGAAATCCTCGGGTAAGAAAGGGGAGAATAGAATTACTAAAACAGCAGTTCGCTATTTTCAAAGGGCTGAAGAATGAGACATCGGATGACATAATCACAAGGTTCTACCACCTTCTGACTGAGCTAGATAATCACAGGGTTGAGTATCCAGAGTCGGAAAAGATAGAAAAGTTTCTTGATGCTTTACCAGCGAAGTGGGAGATGTACACTATGCTGATAAAACATGATGAAGAAAAGTTGGAAACTCTTACTCTAGAAGAAGTAATTGGAACTCTGAGGGCCTACAACTTTATGTTAAAGAAGAAGGAGAGGGAATTTGATCAAGTACGGGATCCTGAAATGTACTTTGGTAAATCAAAATCATCATCTTCTAGAGAACAGAAGTCGGGGGCTACAACATTCTTTTTTGGAGAAGAGGAAATACTAGTTAAAGCTGAAGAATCTGGTGATAGGGCATTCTTAGGGTTCTCAAAACCAGAAGATACACTACATCATTCAGGATCAACCTCTAAAGGTTATAACAAGATACCAATGAGTGTTAAATCAGCTAAGGAACATCCAAATCTTCTTGCTTCGTTTGTAGTAGCATATGTCAACTGTGTTCAAGGTAAAATCAACGATCCAGCTCTCTGGGAAGAGGATTACGACCATGTAGATCCGGATGACTTAGAGAAGATGGACCAACAATGCCAACTGGTCATGGTAACGCAGAGGGTCAAATGGTTTATGAAGTGAACTGGAAGGAAGTTGAGTGTAAGTAAAATTTTTTTTTTTTTTTATAAGTCAAAGGTGAAATGTTACAACTGTCAAGGTTTGGGACATTTTGCTAGAGAATGTCAAAGGCCAAAGGTTGAGAACTATCAGAATCAGGGAAGAAAAATTCCTGGTAGTTCAGGGAATCTAGCAGCAATAGCTGGTCTGTTAACGAATGTATCTTCTAACAGACAGCTAGACGGTACATATGATTTGAGTACTCATCTGGAGTCAAACACTAGAGACTTTATGGCTAAAGTAACAGAGACGGAGAGCAAAGCTGAAGCAGAAATGGAGGACACCCAGCAGTCCGATACTCTTCTTTTGGTATTGGAAAAATTTGAGGAGCAGACCACTCTGGATTTTGCAGCTCAAATGGCAAATTTGGAATCAGATCGTAAAAAGGTATCTCTTAACTCTTCTACATTTCATGATTTATGTGTTTTATGTACTACGTTAAATGATAAATTGAACCTAGTGCTAGAATCACATACCTCCATGACAGCTCAAAACCAATCCTTAAAATCAGAATATGTTAGTTTGTTAGATTTTAAGGAAGATCTTAGGGCTAAGAGGAAAGTCGATGCTCAAGATGCAGTAGCTCTAAAAGACAAACTTAGTGAGCAGTGTGTTAGGATTGAGCTAATTTATGAACATATAGAGGTCTTAACCAAAGACATCTCCTTAAAAGATAAAGAATTAGCAGAGGATACGATTAAGGTTGCAGAGTCTAATAGTAAACTTGAAAAGTTTAGGAACTCACCCCTGAATTTAGGCAAAATCTTAGACGCGCAGAGACAATATGAGAAACCAGTGGGCCTAGGATATCAGGAAAGTCCTCCACCGTTAAAAAAACTATCTGCCTCTACCTCAGGATAAGACCAAAGAAACGGTTGAAATAGAGGAAGCAACCGTAACTGAGACTAAAAAGACATCAACAACTAAGGTGTCAACAGCAACCCTAAGGTTAAGAAAACTGTTAAGTTAGAAGAGGCAAAAATTATGAGTGATAATAACCAAGAGTTGTTGAACACTGAAGTTGAAACAAAAGAACAGGACACTAGTGAGACTCCTAAGTCAAAGGGTACTTATAAGAAGCCTATTGACAAAATGACATGTTTTAGATGTCATGAAAAAGGCCACGATGCTTATAGTTGTCCCTATAAGAAAGCAGTGTAAGGTCACCACGTCTACGGATCTGATCTTGACACGACGCCATCCAACGAGTGCGGAATCCTTGTTAGACGCTTAACGGATCGATCACACACGGAAACCGAAGCCGAACACAATGATAGCAGATGCAACGAGCGACCCCACACTGTGTATTGCTCCAAGACAAAATCTCTGAATACGTTCTAGCTCGCACGTGCACTTGCAAAGCTCTAAAACTCGTAAGTCCCAAAAGTTTGTTAATAAAATGAATTAACATCTAATTATACTAATTAAGTTCAAAGTGAACTTAATTAAGTTTGTTTATACCCAAGCCCACGAACTTGCACAATACCCTACGAACTTAGTTTCACAAAGTTCGTCTGGGTTGGGTTAAGTTCGAAGCTCAGCCTTAGAACCTAACTTCTCTGTCTTGAACTTATTTGCACCTTCTAGAACTTATCATCACTGTCTAGAACTTATCTTGATAGTCTAAAACTATCTTGATACTTCTTGAACTTAATATGCATATGCAATCATAATACACAGACATGAATTAACACACATAACTTTTATTAATAAAGCTTCATCTATTACTTATGACTATCTTTAACATATGTAGGTCCCAAAAGGTTTCCTTAGAGTATTTTTCTAAGCTGTAGAGGGGGATGAATACAGCAAATTCAAATTCAACACTCTTTTCTCAATGTTTGTTTATACTATTAACAAATGTTAATTACAAACAAGCTTGACTGCGGAAAGGTTAAAGCTGAGATGACATATACAACAGATGTTTCAACTACTCTAAGACACACTCAGACTAGATACAATGAATACACTCACTTAGATGAACTCACTGATTTTAGAAGACAGAGATGGACAACTTGAGTATGAACAGCTTAGACACACGTACTATTATATTCAAGCAGACATGCATGCATGGAAAAACACACTTCAATGCATGATCTGATGTCTCACACTTGGTTATTCTCACAATCCTTAGAAGCATGCTTTTATACTCTCACTGAGAATCCCAGTGATGCTTCTTCATTGGACTATGAGATTGTGAGATGTCTTTCTAAAAAGACAAAACACCTTTTCAGCATATTCTGATAATGCGGATTTGTCTTCATATGGCAGAATCTTTGTCCTATCAACACCTAAAAGATGAGGACAAGATGATTTATGAGGCCGAGAATCGAGCTCTATCGTCAATTAGAATGGCATTACCGCTAGATATTCTGCACACCTTTATACATCACAGGACCTCTAAAGAACTGTGGGAGGCGTTGGAGAAAAGATATGAGGGAAATCCTCGGGTAAGAAAGGGGAGAATAGAATTACTAAAACAGCAGTTCGCTATTTTCAAAGGGCTGAAGAATGAGACATCGGATGACATAATCACAAGGTTCTACCACCTTCTGACTGAGCTAGATAATCACAGGGTTGAGTATTCAGAGTCGGAAAAGATAGAAAAGTTTCTTGATGCCAGCGAAGTGGGAGATGCTCACTATGCTGATAAAACATGATGAAGAAAAGTTGGAAACTCTTACTCTAGAAGAAGTAATTGGAACTCTGAGGGCCTACAACTTTATGTTAAAGAAGAAGGAGAGGGAATTTGATCAAGTACGGGATCCTGAAATGTACTTTGGTAAATCAAAATCATCATCTTCTAGAGAACAGAAGTCGGGGGCTACAACATTCTTTTTTGGAGAAGAGGAAATACTAGTTAAAGCTGAAGAATCTGGTGATAGGGCATTCTTAGGATTCTCAAAACCAGAAGATACACTACATCATTCAGATCAACCTCTAAAGGTTATAGCAAGATGCCAATGAGTGTTAAATCAGCTGAGGAACATCCAAATCTTCTAGCTTCGTTTGTAGTAGCATATGACAACTGTGTTCAAGGTAAAATCAACGATCCAGCTCTGTGGGAAGAGGATTACGACCATGTAGATCCGGATGACTTAGAGAAGATGGACCAACAATGGCAACTGGTCATGGTAACGCAGAGGGTCAAATGGTTTATGAAGAGAACTGGAAGGAAGTTGAGTGTAAGTAACAATGTTGGATTTGATAGGTCAAAGGTGAAATGTTACAACTGTCAAGGTTTGGGACATTTTGCTAGAGAATGTCAAAGGCCAAAGGTTGAGAACTATCAGAATCAGGGAAGAAAAATTTCTGGTAGTTCAGGGAATCTAGCTGCAATAGCTGGTCTGTTAACGAATGTATCTTCTAACAGACAGCTAGACGGTACATATGATTTGAGTACTCATCTGGAGTCAAACACTAGAGACTTTATGGCTAAAGTAATAGAGACGGAGAGCAAAGCTGAAGCAGAAATGGAGGACACCCAGCAGTCCGATACTCTTCTTTTGGTATTGGAAAAATTAGAGGAGCAGACCACTCTGGATTTTGCAGCTCAAATGGCAAACGTGGAATCAGATCGTAAAAAGGTATCTCTTAACTCTTCTACATTTCATGATTTATGTGTTTTATGTACTACGTTAAATGATAAATTGAACCTAGTGCTAGAATCACATACCTCCATGACAGCTCAAAACCAATCCTTAAAATCAGAATATGCTAGTTTGTTAGATTTTAAGGAAGATCTTAGGGCTAAGAGGAAAGCCGATGCTCAAGATGCAGTAGCTCTAAAAGACAAACTTAGTGAGCAGTGTGTTAGGATTGAGCTAATTTATGAGCATATGGAGGCCTTAACCAAAGACATCTCCTTAAAAGATAAAGAATTAGCAGAGGATACGATTAAGGTTGCAGAGTCTAATAGTAAACTTGAAAAGTTTAGGAACTCACCCCTGAATTTAGGCAAAATCTTAGACACGCAGAGACAATATGAGAAACCAGTGGGCCTAGGATATCAGGAAAGTCCTCCACCGTTAAAAAAACTATCTGCCTCTACCTCAGGATAAGACCAAAGAAACGGTTGAAATAGAGGAAGCAACCGTAACTGAGACTAAAAAGACATCAACAACTAAGGTGTCAACAGCAACCCTAAGGTTAAGAAAACTGTTAAGTTAGAAGAGGCAAAAATTATGAGTGATAATAACCAAGAGTTGTTGAACACTGAAGTTGAAACAAAAGAACAGGACACTAGTGAGACTCCTAAGTCAAAGGGTACTTATAAGAAGCCTATTGACAAAATGACATGTTTTAGATGTCATGAAAAAGGCCACGATGCTTATAGTTGTCCCTATAAGAAAGCAGTGTAAGGTCACCACGTCTACGGATCTGATCTTGACACGACGCCATCCAACGAGTGCGGAATCCTTGTTAGACGCTTAACGGATCGATCACACACGGAAACCGAAGCCGAACACAATGATAGCAGATGCAACGAGCGACCCACACTGTGTATTGCTCCAAGACAAAATCTCTGAATACGTTCTAGCTCGCACGTGCACTTGCAAAGCTCTAAAACTCGTAAGTCCCAAAAGTTTGTTAATAAAATGAATTAACATCTAATTATACTAATTAAGTTCAAAGTGAACTTAATTAAGTTTGTTTATACCCAAGCCCACGAACTTGCACAATACCCTACGAACTTAGTTTCACAAAGTTCGTCTGGGTTGGGTTAAGTTCGAAGCTCAGCCTTAGAACCTAACTTCTCTGTCTTGAACTTATTTGCACCTTCTAGAACTTATCCTCACTGTCTAGAACTTATCTTGATAGTCTAAAACTATCTTGATACTTCTTGAACTTAATATGCATATGCAATCATAATACACAGACATGAATTAACACACATAACTTGTATTAATAAAGCTTCATCTATTACTTATGACTATCTTTTACATATGTAGGTCCCAAAAGGTTTCCTTAGAGTATTTTTCTAAGCTGTAGAGGGGGATGAATACAGCAAATTCAAATTCAACACTCTTTTCTCAATGTTTGTTTATACTATTAACAAATGTTAATTACAAACAAGTTTGACTGCGGAAAGGTTCAAGCTGAGATGACATATACAAAAGATGTTTCAACTACTCTAAGACACACTCAGACTAGATACAATGAATACACTCACTTAGATGAACTCACTGATTTTACAAGACAGAGAGGGACAACTTGAGTATGAACAGCTTAGACACACGTACTATTATATTCAAGCAGACATGCATGCATGGAAAAACACACTTCAATGCACGATCTGATGTCTCACTCTTGGTTATTCTCACAATCCTTAGAAGCATGCTTTTATACTCTCACTGAGAATCTCAGTGATGCTTCTTCATTGGACTATGACATCGTGAGATGTCTTTCAAAGAAGACAAAACACCTTTTCAGCATACTCTGATAATGCAGATTTGTCTTCATATGGCAGAATCTTTGTCCTATCAACACCTAAAAGATGAGGACAAGATGATTTATGAGGCCGAGAATCGAGCTCTATTGTCAATTAGAATGGCATTACCGCTAGATATTCTGCACACCTTTAAACATCACAGGACCTCTAAAGAACTGTGGGAGGCGTTGGAGAAAAGGTATGACAGAAATCCTCGGGTAAGAAAGGGGAGAATAGAATTACTAAAACAGCAGTTCGCTATTTTCAAAGGGCTGAAGAATGAGACATCGGATGACATAATCACAAGGTTCTACCACCTTCTGACTGAGCTAGATAATCACAGGGTTGAGTATTCAGAGTCGGAAAAGATAGAAAAGTTTCTTGATGCTTTACCAGCAAAGTGGGAGATGTACACTATGCTGATAAAACATGATGAAGAAAAGTTGGAAACTCTTACTCTAGAAGAAGTAATTGGAACTCTGAGGGCCTACAACTTTATGTTAAAGAAGAAGGAGAGGGAATTTGATCAAGTACGGGATCCTGAAATGTACTTTGGTAAATCAAAATCATCATCTTCTAGAGAACAGAAGTCGGGGGCTACAACATTCTTTTTTGGAGAAGAGGAAATACTAGTTAAAGCTGAAGAATCTGGTGATAGGGCATTCTTAGGGTTCTCAAAACCAGAAGATACACTACATCATTCAGGATCAACCTCTAAAGGTTATAGCAAGATGGCAATGAGTGCTAAATCAGCTGAGGAACATCCAAATCTTCTAGCTTCGTTTGTAGTAGCATATGACAACTGTGTTCAAGGTAAAATCAACGATCCAGCTCTGTGGGAAGAGGATTACGACCATGTAGATCCGGATGACTTAGAGAAGATGGACCAACAATGGCAACTGGTCATGGTAACGCAGAGGGTCAAATGGTTTATGAAGAGAACTGGAAGGAAGTTGAGTGTAAGTAACAATGCTGGATTTGATAAGTCAAAGGTGAAATGTTACAACTGTCAAGGTTTGGGACATTTTGCTAGAGAATGTCAAAGGCCAAAGGTTGAGAACTATCAGAATCAGGGAAGAAAAATTTCTGGTAGTTCAGGGAATCTAGCTTCAATAGCTGGTCTGTTAACGAATGTATCTTCTAACAGTCAGCTAGACGGTACATATGATTTGAGTACTCATCTGGAGTCAAACACTAGAGACTTTATGGCTAAAGTAACAGAGACGGAGAGGAAAGCTGAAGTAGAAATGGAGGACACCCAGCAGTCCGATACTCTTCTTTTGGTATTGGAAAAATTTGAGGAGCAGACCACTCTGGATTTTGCAGCTCAAATGGCAAACGTGGAATCAGATCGTAAAAAGGTATCTCTTAACTCTTCTACATTTCATGATTTATGTGTTTTATGTACTACGTTAAATGATAAATTGAACCTAGTGCTAGAATCACATACCTCCATGACAGCTCAAAACCAATCCTTAAAATCAGAATATGCTAGTTTGTTAGATTTTAAGGAAGATCTCAGGGCTAAGAGGAAAGCCGATGCTCAAGATGCAGTAGCTCTAAAAGACAATCTTAGTGAGCAGTGTGTTAGGATTGAGCTAATTTATGAGCATATAGAGGCCTTAACCAAAGACATCTCCTTAAAAGATAAAGAATTAGCAGAGGATACGATTAAGGTTGTAGAGTCTAATAGTAAGCTTGAAAAGTTTATAAACTCACCCCTGAATGGCAAAATCTTAGACACGCAGAGACAATATGAGAAACCAGTGGGCCTAGGATATCAGGAAAGTCCTCCACCGTTTAAAAAAACTATGTGCCTCTACCTCAGGATAAGACCAAAGATACGGTTCAATCAGAGGAAGCAACCGTAACTGAGACTAAAAAGACATCAACAACTAAGGTGTCAACAGCAACCTTAAGGTTAAGAAAACTTTTAAGTTAGAAGAGGCAAAAATTATGAGTGATAATAACCAAGAGTTGTTGAACACTGAAGTTGAAACAAAAGAACAGGACACTAGTGAGACTCCTAAGTCAAAGGGTACTTATAAGAAGCCTATTGACAAAATGTCATGTTTTAGATGTCATGAAAAAGGCCACGATGCTAATAGTTGTCCCTATAAGAAAGCAGTGTAAGGTCACCACGTCTACGGATCTGATCTTGACGCGACGCCATCCAACGAGTGCGGAATCCTTGTTAGACGCTTAACGGATCGATCACACACGAAAACCGAAGCCGACCACAATGATAGCAGATGCAACGAGCGACCCCACACTGTGTATTGCTCCAAGACAAAATCTCTAAATACGTTCTAGCTCGCACGTGCACTTGCAAAGCTCTAAAACTCGTAAGTCCCAAAAGTTTGTTAATAAAATGAATTAGCATCTAATTATACTAATTAAGTTCAAAGTGAACTTAATTAAGTTTATTTATACCCAAGCCTACGTACTTGCACAATACCCTACGAACTTAGTTTCACAAAGTTCGTCTGGGTTGGGTTATGTTCGAAGCTCAGCCTTAGAACCTAACTTCTCTGTCTTGAATTTATTTGCACCTTCTAGAACTTATCATCACTGTCTAGAACTTATCTTGATAGTCTAAAACTATCTTGATACTTCTTGAACTTAATATGCATATGCAATCATAATACACAGACATGAATTAACACACATAACTTGTATTAATAAAGCTTCATCTATTACTTATGACTATCTTTTACATATGTAGGTCCCAAAAGGTTTCCTTAGAGTATTTTTCTAAGCTGTAGAGGGGGATGAATACAGCAAATTCAAATTCAACACTCTTTTCTCAATGTTTGTTTATACTATTAACAAATGTTAATTACAAACAAGCTTGAATGCGGAAAGGTTCAAGCTGAGATGACATATACAACAGATGTTTCAACTACTCTAAGACACACTCAGACTAGATACAATGAATACACTCACTTAGATGAACTCACTGATTTTACAAGACAGACATGGACAACTTGAGTATGAACAGCTTAGACACACGTACTATTATATTCAAGCAGACATGCATGCATGGAAAAACACACTTCAATGCACGATCTGATGTCTCACACTTGGTTATTCTCACAATCCTTAGAAGCAAGCTTTTATACTCTCACTGAGAATCTCAGTGATGCTTCTTCATTGGACTATGAGATTGTGAGATGTCTTTCTAAAAAGACAAAACACCTTTTCAGCATATTCTGATAATGCAGATTTGTCTTCATATGGCAGAATCTTTGTCCTATCAACACCTAAAAGATGAGGACAAGATGATTTATGAGGCCGAGAATCGAGCTCTATCGTCAATTAGAATGGCATTACCGCTAGATATTCTGCACACCTTTAAACATCACAGGACCTCTAAAGAACTGTGGGAGGCGTTGGTGAAAAGGTATGAGGGAAATCCTCGGGTAAGAAAGGAAGAATAGAATTACTAAAACAGCAGTTCGCTATTTTCAAAGGGCTGAAGAATGAGACATCGGATGACATAATCACAAGGTTCTACCACCTTCTGACTGAGCTACATAATCACAGGGTTGAGTATTCAGAGTCGGAAAAGATAGAGAAGTTTCTTGATGCTTTACCAGCGAAGTGGGAGATGTACACTATGCTGATAAAACATGATGAAGAAAAGTTGGAAACTCTTACTCTAGAAGAAGTAATTGGAACTCTGAGGGCCTAAAACTTTATGTTAAAGAAGAAGGAGAGGGAATTTGATCAAGTACGGGATCCTGAAATGTACTTTGGTAAATCAAAATCATCATCTTCTAGAGAACAGAAGTCGGGGGCTACAACATTCTTTTTTGGAGAAGAGGAAATACTAGTTAAAGCTGAAGAATCTGGTGATAGGGCATTCTTAGGGTTCTCAAAACCAGAAGATACACTACATCATTCAGGGTCAACCTCTAAAGGTTATAGCAAGATGCCAATAATGGGAGCAAATAATGGCAAGCCTGTCCAACAGATGGACAGCTTCCATTCTTCACCTACTCAAATAATAGATGGACTTCAAGAAAGTGGTGGTGGCACTCCTTCTTCAAACATTTTCTCAAGCTCATCCCTGATTTCATCCAAATCCTCTATTTCAACTCTGAGGAACATGAAACTGGGATGTTGAAGCTCCCCTCTTTCATGAAAGCCTCTAAGCTGGTCCCAGATGGCTGCTCTCCACTTTATGGATTGCCTTAAGGAGTTTGCAAGTCTGAATGCTACAAGCTGTTTGAGACCAACTTTGTGTAGGTATGACGCTCTTTAAAAGCACTTCTTCTTTGTCAGGGGATCTACAAAAATATCCACCCAACTCAGATTCTTCAATCAGCTTGCTTTCTACAAATTCTACTCCTTTGGGTAGGCTGTGGTCTACTCCTTTGATCTGTACTGCATAATCACATTATTCAATCATGATCAGGAGTTCCTCCAGCTCTGAATCCTTTCTGTTCCTCTTGGCCTTTATTTTGGGGTAAGTCACTGAGACACCCTTACTTAGTTCTTCTCAGATCAGGCCAAGGTCTCTCACCCTTTCCATCAACTTTTTGACATATGCCCTGATAGTCTTAGCCGTTTCAGACTTTGACTGGCTCAGGGAAACTGGCAACTCTACTCATTCTCTGTATCCCATCAGTGCAACGTCATTGTAATCATATGCTTCCAATTCTGCGCCTATTGCAACCATTCTGGTTATCTGTAGCTTCCACTGTTTGCCTTTTCTTGAGATGGGAACAACTTTGACAATAGGTTCCTTGGCATGTCTTCTATCAGCAACATCAAAGAACTTTTTCGTTGCCAAATTGTCAAACTGTATCTGGGCTCTTGCAGAGGATGCTTTTTTGGACTTGGTCACAGAGACCGGAGCACCCTCTTCCTTATCACCTTCCTTCTCAACCGCTGACTCATTAGCAGCTTGAAGCAGTTTTCTTTACATATCCAAAGAAGGTATTTTGATTTTGCTTACCTCTTTGAATGCAAAGGATCTAGCAGCTTTGGCTGAGGCTTCTTCCTTTCTTAGTTTTTCCAGGGCTTGGAGCTGTTCATCTCTAAACTCATAGTATTTCTCAATAGGAATACCCATTTCCTTAGCCCTTGCCTTGTCAAACTTTAGCTGCGCTGCTCTTTGGTGGTCAGGGTCAAAAACTGCTTTCTTATTTCCTTTGGCTGTTATAGTTTGAACAGCTTCAGGAACCTCTTCCTCTTCTTCTTCTTCTTCCGAAATCAGATGCCTCCTTCTGCCTGTCCTGTCCCCAGGAATGGATTCCTCCCCCTTAGTTTGTGTAGGGTTTGGAGATCCAGCCTGAGTAGGCTGAGCAGCTTCAGTGTGATTGGAGACATCTGCAGCTGGACCTGTTTGTGATGCACCTGCTGCTTGGCCAACAGATGCACCCTTAGACTTAGTCTATGAGGCAGACAACTTCTCTCCCTTTGAAGGATATGACACACAACCTTTAACATGTGGTCTCCCTGGAGAAACAAATTCAGCAGGCTTAGCAGCAGTTTTGGCAGCAGGCTTGGGGCCAACTAGGCTGTGCACTAAAAAAGCCAGATTGTCCTTAACCTCTGCAAGCTGGGTAAGGCAGGTCTGAAGAGAAGAGGATTGGGAATCTGCAACTGAGGACAGCTTGACGAGATTTTCTCTGTCAGAAGCTGTGAACAACAAATTTTGAAGCTCTGCAAGATGTAATTCAATAGAGTCTTGCACATCATTAAGTTTTGCTGACACAGAATTTGACAGAGAGAACATTAGAGATTTTAAGCTCGCAAGTGTTGTGGGAAGGGTAGTAGTGCAAGTGGTGAGGAAAGGGTAGTGGAGATGTTTTGCAGTTGTGTAGTGAGTGCAAGCAGCTGTGAGCACTGGTCAGTTTAAGGAGTGGCTGGAAAGGAATTCTTGAACAGATCAAAGAATCCATGGAGCTTTGCAGATACAGAGTCTGAGATTATGGAGGGTAGGGAAGTCATGGACTTTTCCAAAGAGCTAACATTGTTGGTCAGCAAAGAAAGCTGATCTTTCAAAGGAAGATCTTTGGGGGATGGAGAAGTGTGAGTGGACTGTTTGGATTGTGTAGAGGGCTTGTGTTGCAACACCTTCATCAAGGCTTGGGATGGTTTCCTCAGCAGCACCTTGGTTTAGAGGTGCCTCATCATGGGGAGATGGGAGGTGCATTTCAACATCAGCAGTGGTGAAATCTGCTGATGGAATGTGCATTTGAGGTGCAGCCTCACCAGAGGGATGGTATGTTTCCTGAGGTTCATCAGCTTGGCAGATTGGTCCTTCAGCAGCTGTTGGGTGTACAACAGATGTATCATGAGGAGCAGAAGTTAGAGGCTGATCTACTGGATGGTCTAATTCAGCCGGTTTGGCACCTCGTGCAGACTCAGGTTATGTAGTAGAAGTATGGAGTGGAGACTGTGTGGACTTAGTCTGGAGTGGAGTAAACTCCTGTCTTTCAATATTCTCAGCCTTTTGGGAGGCTAGAATAGTTGATGTGGTAGTCTCCATATGTACAACTGGCTCCTGTTGGGAGGGACCAGAGGCCCTAGGCTGACTCAGGGTAGACTCTTGTTAGAGTGAAGCCTGCTCCACATGTGTTGAACCTTCTCCCAAAATAGGAGAAGCAGCAGGGGTTGCTTCTTTTTCAACTGAACCCTGTTGAGAGGGGTCAGAGGGGCTAGTGTGGTCTGTTGGTTTCTTTTTTGCTAAGCTTTTGCGTCTGTAGAGTCTGAGATATGAAGTGGAGGATGGATGTTGTGGAGAGGCGATGAGGGATTCTGTTGGGACTGGTGGTGAGACTGGGTCAGAAACAGGTGGGTTGGTCTGTTCCATAGTCTCAGGTGCCACAGAGGCACCAACCACAAAGGCTTCAGGTTCAACAAATGAACCATGGTGAGAAGCCTGCTCCCCCTCAGCCATAGAGGCTGATGGGGCAGACATGGACTTGGCTGTTTTTGCCTTCTTGTGGACAGGCTCAGCTTCAGTCGTTTCCAGGACCCTTTTAACAAATTTGGTCCTAGATTTAGATTTTCCTTAGGGAGCAGTCACTGGATCCACCCTCACAGCAGAGGGTCCTTCCACCATACCGATCAACCTCTTCATTAGAGTAGATAGAGGGGGCTCATTTGGAAGTACAAGGGTGTAGAAAACTTGATTCCCAATTACTGGGAAAGCAGCAGTACGTAACATAGGCTGAGAGTTATACAAATGCTCACCACAGACATGCTTGATGATGAGGCTCAGAAACCTGGGATATCGAACAGCAGCTGGATGTGTTTCCTGCTGCACCAGGTTCCTCAAATTTATGTAAATTTACCTAGACATGTTCATGTTAGTCCCATCTACGAGTTGTAGGACTATTGGAATCTCATCGCGGTTGAGCTGGTTAAAAGAACCAACTTTGCTGCTGAACCAAATAGAAAGCTATAAGTAGGTGAGAGATCCTTCCTGAACAGGGTGGCTCCAATCTTTGGTTCTGCCACACCATAAAAACGTAGCAGATTTCCCATCTAATCATTTTCAGGCTGTGGCTGATCATAAGTTTCAGCCACAAGGAGATGAAGAACTTCCCTGATAAGACAAGTAGTGATCTCAATGTTCTGAGTCCCATTGAGAATGGTTCCCCTTATTATTTTGGTTGCTAGGTCATAGGCACAGGTGTACCAAAACTCATATACCATCTCCTGGTACAGGACACCAGGAGTGGCAGTCATGGCGTAATTTAGAGGGTGAACCTTTAGAAATTCAACCATATCTTCATAACCTTTCCCCACATAGTTTTTAGGAATGGTTAGGTCGGCTATGTAGTTTGTGGGTTCAGTGTTAGCAATGTGGTGACAGAAGAGTGATTCGAACATCTGCACCAACAAATACTAGTAGAAAGGGGTTGTTTCTGTAAGCCATAGTGAAAGTAGTGTGGATATGAGCACAAGACACTTAGTCGATTTTAGGGTTCTTTGGAAGTTATGAAAGCAGTAAGGAAGACGAAGATGAAACAGTAGAGAGGTATTGATAGGGTTTGAGTGTGAGTGGGTATGAGAGAGAAAAGTTTTGGCGGTTGATTTGAAAGTTCTTTAACGGAAAATGAAACGGTTGTCCATATCAGAACGGTTGTCAGACCACTCGAGCCCTTTTTAGTCACTAGCACACGTTAACACACATTATCCGCAGTAATTAAGTTAAATAAATATAGAAATTAAGTAACTTAATTGTGAAGAAAGGTAATTAAAACTGATGGTCTAAGCTGTTGGTCAAACCTGAGATGAGCAGGGTCATTACATGCTGTTCACTCTTCAAGCTGTTCATTCAACTTGTTCAACTATGAAAGAACAGGTTTTGTTCAATAGTTGACCAGGTTACAAGACAATGTCTTGTATGACAGATTGAGAGAGTGAGTTGGCTGGAGATTTGATTAACAGACCAGGTTTGAGGAGAACACTGATGTTGTCAAACCTGTTATACACTCAAGCTGTTCGTGTTTTCAGAAGTTGGCTAAGTGTAGAACATGCATAGCCTGTTCTGCCAAAGCTGTTCTTAGAAACTTAACCAGTGTGAGACATATAATAACTTAGAACATTTAGGACCCTTAGTCACTTTTATTTAACATGCCCAGGTTGCTTACAAGATAATTAAACCTGTTTTCATCAAGAGGCTTGGTGAAAATGTCTGCAAGCTGTTCATCTGTGGAAATAAAACTTACTTCCACATTACCTTTCTGGATGTGAACCCTAATGAAGTGATGTCTCACCTCTAAATGCTTTGTTCTGGAATGAAATACTGGATTGTTAGAGATAGCTATAGCCCTTGTATTAACACATAGAATAGGAGTTTTCCTATATGCAGGTCCATAATTTTCAAGCTGATGCTGCATCCATAGGATTTGCCCACAGCAGCTTCCAGCAGCTATATACTCAGCTTCAGCAGTAGAAGTTGAGACTGAGTTCTGATTCTTGCTACACCAACTTATCAACTTACCACCAAGGATTTGACACCCACCTATTGTGCTTTTTCTATCTAGCCTGCAGCCTGTAAAATCAGAATCTGAATAACCTGTTAGCTCAAGACTTGAGTCTTTAGGATACCAAAGACCCAAACCTGGTGTACCCTTAAGATATCTAAAGATTCTTTCTACAGCAGCTAGATGTGATTCTTTAGGATCAGCTTTAAACCTAGCACATAAATAGGTAGAAAACATAACATCTGGTCTACTAACAATTAAGTATAGCAAGCTCCCAATCATGCCTCTGTAAGCTTTTACTGAAACAGCTTTTGCACTGACATCTGCATCCAACTTTACATTGGTTGCCATTGGGGTTTTGATAGGAGAACTTTGATCAAATTTAAACTTTTTCAAAAGATCTAAAGTGTACTTTCTTTGATTTATGAAAATTCCATTTGAGGTTTGTTTAACCTGTAATCCTAAAAAAAAAAGTAAGTTCTCCCATCATACTCATTTCATACTTTAATTTCATGAGTAGTGAAAAATTATTGCATAACTGCTCATTAGTAGAACCAAATATTATGTCATCCACATAAATTTGAACAAGCATAATATCAGACTTCACCTTCTTTATGAACAGTGTGGTATCCACTTTACCTCTGGAATAATCATTGCTCATAAGGAAATCAGTTAGAGTGTCAAAACAGGCTCTAGGGGCATGTTTTAGACCATAGAGGGCTTTGTCCAACTTATTGAAAAAACCTGGATGATGTTCATTTTCAAAACCTGGAGGCTGCTTGACATAGACTTCTTCTTGCAGCTTGCCATTCAAAAATGCACTCTTCACATCCATTTTAAATACCTTCATGCTCTTGTGAGCAGCGTAGGCTAGAAACAAACGAATTGCCTCTAACCTGGCTACAGGAGCAAATGTTTCATCATAGTCAATGCCTTCTTCCTGTCTATAGCCTTGAGTAACTAGTCTTGCCTTATTTCTAATGACATGACCATGCTCATCCATCTTGTTCCTGAAAACCCATTTGGTGCCAATTATTGTTTTTCCTTTAGTAGCAGGGACCAGCTTCCATAATTTGTTTCTCTCAAACTGATTAAGTTCTTGCATTGCAGTGATCCAATTGGCATCTTTAAGTGCTTCATCCACTCTCTTAGGCTCCATTAGGGACACAAAGCTAGAAAACATACAAAAGTCCCCTAAATTGTCCCATCTTGTTTGCACCCCTTTGTTGATGTCACCAATTATTTGATCATTTGGTTGACACCTGATCCACTTAGGATCTCGCTTCAATGATGATTCTCCTGAGTTATTTGTATCTTCAACAGGTCCTGTTGACCAGCTCTCAGGATTTTCAGACACACTGATATCTTTAGCCTGTATACTTGTTGAGCATGACTCTCCATTGTTGAACATATCAGTAGAGGATCCAGGAAAATGAGCATTGATTGGTTCAGGACATGAGGTTGTAATTATGTCAGTACACTTATTCACACAGGGTGTATCAACATAATTATCATCATGCCCATCATGATTAGCAGGTTCCACTCTAGATGTAGTGGAAGCGTTTGAGTCGTTTTCTACATTGATGGAATGCATAAGATCATCAAAGCTGAATTCTCCTAAAACTGATTCAGGAACAACTTTGGTGGAGGCATTCCTAGACTCTTCAAAGCTGACATTGATAGATTCATCTATAAGTTTTCTCTTGTTGTTGTATACTCTATAGGCTTTGGAGATAGCAGAATATCCAACAAACACACCTTCATCAGCTTTAGGTTCAAACTTTGCCAGTTGGTCCCTTTAATTCAAAATGAAGCAAGGACATCCAAACACATGGAAATAGCTAATGTTTGGCCTCTTCCCTTTGAGTAATTCATAGGGAGTCTTGTTGAACCTTTTCACCACCAAGGATCTATTTTGGGTGATGCAGGCAGTGTTGACAGCTTCAGCCCAGAATGATGAAGGTAAACCTGATGCACACAACATGGTTCTAGTAGCTTCAATAAGAATTCAGTTTCTCTTTTTCGCAACTCCATTTTGTTGTGGAGTTCTTACTGCTGAAAAATTCTGTGAGATCCCTCTTTCTTCACAGAAATCCTCAAGAGTACTGTTTCTGAATTCAGTACCATGATCACTTCTAAGCTTCTTTACTTGAGCAGAGTTCAGCATTCCCATCTTCTTGATAAATCCAATGATTTCTCTAGCAGCCTCTTCTTTGCTCTTCAGAAAGATCACCCATGTAAACCTGGAGAACTCATCAACCATTACTAATGTATATCTTCTTCCTCCTAGACTTGGGACACTGACTGGTCCAAACAAGTCCATGTGGATTAAGAAGAGAGGAGTATAAATAGAGAAATTGTGCTTAAATTTAAAAGATAATTTTCTCTGCTTGCCTTTCTCACAAGCTGTGTAGAGTTTATCCTTAACAAAGGTTACAGAAGGCAAACCTATTATCAACTCTTTCATACAGAGTTTGTTGATATTCTTCAAGTTCAGGTGTGATAGCCTTTTGTGCCATAGCCAGTTCAGGTCTACATTGCTTCTCGAGATAAAGCAGGTTTCAGTTGTGGAATCAGCAGATTTCATGTCCACAACATATACTCCATTCTTTTGTTGTGCACACAGCACAACTTTGCCTTGGGGATCCAATATGAAACTCAGGTGCTCATCAAAGTTAACCTTGTAGCCAGCATCACACAGTTGACTTATGCTTACAAGATTGTGTTTCAGCCCAACCACATAGGCTACCCTTTTGAATACTGCAGCACCAGCTTGAAGAGTTCCATATCCTTCTGTGGATCCCTGTACATTGTCACCAAATGTGACTTTTGGCCCTTTTTCTGGACTGAGATCACTCAGCAGGTCCTTGCAACCTGTCATATGTCCTGAGCAGCTACTATCCAAGTACCAAACCTGGGATGGTTGTTTATCCTGCAGAGTGTCATGAGAAAATATTAGTTATTTTTAGGGGAACTCATCATAGGGATGAGTTCTCCTACTTCATCAACTTTTATTGATGGATCCGTGATATCCACACTAATATTTCCTATTTGGATGGTATCAGCTTGGATACCATCCTCATTGACTATGTTACTTCCAACACTGCTCGTTTTTGCAATTATGGAACTAGCAGAGTCAACAGGCCTCTTGTCCTTAGTTTCAGCACAGTCTTTGGCCATATGTGTCTTCTTCCCACACTTATAACATTTTCTCTTTTTAGCCTTTTTGGAAGAAGATCGTCCAGAAACATATTCTGAATTATTTTTGTTGATTCTGTCTGCAGGTTTAGCAAACTTATTACTGTTTTTAGATGAATCAACAGTTTGGGTGGAAGGCACAATGGCAACAGCTTTGCATGTTTCTTCTCTCCTCTTTTTGGGAGGACAGATATCAAACACAAGAAGTTTGATTGGCCTTTGACCTTCCACAGTTTTGGGAAACTTATTCCCAAATTTGTCAGTTGAGCAATGCCTTTGCCTTTGCCCTTACTGAGATGTGATGGATGTTGCCTATCAACATAATCACTGCTTTTGGTCATGAAAGACTTACCTTCATTTATAACCAATTTTACACTATGATCTAAAAGTTATTTGAAACCAAAGCTGACTTACTTCCAACACGAGACTTACTCCTGTTGAAAGCAGGCTGCTTACCTTTTGAAAACTTTTTCTCAAATTGATTAGCATCAAAAGGATTAACAGGTCTCTTACCATCAGCTTTGGACCCAGATCCTATTTTGTCAACAGGTTTAGAGTTCACACTGCAGCTTGAGCTTGTTTTCATTTCTTTTGCTTGTATGAGTCAGCAGAGCACTTAGCAGGCTGATTTGATGGAATTCTATCATCAGCTTTTGGAGCTTTTTGACACAAGCTGTCAGTATTTTGAGGCCTGAGAAACCTGTTTGTTGAGACTAGCTTCCCATTTACTTTCTTGATGAAAGTGCTAGGAAGCTCACCAAGAGTGGATAAGTCATCTTTCAGATTATTTATCTCAACAATAGAAGCTGCTTTGTCAAGATCACCTCCAAGATAGGCTTGCATTTGTGCAGGGATCTGTTGACTAATGCAATGGCTGACTTTTTGTGCTGATTGGAACCAAGAGTCAACTATTTTTTGAAGCTTTGCATGTTTTATGTCTGTCTCTCTCTTTTCTTCTAGTAAAATGGAGTTCATATGTTTTAGTTCATCAAGCTCAGTTTCCAACTTATGGAAACTGTCCAGTTCGCTAGGTTTTATGTCAAGATCAGTTTTAAGCTTAGATATTTCAGACAGTAAAACATTGTGCTTGTCAACAGCAGCTTTTAAATCAACAAGCATGTATTCAAACATTTTTACTTTTTCATCAGAACTGTAAGCCATAAAGTTTTGTAACTTGTACATCATTGTGGGATTCCAGTTCTCTAAGCTGCTAAAGACTTCAGCTTCAGCCAGGTCTTGTTCGAAGTTTCTGGTTGATGGGACATAAGTTCTTAAGGCTAAAGCCACGAACTTAAGTCACACCATACGAACTTAGCTAGTCAATGTTCGTAGGTTATTGGGCTTGAACTTATAAGTTCGTGGGCTTGGGCCTAAACGAACTTAGATGATATAATTAGAACTTAGTCAGTTTAATTTTACAACTTTCGTGAAATACGAATTTCAGAGCTATTATCCGTGCACGTCCCGTGTGACGATAGCAGTCTAGATATGTAATAGATAGTCATATATAATAGATAAGGCTTTATTAATACAAGTCATGTGTGTTTGTTCATGATTGTGTATGATGTCTACATTTGCATACTAAGTTATTGATTGTGAAGATAAGTTCTTGAATGTGAAGTTAAGTTCTTAAGGCTAAAGCCACAAACTTAAGTCACACAATTTGAACTTAGCTAGCCTAAGTTCGTAGGTTCTTCGGCTTGAACTTAAAAGTTCGTGGGCTTGGGCCCAAGCGAACTTAGATGATATAATTAGAACTTAATCAGTTTATTTTTACAACTTTGGTGTAATACGAATTTCAAAGCTAGTATCCGTGCACGTACGAGCTAGAAAGAGTGTCAAAGAGTTTCTTGGAGCAATACATCATGTGGGTCAGTTGTTATATTGGCTAAGCATCGTGTTCGGCTTCGTGTTCCGCGCGTGATCAATCTGTTAAGCGTCTAACGAGGATTCCACACTCATTGGACGACGTCACCCCTTGATCTGATACATAGACGTAGTGACCTTACAAGTGGTATCAGAGCCAATCGTGAGTGTTCTTCGTGTTCATCATGTTTGGTTGAACATTCATAGGGTTTCTCGACATTCTTTCGGAAAAATCATGTGCATTTTTGAAGTTTTAAGAGTTTTTTCAAGCAAGTTTATTGGCAAATATTCATCTTAGTTCATCTTTTTCATCGAAATCATTGTTTTTAATCATAAAAACATTGATTTAATCTGAAATTTTGAAAAAGTCGAATTTTGTGCCGCCTCTCGAACTTAAGGGGTGTTTTAGGGTTTCTTGAACTTGTCAGACACGTTCCTCCATGAACTTGTCAGCGCATCGAATTTGATTGTTCCTCAAACTTGTCAGGGATTCGAAGTTGTTTGGGTCTGGAACTTGTCAGGGATTCGAATGTAACTGATTAGGGTTTCACGAAGTTGTCAAGGATCAAACTTGTCAGAACCTCGAACTTGTCAGTCGAATTTAACTTATTCGAACTTGTCAGACGATTTAGGGTTTCGAACTTGTCAGTCGAATTTAACTTATTCGAACTTGTCAGTCGAATTTAACTTATTCGAACTTGAAGTCCCTCGAACTTAAATTAGAACAAATTTAATTTAGAAAACAATTTTGAACTTAAAATTTATACAAACTTATTTAAGTCCGTAAGATTTATTTCACATTTATTTTAAAAAATTAAGTAATTTAAGTTCGTGAACTCAAAAGTTTTACGAGAATATCAAGTTTACATAAGTTCTTGAAAATGGATCATGAGGTGGGCAAATCTTATTCACCACCTAAGCTTATGAAAATAGTAGACTATTACTGGTGGAAGGACAGATTTGCAGACTTCGCGAGATTCAACGATATGCGTTTGTGAATATGCATAGACGACGGCTTTGTTTCCCCAACGCAAGAGCCGAGGGCAGATTGAAGGTTCTCTCCTATCAACACGTGAAAGATGAGGACAAGAGGATATATGAGGCCGAGAATCGAGCTCTATCGTCAATTAGAATGGCATTACCGTTGGATATTCTGCTCACCTTTAAACATCACCGGACCTCTAAAGAACTGTGGGAGGCGTTGGAGAAAAGGTATGAGGGAAATCCTCGGGTTAGAAAGGGGAGAATAGAATTACTAAAATAGCAGTTCACTATTTTCAAAGGGCTGAAGAATGAGAACTAACAGGATCAAGGAAGACAGAATTCCGGTAGTTCATGGAATCAAGCTGCAATAGCTGGTCTGTTAACGAATGTATCTTCTAACAGACAGCGAGACGGTACATATGATTGGAGTACTCATCCGGAATTAAATGCTAGAGCCTTTATGGCTGAAGTAACAGAGACGGAGAGCAAAGCTGAAGCAGAAACGGAGGACACCCAGCAGCCCGATACTCTTCCTTTGGTATTGGAAAACGTGGAATCAGATAGTAAAAAGGTATCTCTTAACTTTTCTAAATTTCACGATTTATGTGTTTTATGTACTACGTTAAATGATAAATTGAACCTAGTTCTAGAATCACATTCCTCCATGACAGCACAAAACCAATCCTTAAAATATATATATGCTAGTTTGTTAGATTTTAAGGAAGATCTTAGGGCTACGATGAAAGCCGATGCTCAAGATGCAATAGCTCTAAAAGACAAACTGAGTGAGCAGTGTGTTAGGAATGAGCTAATTTATGAGCATATAGAGGCCTTCACCAAAGACATCTCCTTAAAACATAAAGAATTAGCAGAGGATACGATTAAGGTTGCAGAGTCTAATAGTAAACTTGAAAAGTTTAGGAACTCACCCCTGAATTTAGGCTGAGACAATCTGAGAAGCCAGTGGGCCTAGGATATCAGGAAAGTCCTCCACCGTTCAAAAAAAACTATGTGCCTCAACCTCAGGATAAGACCACAGAAACGGTTGAATTAGAGGAAGCAACCGTAACTGAGACTGAAAAGACATCAACAACTAAGGTGTCAACAGCAACCCTAAGGTTAAGAAAACTGTTAAGTTTATGCAGTCTACTCGTGACACAAAACTAGAAGAGGCAAAAATTATGAGTGATTATAACCAAGAGTTGTTGAACACTGAAGTTGAAACAAAAGAACATGACAAGAATGAGACTCCTAAGTCAAAGGATACTTATAAGAAGCCTATTGACAAAATGTCTTGTTTTAGATGTCATTAAAAAGGCCACGTTGCTTATAGTTATCCCTATAAGAAAGCAGTGTAAGGTCAACACGTCTACGGATCTGATCTTGACGCGACGCCATCCAACGAGTGTGGAATCCTCGTTAGATGCTTAACGGATCGATCACACACGGAAACCGGAGCCGAAGACAATGATAGCCGATGCAACGAGCAACCCCACACTGTGTATTGCTCCAAGACAAACTCTCTGAATACGTTCTAGCTCGCACGTGCACTTGCAAAGCTCTGAAACTCGTAATTCCCAAAAGTTTGTTGATAAAATGAATTAACATCTAATTATACTAATTAAGTTCGAACTGAACTTAATTAAGTTTGTTAATACCCAAGCCCACGAACTTGCACAATACCCTACGAACTTAGTTTCACTAAGTGCGTCAGGGTTGGGTTAAGTTCGAAGCTCAGCCTTAGAACTTAACTTCACTGCCTTGAACTTATTTGCACCTTATAGAACTTATCATCACAGTCTAGAACTTTACTTGACAATCTAAAACTTATCTTGATACTTCTAGAACTTAATATGCAAATGTAATCATAATACACAGACATGAATTAACACACATAACTTGTATTAACAAAGCTTCATGTATTACTTATGACTATCTATTACATATGTAGGTCCCAAAAAGTTTCCTTAGACTATTTTTCTAAGTTGAAGAGGGGGAGGGGGGGGGGGTGAATACAACAAATTAAAATTCAACACTCTTTTCACAATGTTTGTGTATACTATTAACAAATGTTAATTACAAACAAGCTTGACTGCAGAAAGGTTCAAGCTGAGATGACATATACAACAGATGTTTCAACTAATCTAAGACACACTCAGACTAGATACAATGAATACACTCACTTAGATGAACTCACTGATTTTACAAGACACAGATGGACGGCTTGAGTATGAACAGCTTAGACACTCGTACTGTTATATTCAAGCAGACTTGCATGCATGGAAAAACACACTTCAATGCACGATCTGATTTCTCACTCTTGGTTATTCTCAAAATCCTTAAAAGCTTCCGTTTATACTCTCACTGAGAATCTCATTGAAGCTTCTTCATTGGACAATGAGATAGTTGTATATCTTTCCAAAAAGACAAAAAAACATTTTCTGCACATTCTGATAAAGCAGATTTGTCTTCATATGGCAGAATCTTTGTCTTTTCTTTTTGTCACTTTTGCATAAGGCTTTAACCAAAAAAGGAATGTCAACTTTGCATCTTTCTTCTTTTGTTAAGTCCATTTTGATATAAGAAAAGGTCTGTCAACCTTTTCAAATATCCGTTTGTCTTCATGTAACAGAACAGCGTAGGCAGGCTTTTGTAGTTTCTGTTTTCCACTTTGTCTTCCACTTCTAAACTGGTCTTGTAGCAAAAAACAATACATGAGGACTTGGAAACATATTCCATAAAGTGTTTAGCATGTTCACAAAGAACAAGTTCTGTTCACAAAGAACAAAATACTTAGAATCTGTCCAAGATGCTCAACAGAACAGAGCAGCGTAGAGAGTTTTATGTTCAGCTTGTTCATCAGACAGAACAACTTGAACAATCTGCCTTTGTTGCAACGAATGCAACCGGGTAAACAGCTTTTACTCTTATTGCAAATCACTTTTCAGTTTTCAATTAGGAATAAACAGGCCTTAAATTATACCTTCAAGTGCATCAAACAGTTTTGATTAAAAATCTCCCCCAAGATGTAGAGAAGCTTTGATTGAGGCCTTTTTGTGCCTAACAAAATATCTAGACCACTATCGTCACACAGGGTGTTCCAACAAACTCCCCCTTGACGATAGATTCTAGTAAGATATTCATTAATCCATAGAACTAGGCTTATTTAGATTGCTACCAACATGTAGTCTCTATTCAACACAAACCTTTACAACTTTCTGATACTTCCTGCCTTAAGATCTCAAATGCTCATCAAAAGAGATTTCCTGACCATGAAGCTTAAGCAGATCATCCTTAGACAAGTTGAGTAGGTGCAAGGGATCATACGCTCTCAATATTACCTTCTCCTCTTGATCTTCCATCACAGCCTCCCCAGTCTCACTATCAACGTACTGCCACATCAAATTATTCAAAACGTCTTGTGGCATACACTTCGGTCAGACTTTCTTTAGGCATTTAACCGGCTTGTAGTTCATTTTCATCTAAGGCCTACCGGCTAAAGGATATATCCTTGAGTGGTCCATTACTCTCTTGCCTATTCTCGGATTTATCCTTTTAAATTTTCTAAACCGTCCCTCCCTTCTGATTATCTTGGCAAAGACTTCAGCATTGGGATCATCTCCAATATTGATCAGCTCCTTCCAGGCTAAAGCTTTTATCTCACATTTGGGCAAAGAATTGAAGTCCTTCAGCCTTCTTCAAAGATATTGAAGCCCATCTTTCCTCTTCAAAACAAATAGCTGCAAATCTTTGTCATAGAACCAGCTGAGAGTGCTTCTAGACAATTTCCCAGGACTTGGCATTTTCATTTTTTCTTTCAAAGCCAAATCCTTCTTCTTTTCTTTTAACCTAAACCACAATTTTCTCTTTCTTCATTTGTGAGCTCCCTATCTGGCTATTGAGATACATCATCATCCGATTCATCATTAAGTGTAGACTTCAGCACGTCTAGATCTTTCAGATTCTGGTCCATATTCACATATTGCTCAGTATCCGGTTGCTTCCGTATAAAAATCTCATCTGCTTCGTCTTCTCATCCATACCGGTTGCTTCTGTATAACAATCTCATCTGCTTCGTCTTCTTCATCCATCAATACTTCATCATCTGATTTCCAGTCTGGAACATCCTCAGGTATGAACTCTCCTTCTTTAAGTTCCTCCCGATCAATGAATCTTCAAATTCAAAAACTACCTCTTCTTGTAAATCGGCCAAGGCTCCAATCATATCGTATTGGACGGATTCTTTAGATTCGGGAGCCTTGCCTTTATCTTTCTCAGCTCCAGAAGATGAACCTGACTCCCCCTGTAATGTATCTTGCTGAGCAGTCTGTTTTTTAAGATCAGCCAGCTCACTCTCTTTTTGTTGACCGTCGGGGTCACTTCCTTCATCATCTCTCCTACTTCCCCTCACCTGGTCATCTTTACAACTACTCTCCCCCTGAGCAGCACGACCTTTCAAAATCTACTTCGGGAGGCCACGTAGTGTGGTTATCTGTTCCTGCTGATCTGCTACAGGCTTACACAATTCTGCATTGTCTAGATCAAGATGTGTATTGTGCTGTTGTAGCTCACTTACCGCTTGTGATAGTTGAGAGAGATGGACTATTTGGAAATCGACCTTAGAATTCAATTGTGAGAAGCTTTGGTCGTCTGATGGAGTGGATGTTGATGGAGTAGGGGCAGCTGTTGTTGAAGTAGATGGAGCATCTGTTGATGTGGATGGAGCGGCGGTTGAGGTGGATGGAGCTTGCTGAGCTAGACGTTGGCGCTTCGTGATGAGTCTATAACTTATATGGTTTCAGTGTCATTTCATGATCATTTTAAGCACCGATACTATGTAAAATCCATATTATTACTCCAAGTTTGTGTTTCAGGGCCAATATAAAAAAAGAAGCAATTCGAGAGAATTCATATCAACCCGAGCCGAAAGGGGCGCAGGCATGCGCCACCCTGCACTCCACAAAGAGTCCCAACTGTCTAGATTCGTTCTAGCGCATGCCAGATAAACCCTAGTCGCATCTGGGCATAGGGGGGGCAGGCCTTCACTTGGCCTGCGATAGAACGGTGCAAAAATGCGTTTTACAGCCTGCGGAACCCTAATCTCGATCTCCCTATAAATATATGTCGAGGGGCAGCCTTGGAGAGAGTCCCGGCGTGTGTGAAAGTGTGACGAAGCCCTGCCGCAGTGGATCTACAATACGAGAACGAAGACGGTGATTCGCAAGCTACTCAATGACTCAGATCTACGATTGTGAGAGCATATGATGAGCGGCTGATCCCATTAGCCGTTTGCGGAGGATCTACGACTAAGTTTACTCTAATTTAATTTCTCATGCTTTGATGTATTTGTATTAAATGAGATCTATTATGCGTATGCAAGTGATAAGCATTCGGCTATGATTATGATTGTATGTTTTGATTGGTAAAAGCAAGATAGTGTATCGTGGTACTATTACTTGTGTCGAGTCCATTACCTTAGGGATTAAGACAAGTATTAATATTGCATATGCTATGCCGAGAGTAAGTGATTAAAACATGTTTGATTAATTTAGTCGCGCAATTGATTATGTTTATGTGATCGTTGCATGAAAATTATAGTTAGCAATACTTATGCTGTGGTGATCCCATTAATGGTTATTCGTCACTTGATTGTTTATCTATTACGTTAGTTATTTTGCCATTAATTTTAGTTACAAAGCGATAACAAATCATTACTCTAAATAAATCATTCAAATCCACAACTTCACAATTTAAGTGCTTTCAATACACTTATAAGGCTAATAACCTAATCCTAATTACGACCACACTCCCTGTGGATTCGACCCTTACTTATGTAGCTAAATAGTGGATTTAAGGACTAACTCTGCGGGTCACAACGACGGCCCGTCAGACTTTTTGCGCCGTTGCCGGGGAGTGTAACGGTAGTTAAGGTTAAAGTTAGTCTGTTGCATTAGTTTTAAGTAATCATTAAGATTAAGTTTATTTCCTTGGCTATTTTTTAGTCTTTATTTTATTATTACTAAAAATCAAATAAAATTTAAAAAAATCCAAAAAGGTAATTGTAGTCCTCTACGTTACCAAAAAAAATATAATTACTTTAATTAAGTATTTTACTTTTAGTAGTATATTATCAAGTGTATACACACATGTCGATCGACTAAAGGATTGTCGTTACAATTCGAACATGAGATCGAAAAAGTAGCGAGATCGAACCGAAAGACTGTCAGGATTCAAAATCAACAATTAATAACGGAGAATTTAAACGAACAAGAGGAAGAAATTCCTGAATTAGGAATTCCCAATTCAGAGGTTACTGATTTAGAAAGCTCTCCGATTTCGCCGTGAAATCGTGATAAAAAAGAACCTGAGACCATAGCTGTTAGAATGGATTATCAACCAAGGCGTACGGTTGAGTCGCATATCCGCCCATGTGATGTGCCCGACCCATCTCTAATTTGTGATCCCAATATGAGAACGAATCCGAAGTCCGTCCTCAGTTATTCCAAATTCTTCCGATCTTTCGAGGGATGCCAAGTGAGGAACCCTACGAACATCTAGCTGAGTTCACAACTATTTGTAAAGCTAACCATGTTCGAGGTATAACCACCGATGGTTTAAAACATCGATTATTTCCTTTCTCGTTAAAAGAGAAAGTTAAGAATTGTTTTGTATCCTTACCAACCAATAGCATTACAACATGGGATCAAATGAAACGAGAATTCCTCAATGAATATTACCCCATTAGTAAAACAACCGAGAAAAGAAAGGAAATCACCGGATTTAAACAAAAATCAGGCGAATAATTCTACGAAGCGTTCGATCGTATGAATGAATTATTGAGAGCTTATTTACACCACGAGGCACCCAAATGGATGCTTATCAAAACATTCTTTGATGGTGTGAGTCAAGAAATTCGTAATACGATTATAGCTGCCACAGGAGGTACACTTTTAGGTAAAGAAGACGATGAAGCTTGGGAGTTTCTTAGTCAACTCGGTAAATGTCTTAAAGTCCAATCTGGTACTAAAAATAGCATAGGAGTTCAAGTTATGGGCATAGACAATGCCTGGAAACGTAAGGTCAAAAGTGAGATTTCATAATTAGGAAAGAAAATGGATCAATTGATGAAGGTCTTTCAAACCCTAGTGCATCAGTTAATTGTGTTACATGCGGAGATCCATCGCATCATTTCGAAGCATCTCCTCAAGTGCAATCCACTGAGGAATTTGGTAACGAAGTTTACGGATTCAGAGCTCATCAAGAGATTGATAATCCATTTTCGGAAACATAAAATCCGAAATGGAGAAACCATCCCAATTTCGATGGAAAAATGATCAGCCTACCGATCATCAATCTAAACCATGATATGAACCACCAAAGAGGGAATATCAATATGGTTCAACTTCAGCAGCTAAGGATGAGTGATATTATAAGTCAAATCATCGTGATCAACCACAATTCTAAGTGGAAACAAATATGACTTCTGCGGAATTTGCAGAGTTTGCTGAATTTATGAAACAGCAATCAGCTATCAGTACTAAGACCATGGAGATGGTAACTCGCCAGATTGGTCAGATAGCTGAATCGCTCACTTGGCGTGAGGAGGGGGAGCTTCCTAGTAATATTGTTCCCAATCCTTCACATGCTCATAATCATAACAAAGATAAGAAACATGAGATCAACGAAGTTAATGAAGTAGCTAGGATAACCACATTAAGGAGTGGAAGAGAGGTAAACAATAAAAATTGAGATGCCTAAGAGAAAGAGGCAAAAGAAGATACCGACACTGAAGTCATGTATGAGGAGAAAGAGGATCCAAAGAAGAAGGAGGTTCCTAAGAAAGTTTCTTTTAAATAGCCAATTAAAGCAGATATTCCAATGCCCAAAGTTGGGGAGGCGGATAAGAATCAGGACACTTCAATTCCTCCTCCTTATCCTGCTTCTTTAGAAAATCCAAAATCTTCTCCACACGGAAAAAGAGGCCCACAACCAAAGGATCTGTGGGACTTATTCAATCAAGTTAAGATCAGTATTCCTATGATAAAGGTCATTCAACAGGTTCCATCTTATGCAAAATTTTGAAAGATCTATGTACTCAGAAAAGAAAATATAAGATATCGCTCCCAAAGCAGATCAATTTAACTGATGTAAGGTCTTGCAACTACAGATGTATCTAGACGCGACACACACCAACGAGTGCGGAATCCTCGTTAGCGGCTTGACGGATATATAACACTTACGGAACACGGAGACTACCACGGCGTTTTACGATCGACTAAGAACGAACCTACGCAATGATTCTCTCTGAAAACACACACTAATAGCTTATAACTCAAGATCGCCTTCTGCTAATCACTCACACGAAATCTGCAAAAGTCTACTAATGATTCGAGTTAATCCCTAACTATAGAGACCCATTCGAGTTTGTCATGGGACAAACTTAAACCAGGCCCAAGGCCCATTCGAATTTGTCCACATGACAAGTTCGAATTTACCTTCTAGGCTAAATTCGAATTCATCCTAAATTCGAATTTCACTTGACAAACTTCTATTTGAATATATGTTTAACTTATGTTTGAATTAATCTTTGGACTTTATGTTTGATCTTCTTGTAATACATTACATCAAGTTCAAACATACACACAATAAATATCAAACACACAAAATCACATATATCAAACACTAGTTAATATTCAATACCTTGTAATATCACTTACACAAAATGCTAATACACTTTAGACTGCTATCGTCACACAAGGTGTACCAACAGACTCCCCCTTGACAACAGCTTCTAACTATTTACATTTTGACTAAGTACTGGAACTATATAGACTGCTACCTGCATATAAGCCTGCATCTATACATACTTTCACTACCTTCTAGTACTTCCTAGCGTCAGACCTCCAACCTTCATGGAAGAAGATAGGTTGATCATTCAGCTTCTGTAGGTCGACCTTCGACAGTTTTATCAAGTGCAGTGGATCATACACTCTCAAAATTACTTTGTCCTGTGTATCCTCCATTACAGCTTCCGCCGTTTCATTATCGATATACCAACATTTCAAGTCACTCATAACATTCTGTGGCATCGATTTCATAGGCACCCTTTTTAAGCACTCGACGGGTTTATAAACCATTCTGGCCCAAGGTCTTCCTTTATGTGGATCAATCCTTGTTCCATCTTCCACTCTCTTTCCCGTCCTTGGCTTGAGTCTTTCAAATTTTCCGGATCGGCCCTCCTTTCTGATAATCTTGGCTATACCTCAGCATAAGGATCCTCACCGATATTGATTAAATCTTTCCACGCCAACTCCTTTACTTCTACCTTCGGTAATGTATTAAATACTCTGAGCGTCCGCCTAAGGTATTGAAGTCCATCTCTCCTTTTCAGTATGAATAGCGGCCGTTCTCTGTCGAAGAACCAGCTTATAATTCCTCCCGAGAGACTTTCTGCCCCAGGAATTCTCATCTTCTTCTTCATCTTCGGCTTTTCTTTCTTTTCTTCCTTCTTGAACCACATATTCATTAAATCAGCCCTGGAAGGCTCTTTTTTCGCTTCTTCAAGTTCAGAGTCTTCGACCGAGGCTATCTTGATCTCATCTATATCAATCACATTGTGATTATCTCGCACATATAACTCCGTGATAGGCTGTGAATTGATAATCACTTCGTTGACATTATCATCCTCGTCCTCTATCACTTCATCGTCAGATCTCCAATCAACTACATCATCCGGTACGAATTCTCCTTCTTCCAAACTCCTCTATCTCCTCTTCAAAATCAGAATCCATAACTTCTTCCTCAATATCTCTCAAGGAGTCTATCATTTCACTTTCATGAGTCTTTGAAGAACCAGCCTCACCTCCTTCTCCTCCTTCAACATCAGCCTCACTAGGCTCCCCCTGAACTTCAGCATATAGAGCAGCAGGAAAATCTACTGGCTCATTCTCTTTTGGTGCATTGGGATCATCACCTTCATCATCTCCCCTTTGCTGCTCCTCAGGATCCGTACAGCTCGTCTCCCCCTGAGCCTTTAGATTTTTCAGTAATTGCTCAATTAGGGATCGCATCGATCGAATCTCAGCAGCTTGATCTGCAACAAAATTTTTAAGCTCCAGATTCTCTTCCTCAATCTTTCCAACATATTTCTTCAACTCAGCATTATGTTTGTCAACATTTGCGTTATGCGCCTGTATTTCCCCGATAGCTTTAGTTAACTGAAAGATTTGCACTTGCTAGAAGTCAACCTTGCTCCTGAGCTCAGAAAACCTTTGATTATCTGTGTAGGTTGATGAAGTGGATGGAATTGATTGGATGGGAGTTGGGATGATTGGTGAGGGAATGAATGTTTGTACAGGTGGTGGTGGTGGCGGAATGGATGTTGGTTCTGATGGCTGAGCGGTAGGTATCTCTGGCTCAGAAGCAGAGGCTGATGAAGCTCCCTGCATAAAACGGTGCCTTTTGGCCCTATGCCTAGGCACCAAAGGTGTTATTTCTTCTTCCTCAAAATCAGAGTCATCGTCATCAGAAACTGTCAATGCTCTTTTATTTATAGCCTCTTCGTTAATAACTAATAGCCGGGATCCATAGGTGGCAACCCGGACAGTCGGATCTTCTGAACCTCCCTCCATAACAATCTCTTCTAGTTCTTCCGACTCAGAATCTGAAGTTGACTTGGCTTCTTCTGCTGCTTCAGGTTCATATTCATCTATCTGCTTAAAAATGTCAACTTCCCCAGTTGGAGGCTCCAAGATATTTCCAACAAGCTCACCAGTAATTTCCTCATTGGCATTGGGTCCAGATGCCCAAATTTCTTCCAATGTTTCAACTCTTGGATCAGATATGGGTGGCACAGTTGAAGGACCAGCTTCCTCTGGCTCCTGAACTTGACTTGTTGAAGGCCTAGCTGCCTGAGTTTGTCTCGCTGACGGTCTTTGTCTCCTCCTTTGTTGCTGAGGCCATGGCTGTTGCGGTTGCTGTTGTTGTTGCGGCTGCTGTGGAAATTGAATTTCCCCTGCCCAGTTGGCACCTTCACCGACTTGAAAATCTAGATTGACCACCGCACCACAAAGTGTGGCGCCACTGGCCTAGCTAATCTTCCTCTATGAGCTTGACAATCTGCAAAGACTCGTTTGTCAATCACAGCAACACTTTGAATTTCGTTCAGCTGTGGCAGGTTCGGTAGGAAATGTCTTATTAACATCCTTATGAATCTCGGATATAGCAGAAATCTTTCTCGGTCCGGAGCTGTTATTTGTTGAACAAACTCTGTAAAGAACATCTCTGAGTAGCTAAATCTTTGATTGTAAACAAGCGCTATCATCCCTGACTGAATCTTCGATACAATGTAATCGAATCCTGCTTTCTTTGCAGCAAAACACACCATAAAGACGTGAGCTAGGTATCGCCATTGCCCTATCAGCCCACTCTTCATGTATGAGGAGTTAGTCAACTCCAAACAATATCCCATTCTAACAAATGCAGCCTGCCTGATTGCTAACGGAAAGTCAATCGACCCATTTTCTTGCACTGGAGAGCCTAGCTACAACACTCGACGCAACACGTCTGCTGAAAACACTAGAGGGTGTCCAGCAATCCTCGTCCTCAATACTGTTGGAGTAACAATACAGTCGACTTGTAAATGATCCCAAAATTGACGAACATATGGGATTACTATCTGGATATTATGCGACAGATCATACGAAATCCTTGAAGCAACCAAAAAATCCACCATTTGGCGGTATGCTTGAGCCTCTGGTATCTCATGGTCCGGAGAAATGACCATATTATGCTTTGGAACGAAAACTCTATCTGCCATGTCTGCACAATAAAGCATATAAAATATTAGAATTATTAAGATAGACATAAACTTGTTTAAATTCAAATTTGTTTTATTTTGAACTTGTATAAGTACAAAATCCAACACCTATGAATTTCTACAAGTTTGATTTAGATTTTAAGCAAATAATTCGAATATAATGGTAAACTCGAATGACAAGTTCGAAACAACCATAGTTTCGAATTTAGTGGATGCTTCGAGTTTAATGACAAACTCGAAGCCACGATCAAATTCGAATATGTCGTTTGAGTGACAAAAGAAATCCAAGATTTTAACCAATTTAGACTTAGAAAATTACATCCATTGGTCCTAATAGGTTCTGATCAAAGATATTTGTAATCAATTTGATGTTTAACCGGCTCAAAGTTTGTTATTTTGAAATACAAACTTTCCACCATTAAAACCTTAAAATCCGTTAATTTTGGCTCAAATGGAGTCTAAAACCACCTAAATCTTGTACAATACGATTGATTATACCTAGATTTGCTAGTAGTCTCGAACACAAACGGACAGAAACTCAACAAATAGTAGAAAAGTCGAATACGGAAAACTCGAAGACAACAAATTCGAAATCGCTCAGGGTAAACTCGAAAGGCTCAAAATCGAAAGTAGGTGATAATGACTTGTCACTGTTGACCTATTTATATCAACCACCTTCGAGTTTGTTGTCTACTTTCGAATTTATCAGCAAATTCGAAGAACATGCCAAATTCGAATATATATTCGATTTTGGTTAAACTCGAATTTAAATTTGAAAATTTGAAAATTTCGAAAACCTTTGAATTAAATTCAACTTTTTCAACCTTTTCGTGTAACGGAATAAACTATGCATAATCATTTACTCTAAGCACCAGATTTTCACGCAATGTTTATTTTATTCAACTAGGAATACACCCTCAGTAATTTTGACCTTTTTCCTAAGTAAAATTAAAACAAAGTAAAAATTAAATTAAAAAATTAAAAAAGAAAATAGAATAAAATAAATTAAAGTTAAAATTGTGAACAAAAATTTAAACTTAGACTAATCTAGATTATTTAAAATTTACAACCTATACTAAAACACTTAACAGAGTATTTTTGACGAGTATAGTCAAAGAAAGGTTCAATCAGATAGCGATGTCAAATACGCACTTTTCCTGTGAAGAAACCACCCTTGGCGAGGGCAAGTTCCACGAGTCCCTGGTCCCACATTCATGCAATACATATCAATAAACTAAGAGTAATTAAGTGCGGAATATTAAAGTTACATGTACAAGCATATTAGGATTAAGTTTAATACAGGTAAAGTGTTTTAATTAAACTAATAAAGGGCAGCAAGTCTATCTTAATTCAAGTATCATAATAATCAGATAAATTCTACCCAGAACCATTCATTTATCATATCCAATTAGGTACCAAAAGTTTTGCTGGGAGTAGTTAGTCTATGAAACTTCTGCTGGATCTTTGTTATGACCTAAAGTTACTAAGGTCCCGGCAGGTGACTTTCTTTGTCTTTTCCTGTAAAAATGTGAATTTAGCACCGTAAGCAATGCTTAGTGAAGTAAGATAGATTTTCAATTAAACATGCATGTCAAGCGATCATCAGTCCTAGCGTGATATGTCTTGGCTGCCGCTACAGCCCTCATGATTGAGACATAGAGAGTCCCATAGAGTCGGATGATGCTCAGGCCATGCTCCGCTTAAATCGTGGGGGATCAGCACATACTGGGCTAGCTACCAGTAAATCACGTGGCGGAAACATCGGAGGTCCATTACCAAGTTTTCAATAGAACTGGTAAATAGCCAGGTCTAGAACAATAGACCAAACAAGGGCTAATTCAAGCTGAATCAATATGTCCAAGTAATATGCAATGATGAACATACGTAACATGTCAGATAGCAATAATTCAAAGCAATGTCCAGAATGAAACTGTAAAGTCACTACTACATTTTGAAGCTAAGGCAACACTTTTTATGCAACACATATAAAAAGTGTTGCTTTTTTATTTAAGTTCGATCTAAAGCAACACATTGACAAAAAGTGTTGCATATAATGATTTAATGCAACACTTTTTTTAAAGTGTTGCCATTTTTACAAAAAAAATGCAACATTTTTCTAAAGTGTTGCAATTTTTACTAAAAATTGCAACATTTGTTTAAAGTGTTGCATATTTCAATAAAAAATGCGACACATTTTTAGAGTGTTGCATTTGTAATGAAAAAAAGCAACACATTTTTAGAGTGTTGCATTTATAATGAAAAAAATGCAACACATTTTAGAGTGTTGCATCTATAATGAACAAAATGCAACACATTTTTAAAAAAATATTTTTTGAGTGCTGCATTTATAATGAAAAAAATATGACGTGTTTTTAAGTGTTAATACTATATGTGTCGCTGAATTTGCGATAGCCGCGTATAGATCACTAAGTGTGTTGCTAATTTTGTGACATTTATATACAAGACATTGTGTATGTCATTGAACTGTGACACTCATGTATAAGACACTATGTATGTCGCTAAATTTGCAACGTTTACACACAAGTCACTAACTGTGTCGCTGAATTAAATAATAATTAATTTAGTATTTTGGTAAATTAAGAATTAAAATTAAAAGTGTGAAACTTACCTATTGTATTGTATTGGTTGCCTAATAATTGAAAAAAAAAATTGAAAATTAAAATCACCCAAACAACCGTGACAATTTTTGAAAACAAAAATAACAGTGAATAATTTTGAAGGAAATTAATATAAAAATAAAAAGAATAGTTGCTTGGAGCCCTGGACCCATCTTCGATTTTGCTCCTAAATCCTACCCATTGACCATTGTCAATTTTGCTTATCTGTTCATTCTCCTTTGAAACAACAATGCGGGTTCACCGACTTCCAATCATGAATCTATCTGCTCTATCGAAAGCATTATACTCGATCTCCTCCATTGAACTTCAAAGAAACTCAATCTCCATCGAACATTGTTTTGTTTCGTACGAACCAGATTTGCTCCAGAAAACTCCATTGAATGAGATTTTGCTCCTAATGAATAGGTTTATCTCGATCTATAGAAGAATCGAAGATGTGTTCCTATTCTGCTTATGATCAAACAGGTATTTCTGGTTTTGTTCAACCACTAATATATTAAACAAAAGGATTGATCGATTAGGGCAGTATTCAGTAGGATAGGTTTTTTGAGCATATGAATGCATGAGCAAGAATTGATTCATCAATCGTTATATATTCATAATCTATCTTGATTATCACATTAAGTTTGACGAAGAAAACAAATTGAAATTTTTTTGAAGGCAATCAATCATCACTTGACATGTTTCAAAATGAAATCACAAATTTATGTTAAAATGTAAGTGGAGTATTTCAAACAACAGGGAGCTTTTATGGAAACTTCATCCTATAAGGTTTTGGGAACTTTTTCATATTTTAGAGGACCGAAATCGCCAAACTCCCCACATATCCATACACACAAGAAGCATCCTGCATACGACTGCATCGCACCACAGCATATTCTCCATTGTCTGCTAGAAATTAGGGCTCAGATTCCCAATAATCTTCTTTTACCTTCAACAATTTCGAAGCTTTCGTCATCACTCAATCCCTAAACATATCTCTCATCCATCACAACACTTCAATCATGGCGACTCCGGATGTTTTTTTTTTGCAGGGCGAACACGATATCTTCTCATCGATTTCTCTGTTTCATCATAAGAAAGGTAACCTATATTTGCCATAAGTTTATCGTCGTTTCTTGATTACGAGTGGCATGTAATTTAATGGCATATAATCGTTTTTTTTTTATAGTTTGAATTGGAGATATTTTGTAAGTAAAAAAGTGAAGTTTGTGAACATTTGCAGGCGATGCGAAATCTCAAGGGTTTGCGATTGAGAAAAAAATAGAATATCTTGAGAGCTTGAACGACAAAGTAATTAAATTTACTCCTTTCATGATTTATATTTTTTCCTTTTTATTGTAGAAGAAAAAATGTGATGCTTATGTTATGATTGAATTGATACAACGACAACTTGGATTTGAGCATTATTTGGGTTTAAGTTTAGTAAGAAAGCTATGATCTTGCTGGCTAGTTATTGAAAATTTAAAATGATTCCATTTACCAGAGTTGTTTGTCTAATTATTTACTATTTCTTTTTTTGAAGTTTTGTGCTTGAAATTTGGTCGTTTTTGTCAGCTTAAAGTGGAAATTCAGATATTGAGACTGAACCGATGATGAATGTTGCAGATAATGTTGTGAGATAGTAGATGCAGCTTGGTAGATAGTTTGTAAACAAGTTACTTGAGTTAAATTTTAAGCCATTTTTGGTGTTAAGTATTATAAGTTAATTATCTGGGGTTATATACTTCCATGCAACTTGAATTAATAGGATTTACCCTATCTTTCTTTCTGAGGTGCTTGTATTTTCCCAATCCTTCTTTTAGATATATATGTAATCAGCGATCCAATTTTTCTGTTCTTCATGTTTAAAGATTTCCTTCGTGTAGTTGAATTTTCTCCATCTCTATATATTGACCTAACAGTGGGTGATGCAAGCATGGTTAATGTCATCCTCAAGAGGTTTGGTTTGCTTTATTGTTCGTGTTTCATTTCTTGCATTCGTTGTTGGGGTAAGTCCATCTATATATCCTCTACTTTGGTATTGTAAATGTAGTTCTGAAACAACTGAAAAATTTGTTTTCTGTATACCGCTTGACAATGATTCTTGAACTTCTAATTTTGGGTTAAAGTTCTGAAACATTTGATAACTTTGTTTGCTATATATTGGGTTAAAGTTTGTTGCTTGGCCATATAATTTGATTCATTACAACTGAACTTGACCTATTAAGATCCATTACATTACAAATATGGAATTTCTAATTTGTTTGTTTAAGTGTTATTGAAACTTGGCTACTGCTAAGTAGTTATAAATTCATTGAGTTTTGTCTATTGCAATAAACTCTCTCTTATGTTTGATTAAGTGTTATTGAAACTTTGCTATTGATAGATACATGTTAATGTATTTTCTGGTGCATTATTGTTTTTTTTTGTTTTTGTAGTTGTTTGTTCTAAAAATTCTTCTGTTCTTGTGCAACCGATGTAATCGTATAAAATGCATCTATGGTTCCTCTTTTTTTAGACTGTTTTTAATTAGCTATATTTGTTGGAAACGTGCCTTTTGTTTGCTACTGGACATTGGCATACATGTAGGATGACGTCTTTCTGGATTTAAGAATCCTATGGTTTTTTCGTACCGGTCTTTAAATTCAGCACCAGTACCACAAGACCACCGAATTGTGTCATTGGAGGCATAGGAGTTCCCTTAAGCCAAATACATATAGAATCAATGGGAAGTGTTTTAGGAGTCTGTATGTACATATATTATGTCTGAACTTATGCAACATTCCAAGGATTTCCCTCACAAAATGGTTGTTGTTCCTTATTTCACAACCCGCAATTTTTCATTTTAAGCTAAGTATTACCATAGATTAGTGTTGATTTAAATAGCTAAATGTGTGTTGAATTCATTGCTAGATGTTTATGGATTAATATGCAAGGATTTGGAGTCCATTTGTTGCTTAAATTGAGGCTGAAAAGGTGCCTTTGCAGCACCAAAAACTCGATGAAAGCTGTTACATTTTTGGACTGCACAACAATGCAGCTGCTGTTATGGATGCTTTCGATGCTGCAATTCCATCGTTTAAGCCTTGACTCACACATATTATGGACTCATAAACTTGCATATAAATTCCTAAAACATTTCCTAATGATTCAACACACATTTAGCCATTAAAACCATCATAAAACTTGGATTATACTAGGAACGAAATGGCAAAATGTGAGCTGTGAACCGGTGGACAGCAACCTGCTTTTGGTTAATTGATCACAATTAAGTGGCCATTGGCCAAACTTAATTGGTCTTAAGGTCTACAACATACTTAGCCTTGGTCCATGTTCAAAGTCCTTTGGATGTAAGCTTATATAAAGTAATTGCACAGGATCGTATAATCAAAGTCCTTTGTTGTTCGATATGTATTATTAATCCTTTCCTTTTTATTAGCATTAGTGATTGACTCGCTGAAATTTTGTTCTAATGAACACACCTGATTGACATTGGTTCTGCAGGAGATTCAACAAATTTCTATTCTTGGTTTATGGAAGGATTCGAGCACTGATGTAACACTCTCTATTCTCAGGTAATTCTAAACTTTAAATATGGTTAAAATACTTAAATAGAGTTTTCAAAATTGATGAAGTTAACAAAAGTCTCATATTTGGCTTTTAAAAGTCAAATAATGAATAAATGAGACTTTAATATACCAAATCACGAAATAGCAATAAATGATGAAATATTTATATAAGTTTGATGTCTTAAAAGGATTTAGGATGTGTTGCAAAAAGATTCATCGAAATCCAACATCAGATGAAAGTTCATTGCTATTTTAAACAATCTTTTGGTACTTTAATGCCCAAAAGTATGAAATATCAATGAATGATAAAATATGTATATATATTTGGTTTTTTCTAAGGATTTTAGACTTGTTACAAAAAGTACCGTTAAAATTGGACGTCAAACGAAAGTTTTTTGTTATTTTATGCAAAGAATTGTAGTTTAACGAGTAAAAATACAAATTTAATGTGGGAAGTGTAATATTTTTATAGATATGCTGTTTTAGAAGATTTTTAAGGTGTTGTGAAAGTTTCATCGAAAACTGACTTAATTTGAAAGTTTGTTGCCATATTATGCAGTTTCATGAAAGTTGATTGCTATTTTGGGCAGATTTTTTGTGAAGGTGATTGACAGAAGGAGAGTTGTGCATGATAAGCGTTGATTTCGTATGGAAGAAATTACAAGAAGAGGAATTGAATATGCATTCCTAAGATTGTAATTTACTTTTTTGTTGTATCGCTTATATATTTGATGAACCTTATTTTAGTTGTAGACATTTATGTACTTGAAATACTTTTTGATCGATATGTTATGAAATGATATTATTTTTGTTAAATTGAATTGTAAGTTGAAAAAAAATCATGAAGCAATTAAATAAATATTTGTATTTGCATTAATTTTAAAAAATAATGAATGTGTTTCTTTTGTCTAGAATATATTGCATTTATATAATTTAAAACAATAATAAAGTGTTGCAATAGATTAATAATGGTGTTGCATTTACATAATGACAACATTTGATAAGTGTTGCAATTGATAAGTAAAGTGTTGCTATAAGTTGGTAACAATAAATTAAAAGTGTTGCTTTAGAGTATAAAAAGTGTTGCATTTAAAAAGTGTTGCATTTATAAAAAATGGCAACACATTAAAAAGTGTTGCTTTAGAATA